>JAHRHZ010000070.1:3699096-3727634 GCA_024137785.1 Ginglymostoma cirratum
CAAGTTTTCCTGCTCCTATGATGCTGCTTGACCTGCTGTGTTCATCCAGCCCCATGCTTGTTATCTCGGATTCTCCAGCATCTGCAGTACCTTTTATCTCTGCACCTTGTTATCTCAGATTCTCCAGCATCTGCAGTTCCTACTATCTCTTGCATGAATCTCCTGCTTGTTTAAGAGGAACATGAATGTAGATTGGCCAAAAATTGGAATGAACTGTAAGTCAGTTACAGTCAGACATGATCCAGTACATGATTTTGTGCTGTTAGCACCCCACTTTTAAAACCAGCAGAGCAGCAATGACCTATAATCTGCCTTCTGCCAAAATTGGGAAAATGTAATATGTTTAATGGTTTTCATTGTTAGCAGTATTTGAATCTTATTGCTTTAGAAATTATTGAAGAAAACAATTGGTTCCTATTTTCAATTGTTTGTGGTCCCCTTTGATCTCTCATTTCTATGCTAGTACCATATTAACTCTGAACAAAGTGCAGTCTGCTAAATCATTTGTTCAATGTAATTTGTAATGTGTACTTCCTTTAAATTCAGTTTAGCTTAAAGTGAGTTTGTATCTTACAACCTATTTTGTTTTTGCTTGGTGACCCCTTTGATCAGTAATTTCTAGTGCCATATTAACTTTGAGCATAGTGGGTCCTGCTACATCAGTAGTTTTTCAACTTGTAACCCTTTATTGGTATTAACTTGATTATTTCATTTGGGATAGCTTGACCTAGATGCGTAAAGTTCTGTATATAAATTTTCTAAGGTTTTGCTAAGAAAGCTGAATTTTATATTTCCCTATCTTGATCAATAAATTCATGTCTCTTGATTCGAACATATTCATAGACTCATATATGCAGTCTTGCTTTTTTTTTGGTATGCATGTAATTTCTTTATGATGAGAGGGTAGCCTAATTTTGCCAAGTGCAAGGATCTGTGTTTATTCCTGTATTTCTCAAAGAAAATGTCTCAGTTCTCTTTAGGTGAGTGAATACTACTGAATGCAGGCTAGTGTGATATTTTCTCATGCAGGAATAAAAGTAAGCAGCCCCTTTATGGATCTGCAAAATCCATTGCCTTGGTTTATCGCTGATGAGCTTAACTGTAAGATTGTCTGGTAGGTGAAATCATAAAGGCTGGGAAAGCTTAATATGAAAGGGAGATTTTGTAGTGGATGCAGGCTTGTTGACCTCTTCAGTTACCCATTAAATTGGTCACATAATCTAAACTATGTTGGAAAAATAATGATGTCAATAGAATTATGTCAGTCTGATGCAGTTATCATGTGAGTCAGTTGCTGGTTACTTGTTCCAACACCTTTGTTTTAATCTCTTCATATGGACAATTGGGAGGTTGCACTAGAGTTGTCAATTGTCTTTGGTTTATAGTTGCCATAGAATGGACTATTCACTGATGGGAATGTGTTGTGCTCGTCAACATTGTTTACTCAACATTGTTTAAGCATCACAATGATTGTCCATCCCAATTCAGCATTTCAACTTTGGCTGCTGCAGTTAATTTTGATCATCTAACCCTATTAATCCTGCTGAATTGTCTTCAAGTTTGGCAGTTTGTTCTGAAGTCGAGAGAGATGAGAAGAGAAATTAATTTTGTGTAAAAATTTCTTTTATACATCATTCAGATTTATTAGACATATTTACACAGATTTATTTTTAAAACTGTGAATTTTAGATTTTCAATTTCCAATAGCACACTGTGACAAAAATTAAACTAATTTTGCCTACTGTCATTATTAAGTCAGAAAATAAATTGTTAATTTGTTTTAGAAAGAAAGCATGCATATTAATTTTATTTCTTTGACCTCTCTGGCAGAGTTTATCTAGAAATGTGTATATTCTATTTTATTCTATACTGCAGTCTTTTAGAATTTTATGGATACATTCCATGTTGTTTTTGCAAGACAAATAGAATTAAATGTGAGGTAGTGTGAAATCATCCACCTTAGATTTGAGAAAGGCATATCAGAGTACTTTTGTAATGGACAGAAATTGGGCACTTTGAGGAACAAATGATTTTTTAGATGTTTGTGTACATAAATCATAAAAAGCGGATTGGCATGTAAAACTAATGCTTCAGTTGCAGTGGGCTTTAATGGGGCTCAGTGTGGTTTACTGTTTTGATCACTAAACCTCAGGCTTTAGAAGAAATCTATGTGGGTTTAACTAAAATTCTATAATCTGTATTCCAGTGTGATTAAATGTTGACGTGTAATCTGACATAGTTTTAAATATGTAGCAATTTGACAGTGTACTTAACAACATAGGAACACAAGTATGTCATTTGGACCTTCACACCTGTTGTACCCTTCAATAATGGCTGATTTGATTGCGGTCTCGGCTTCGCTTTCCAGTTTGACCCTCAACATCATCAGTTCTTGGTTTTCAAAAAGTCATGTAGCTCAGCCTTGAATAAACTTCAAGATTCTTATTTTGTGGGTTAGGATTAAGAAAATTCTACATTCTAACAACTCCTCAGAGAAAAAAAATTCTTATCCCTGTCTTAAAAGGATGTCTTATTCTTAAAATGTTTCCCCAAGTTTTAGTCTCCTCCATGAGAGGAAACATTAACTAGGTTTCTACCCTGTTCGGTCCTCTCGATCTTAGATGTTTCACCAAATCACCTCTCATTCTTCCAAATCCCAATGGATATAGGCCTAACCTTTCAATCTTTCTTCATTACATAAACCTTTGATCCCTGGAATGAATTGAGTGAACCTACTCTGAACAATTATATTCTTTCTTAAAAATAAAGAATGAGAAACCATTTTGTTTGATGAGGGAATAATAAAATTATTCAGCACCATTCAGTTGTTGAACCAGGAGGCTTCTTTTCAAAATAATGGGTAGTGGAAATCAAAAACTGCTGTCCTAAACAGAATCTCTGTTGGGCCAATTGAAATTTTCAAAATTTGGATCTGTAGAATGTTGTTTGTCAGATATGTTGAGGTATATGGAATAGAGGTAGGTAAATGGGAGGTGATGGCCTAGTGGTATTATCACTGGACTGTTAATCCAGAGACCTAGATAGCATTCTGGGGACCCGGGTTCGAATCCCGCCACGGCAGATGGTGGAATTTGAATTCAATAAATATCTGGAACTAAGAGTCTAATGATGACCATGAATCCATTGTCGCTTGTTGGAAAAATCCATCTGGTTCACTAATGTCCTTTAGGGAAGGAAACTGCCATCCTTACCTGGTCTGGCCTACGTGTGACTCCAGACCCACAGCAATGTGGTTGACGTGTAACCACCCTCTGGGCAATTAGGGATGGGCAATAAATGCTGCCTGGCCAGCGATGCACTCATCCCATGAATGAATTTTTTTAAAAATGGCCTTGAGTTTAAGACTGTAATCCATTTGAATGTCAGAACAGGCTCCAGTCCTAAATAGCCTAATTTCATTCCTGTGTTTTCAATTACAAATTTTTACTGCAATTTTGGGATATAAAACTTTACACAAGAAACTTTATTTCATCAGCAAAATCAATGTCTCATTTCTTAGTGTGTTAGATTTGTTGTGATTTATTAGATGTAGAATGTCAAATCTTAGGAAGTATAGGTTTAAAATGAGGGGGAAATGTTTAAAGGAGGTGTGGGGTAGGTGTCTGAAACTCACTATCGTGGAGCTGGTAGAAGTTGATACAATAGCAATGTTCAAGAGGCATTTAGACAGACATATGAACAGACAGTGAATATAGGGATACAAACCATGTACAGGCAGGTAAGATTAGTTTAGAGTGGCATCATGGCAGGCCTAAGGCCTTGTTCCTGGGCTGTGCTGTTCTATGTTCCGTATGTTCTATGTAGAACCAGTGGAATAATTGACTACATGATGCTATTAAGTATTAAATAGTATAGACTGCTGGTAAAAGTTAGTGGTGCATGAGATTCTGCTCAGGCAGTAGCGCCTTGTGGAGCTTATGTAGCCCATGAACGACAGCACTCAGTTTTATGAGCTTGTTTCTCTTGCTGGCTTGAATTTTATGTGTTTAGAAAACTGGAATGAGCACCATTGTTTCAATGATGTTTACATTTTAAAGCAAAAGGTGTGGTAGTATTGTAGCCTAATCTGTACGAAAATTTATACAAATGTTAATTTGTGATGTGTACATCAGTTGCCTTTAAACCCAAAAGTCTTGGACATGTATATCCTAAATTATTTGTATTTGGGTGCTGTCAAATCCAGAATTGTTGGTTTTCAAAACCTGAACTAATATACAATCTTGTTTCTGAATGGTTGAAATGAAAATTGATTCCGTTAAGGTCTTTTCCTACGCATCTACATTCCTAGAATTGGAACACGACTAATGTCTGAAAATGATGCAAATAGGCAGGAAATGATGTCATTTCAGTGGGGTTGGGGGGAAGGGATGGCAGCCAGAGAGTCACTGCGGCCAGCCTGACTTCAACAAAAGCAGGCCTCTTTATCCAGGAAATAATCACGTGAAAATGAAAGCCATCTGGAAAACATTTTCAGTGCAGCCTGATGTGGGCAGCTGTGTTGTGTGTATTTCTGGTTTGCACGTGCCTCAAAGTCAGTAAATATCAACTTTTCAGGGATGGAGCTGTGTTATTTCCTTGCTACTCATATAGTTTGTCCAATGAGAACAGCAGCATGTATCTAATTTTTGCCCTAAAAGCATATCATTAGTCCATGACCAATATCAGCAAATTGCTGGTGATATATTTGTATAATGTCCCAGTAACACATTTCATATTCTCCATGGCACACATTCTGATTGACTGACTCCAAAAATATCAGAAATTAAACCACATTCAGAGCCATTATTTTGCAATTTATGTTTTTCTCAAACTCATCTGGAGCTTAAAATAAGGTGTCTGCAAAATAAAAATCATGATAAACTTCATGATTAAACTTAGCTATAATATTTCTTTGGTGTCTTTGAGCCTTTAGCCTCTTACAAACTGGCATTACAGACTGCACTAGATTGTCTAGTTCAGTACCTCCAAATGTTCCTGGCTGTGGAGGTCATGTCATAGAGACTTGAAGATTAAAACAGTGAAATCCCGGCCACGTCCAGCATATGGCAAACTTGCACAAAGCCCTGTGGGCACTTCTTATTTTCTGACTGCAGAATGGGGAGCGCAGTAGTTAGACTATGTCAATTATACACTCATTCACTGCCTCTTTATTTTGAATGTGCCACATACATAAATTCACTCATACTCTCAGTCACCCATATACACATGCAAAATATTTGTATAAACAAGATACTTCAGTGAATTTCAATCCATTTCATAACATGGACTCCACATTATTCCTGAAGTTAGGCTGCATTCAGTTCACGGGCTAGGAAATCTCTGAAATAAAGTGGTGCAAGCATTAACAAGGACTCTGTCCTATCGTATCTGCATTCCACATCAGACTTATGCACACTGCCTGGCTTGTAGCTGGACAAGAAGTCAGAAAAGTGTTTACTTAAACTAATTCATTACTGCACTCCCAGGTTTGAAACCCTAACAGTTGCCAATCCACTGGGTTCACATAAACAAAAATATTCCACTGTGTGAATGTTTAATGGCATGTCTTAACAAACACTCATCGTCTTAAGCTTAGATAAAATGCAAAAAATATTGGCCCAGATTTTCTGATGGCCAGACAGTCGTCATTCCAGCAGCGATGGGGGTTACCCATGAAAATGCTGCAGAATCCTCGTCGTAGTAGATTCGAAAGAAATTGTCCTAGAAACTAATTCTGCTGGACAGATCCCCTAGGTCTGGAACTCTCTTAACCCTCCATTTTAGGTAGAAGAATGTGGAAGGTTACAATGACTATAAGTAAATAGTTACTCAAGATTAACTATATTAAAACGTAGTCTAACTCCTGAGTAATTATTTAACTGACCCCATGCTTACCTTACACGCCCTAGCTACACCTCCCCAAAACCAGTTCACTCCACAGACACTACCTTGACACCCTAATACGTTCTTTTCCTATGCCCAACCACTCTTCTGCCTCCTAATGAACTTGATTTCTCCCACCTACCCTGACACTGCATCACTTACCTAATATCCTTGCCACTGCTCTCTGCCTGCTGGTAGTCAACCCTCTACCCACCTGGCACCCCACCCTTTACCCAGCCAGTACCCGACTTACCTAGCTTCCAATCCTCTTAACCTGCTGGGATTTCTAGACTCTCAACTTACATACTTGCCATTTGACAGCAGTTTGCAAAGTTGGCTGCCTGCGATTCTGAAATTGATTCTTTGTATTTCAGAATATGACAGCTGACTGCTGAGAAAAGGGGGTGTGGTTTGTCCCCCAAAACACCTCCCACACCACCACAGTACGGTACAAAGAAAGAATTGTCAGTATAGAACTACAGCTCCATATTTCTGAAGGAGCCCTGATCGAAGCAGCTATCTCCTTCGATCCTTTCGTAAAACTAAAAAGGCAGAGTTGCAATCTGTGTGAGATTGCCATTCCTCAGAAACCTGGGCCATAACTGTAGAGAGATATTTCAATCAAATATACTTTCTTTTCCCATAATATGGCTGTTCTACAGATTTTAAACCCTTGTTGCTAGTTTTCATTTAATAACACTGACTTAATGTCATTTACCTGAAATCGTTTCCAGGTCAAATGATTAAATATCCTGAAATGTTAAACTTAGCTTGGCCCTGATATAGTTCGTAAAGTTGTTGCTCTCATTACATGTGGAATTGCCAGTTCTATTTGTGCCTGCAGTTACTGGGATTCTGCAGTCTGAGCATGTGCAGTGTCTCAAATTTCTTATATACCTCACAAAGTACAATGTGTATAACATGACTGCCATTGCAGCATATATTGCAGTGTTTTACAGGCTAACATGGGGAAGTAGTTGTTTTTTTAGAATAAAATAGCCCTGTGTGTATAAAACATTACAAGTTAGGCAGTTTATGATTGGTCTTTCACTATTCAATCTTCACATAAAAATTACCTGAAGACAGTGTTTAAAATGGACAACTTTTGCAGTCTCCGTAAAGGTGAGGTCATCCAAAACTCGGCTGTCCTTTCCCATGTCGTGCCCACCTATTAGCCCTATCTTAGCTGAGCTACACTGTCTCCCTGTCCAGCATTTATTCAATTTTTAAAATTTCATCCGTATTTTCAGATTCCTGCACAGCCTTCTCTGTCCATTATTGTAAACTTCTGCAGCCCCTTAATATATGTTACCTCAACTGTGCCCCTTTGACACGCTATGATATTGGTAGCTGTGTCTTCAGCTGCCTGTGGCCTAAACTTCGGAATTTTCTTCCTAAACTTTACCTGTTCGTTATATGGTCCAATCCTGGTGTCCCCACACAATCAACTGTAGAAGGCCAAAAGAAACATTCCAGTCACTCACCAATGATGTTGACAGCTGTGCTTGCGTCAAATTTTGGCCACTTGCCCCTTTGGCTGGCAGTAGGATAATGAGTGGGAAAAATAAGCAGGGAAAGAATTTACAAATGATGTATTATGTGAGTTAGAATTTTTAAATTTAATTGTAGATATAGCAAGCATGTTTCAAAAAAAATTGTATCCATTTAAAAACTTAATTTGTTGAAATTGGTAAAATTGTAATCCCTTCCCTAAAGTTTACATTTATAAATAATGTGTTCAAAAGTGTTTTTATATACAGGTTCATCTATTTGGCTGTTTTTGTTATAAGACTGTCAACTATTTTTATTTGAGACGGTGGAGGACAGTGAGGATCATTACAAACCAACTGCACAAGAAATTTTTTTGGCCTTTTCAGTTGCTGTCTGAAATTGACTATAGAATTTACTCAAAGCCTATTTATATATAGACCAGACCCATATAGTTACGTATCCATACTTCACTGATCAATAATAGTTACAGATGTAGCATATAGGTTTGTGTTTTATTCCTTGTGTTTACCTATGTGTCAATGTCATAGGTGACGTGTCTTGCAGTGATATAAAATTTAATGCTTGTTAATCTTTGGGGACAATTTTTGTCAATGCTTATCTCTCAAAAGAGAATTTAAGCTGGAGTTAGCCAAACAACCCTTCTGACCTGGTCTGCTGCTAAATAAGATCATCTGAATCCTAACTGCAACTCCACACCCTTGTGTGATACTCCTGATTGACTCCTGCATAGTTCTCTGCAATTTTCTGGGGTATAAGTGGCTAGCTTATGCTTAACAAGATAATTGAAAATCTGTATAGCTGATTGAAATTTGTTGAGGAGGAACAACAAATCAGGGAATTAAAATAACAGGTATATGATATACAGACTGCAGGTCAATTTCAGGAAGGCCTTGGGAAGAGTTGCTTTTGCTGAGCAACATTCTCAAATGGTTGTAATTAACAAGAAAGCTTGAAATGTAGAGGTAGTGTAAAGTTAAACATTACTTATGACAATACGATTAAATTTATCACTACTGCAAGCTCTATCTCAATAACATGTCGACAATGACAACAGTGTTTGCATACGTCAAACTAAATATAGACTCCCAACTCCACCCCTCCGGAGCCTGCTCTGTCATTCAGTAAGATCATGGCTGATCTGGCCTAACTCCATATGCCCATACCTCTTGATACCCTTGATTAATAAAAATTAATTTGTCTCAGATTTACCTTTAACAAATGAATTAGCATTGACTGCCATTTGTGGAAGAGAGTTCTAAACCCTCTCTACTCTTTGCATGTAGAAGTGCTTTCTAACATCTCTCCTGAATGACCTGGTCCTAATTGTTAGACTATGCCCCCGGTTCAGGAATCTTCAACCAGTGGAAATAGTTTATCTTTGTAGTGTTTGCAACAAGGTCAGCCAGGTGGCATCATTGAATACAAGTTCCCTTAATGGGGCTGTTAATCTGGTCCAATCAAGGAGCCCTGGCTGACAGATACAAACAGATGTGCTAGAGGTTCTGTTCACTCTGACAGCTGGATCAGTGTCAAGGATTTTCCATATGTAAATAAGGGGTGACTTGGTTTCAGGATACCAACCTTGGAGGAGTTATTTCAGTCTTTATCTACTGTGTCTTTCCCTGAAGCCTTGATTAGATCACCCCTTAACCTTCTAAAATGTGGAGAATAAAGGCCTAATTTTTTAAATCTCTCCTCATAATTTAACCCCTGAAGTCCTTGTAAACCTGTGTTGAACTCCCTCCAGAGCCAAAACATCCATCATAAGATGTCTCTTACCAGTACTGTACCAACATCTCTTGCCAGTGCTGTAAGTAGGGTCTAACCTGCACTCGCTACTCTAAAACCATTTGATGTTTGTATTCACCTTACCAAAAGGTGTTTCTCAAGAGACCAGTGCAATAAAATGAGACACAGCAACTCTGATACATGTGGCTTTTTCAAGGGTTATGTCTGACCTTTACTAGAAATGTATTTAAAGTTTCCCAATAGGACGTCACTCCATCTATTTTCCCTACAATTATCAGTTTTTCTAGTGACCAGATATGAAGTCTAATATCCCATTTATCTGGATGATTGCAGTTAAAGAGGGAAGGAATGAGTTTTTTTAGCCGACCTCTTTTTAAAAAGAACTTAACTCACTCAACCAGTTTCATCCTTGCTGTACCATTTATTCAATTCAAATTGCATCTGTTAAATATTGAGTTTGGTTCCTGAGGTACTTTTCCCATTTGTTAATGGCATTGCCAGTCTGTGATAACTTAATTCATTTACTGTATATTTTAACAACTGTGATACACCTAGTTATGACCATGTAGAGAGGCTAGGAATACTGGAGCAAGTAACTTGCCTCCTGATTTCCCCAAAGCCTGTCCACCATCTACAAGGCACAAGTCAGGAGAGTGATGAAATACTCCCCACTTGCCTGAATGGGTGCAGCTCCAATAACACTCGACGCTTAACACTATCCAGGACAAAGCAGCCCACTTGATTGGTACCATATCCAAAGGCATCCACTCCCTCTACCACTGATGCTCGGTAGCAGCAGCACGTACTATCCACACATGCATTGTAGAAATTCACCAAAGATCCTTTGTCAACACCTTCCAAACCCATGACCACTTCCATTTCGAAGGACAACAATAGATACATGGAAACACACCACCTGCAAGTTACCCTCCAAATCATTCACCAACCTTACTTGGAAATATATCACCGTTCCTTCACTGTCACTGGATCACAATTCTGGAATTCTCTCCTTAATAGTAGTGTGGGTCTACCTATTACGCATAGACTGCCACGGTTTAAGAAGGCAGCTCATCAACACCTAGACACTTAAATTAACCTGCAGTTTCCAGACTGGTAGATGTGGCTCTGTTATTGCTAAAGGCAGGTCTTGATTGGCTCTGCTCCCAACATATGATTATTAATCAAAACTGCATCGTAAATCTGACCATTTCAAAGCTTTGGTTTCTCATTGAGACAAGAATCAGTTGATCACAAGATACCATCAAGATAAAATGACCACCAATAAACCCTGCAGGGCATTCAAAAGAAACTGCTTTATCCAAAGAATGGTAAAAATGCGAAACTGATTGCCACCAACAATCGTTGAAACAAATGTCTTGCTCCAATAGTGCCTTTATTTTTTCTTCTGTCTACGTAAAGATAGATGCTGCCTCCCTTGAGTGTCTTCTGCCATCCAGCCATTCCATTTTTCTTCTCTCATGTTTTGTTTGAAGGGCTTGTTCGGAGAGAAATCTTGTTACCAAGTTGCCATGTTTGAATTGGGAACGGAGCGCAAACAGTACACATTTCTGAGGTAGTAGCCTGGCCGGCATGTGTTGATGTGCACAGACACGAAGCTGAACAGCCGCCTTCATTAGTGTGCTGTTTTATGATTCTATCAAATGAGTTTGCATCAGGACAAATTTAATTTCAGCAACGTGTGAGTGGCTAGTACGAACATTTGGATTTTTTTGGCTAAAAGCTGGAGGATTAACTTCTTCATACAAGATCTATGAAAAATGAATGTGTTTTTGGCTATAGGTTAGAAGTCCATTTTTACACACATAACATAAATTATATATTTATATAATTTACAAGTGATAGAATGTAAATTTGTAGCATTGTAAAAGAGGCTGCCAGGAAGACCAGTCTTAACAAGTGCAACATGCTTACATCTTGTTGCTAGATATCCAAGTGCCTGGAAGCTATTGCACAAACACACAGCTAAATGCAACATAAAAGCAGCTAAGCTCATGGATGTCGAGCAGCCATTTAGCAAAGTTCTGTAGGGCTGTGGTAATTTAGGGAAAAATAAATAAGGATTTCATTATCTCCTCCATCTTGTTTACAGTTGTTAGTTTTCGGTTTATTGTGACTGTTGTGCTGCATAGAAGGGAGGAGAAAGCTGTCACCAATATTGCATAGCACAGTTAATTTTGTCATCTTATCAGTTCCTCTTAAGCTGTGTTCTAGTAACAAGTTAAAATGTGTAAGCATGATCAAGTTTTTTGTTGGGGGTTGTTTTCTTCAAATTGTCTTTGATGCATAGAAATGATGTATGATTGGTCAAGAAATAGTTGTTACATAGAACATGTTCTTCTCATATATAATTTATATAAAGAGACTTAATCCCACCCTTACTCCTGGACTTCCATTTTCTGAGCCAAAAACTTGACTGGGCACATGATACATAACTAACAAAATGGCTTAATAGTTCTTTAGGTTGTAAACTTAATTTTATTAGAGGTGAAGTAAATTTTGATAGCATTTAGTTAATCTGTAGTACTGAATGTTTGGCCCATGATAATATATGTTCTGTGTTAATTTTGTTTTACAGTTTTCATATTTGCACATATTAATCTCCTGCAGCTCATGCATGTTGTATTTTGAGTAACTTGTGTACAGAAAATTTATAAGGTCAGTACCTGTTACCAAAACACAAACATGCATGTATATAATCCCCTAAAAGTAGAAAACTGCCCAAGAAAGGGGAGTTGAAATTAGGAGCTGAGTATAGATGTGGTTGGAAAAATTGAAACATTTAGGTAGGGAATTCCATTCAGGTGCATTCCGTTATAAGATGGAGGTGGCTAAATGCTGCTGGGATGTTGTGGCGTGGAAGGAGGGAAACGAAGAAAGCTCTATTCAAAAGATCTGATTGTGTTAAGAGGAGTTAGCAGCGTGATGGTAAATGGTCAGGAATGGAGAGCTAAAACACTATTTTGAAGTTAGAAATTATATTGATTGTGTTGATAAGTGGGGAATAAGTTTAAGTCAACAAAGATTAGCATAAGTAGATGGTGCAGGTTGTACCTCCGTTATCTGATCTAGCAACTTCTATGATCCGGCAACATTGGTACTTCGATTTCCCTGTAGTGGCACCGGATCAATCTTTATTCACTTTGCATTTTGCTACACTTTGTCCATTTTGGATATGCTAAATCCTGTTTTTAGTGTCCGATTAGAAAGTCAGGCATGTGATTGATACAAGTCATGGTGAAGTCTTTACATTTAAGTTGTTTGTGAATTGAATATACTTCACACCCTGTGGTCTGGCAAATTCTCAGCCCCAAGGCTGCCAGATAAGGGAGATATAGCCTGTACATCTTAAACAATTTAGTGTTTTTTAGGGGAAATCCTGCTTTACAAATTTATTATTGTTCATTTTGAGGAGGTAACAAGCAGGATGGATAAAGGAGAACCAGTAGATGTAATATATTTGGATTTTCAAAAGGCAGTCAATAAGGTGCCCTTCAGCCCACAATGTTGTGTCAAACGTGATGCCAAATTAAACTAATCCCTTCTGCCTGCCCTTGATCCATATCCTTCCATTCCTTGCATATACACTTTTTATCTGAAAGTCTCCTTAAATGCCCCAACCATATCTGCCTACACCATCACCACCCCTAGCAGCACGTTCCATACTCCTACCACTCTGTATAAAAACAACTTGCCTCTCTCATCTCCTTTGAACTTTTCCCTCTCTCATCTTAAACACATGCCCCCTAGTTTTAGACATTTCAACTCTTGGGGAAAAGGATTCTGACTATCAGCCCTGTGTATACATCTCATGATTTTATAAACCTCTATCAAGTCTCCCCTCAGCCTCCTCTGTTCCAGAGAAAACCACCCAAATTTTTCTAGCCTTTTCTTATAGTTCATACCCTCCGATCTAGGCAGCAATTGGTAAACCTCTTCTGCACCCTCTCCAAAGCCTCCATATCCTTCCTACAATGTGGAAACCAGAGTTCAACATAGTATTCTTAAGTGCGGCCTAACCAAAGTCTTGTAAAGCTGCAACATGACATCCTGACTTTTTACTCCGTTCCCTTACCGATAAAGGCAAGCGTGCCAAACGCCTTCTTTACCACCCTGTCTACTTGCATGGTCACTTTCAGGGAGCTGTGGACTTAAAACCCCAAGATCCTTCTGTAGGTCGATGCTGTTCAGGGTTCTACCATTAACTGTATACTTTTCCTTAACATTTGATCTCTAAATGTGTCTTAATCATTAAAATATAGTAGAAGTTCTATGATTTTTGGACTATGGCTGGATGGTGATGCCAGTAGGCTAGTCATCCAGAGGCCCAAGATAATGCCCTGAGGAAATGGGTCCAACACCCACCAGGACAGGTAATAGAATTTAATTCAATAAATAAATTTGCAGTATAAAACTAATCTCTGTAATGGTGACATGAAATTATCATGGATCATGGTAAAGATCTGTCTGGTTCACTAATGTCCCATAGAAAAGGAAATCTGCCTATCTTACCTGGCCTGGCCTACATGTGACTCCAAACCCACAACAATGTGGCTAACCCTTAGCTCCCCTATGATATAGCAAGCCACTCAGTTCAAGGTAGAAGAGATGAGCAACAAATACTATCATTGTCAGCAATAGCCAAATCCCAGTTCAGTATCACCTACATTTTAAAATTGTCTATTGTCATCTAAGTTTCAAATTCCTTCATCACTAGATACAACTAGAGTCTTACAACCTCTAAAATATCTATGCTCCTCCAGTTTTGGGCCATCGAACACCCCTGATTAGTCTCTCCATTAGCAGTAGTCCCTTCAGGTGTCAAAGCCTTGAGCTCTGGAATTTCTTCCCTCAGTCTCTCTGCTTCTGTTTACTCCTTTATAACCTGTATTCCCTCCTGTTCAGATTGCCCATGAACAGCCCACTTTTAAGGTACAAAGTATGCATAATTGCATTACAAGATTTAAAGGGCCCTTGTTCTTGATATATTGTTCACTGCAAAAAGTATACAGTTTTCATTACATCTTCAGACCCTTTAACTGAGCTTTCAGACAACTGCCCTAATATCTCCTTTTACAGCCTTACGCCAAATTCTGTTTGATAAAACCAATTGACTCTCTGTAATGAGAGAGCAGCCTATGATCCACTAAAGATTATGGCAACTTTACCTTTTTTAACGTTGTGATTAAACTCGGGCTCCTTTGCTACATCACAGGCAGTGTATAAGTTGCTGGCGCTCTTGAACAGAACCCTGGTTCAGTAGAAATAGTCCTACTTATATCCACAGCAGCTAGAATAGCATTTAAAAATTGTACATTTATGGTTTCGTTGTTGACATCCATACTTCAGTGAATGGCGATAGCAACATTTGTGGTGGGGTCTCCAGTGCCATTGTTTCCAGATAAATGTTGTAGTAACAACCTATGTTATACAGAAACTTTAATGTAGAAAAAAATCTCAAGTAGCTCTGTCTGATTCTCTTTGCGTCCCCTCCAAAAAAACTTGCAACTCTTATTCTTGAGCACCTCAGTCTGTGAGGGAAATGTGAACAATCATTGGTATCAGTGCCACTACTGATTTCATGGTTAGGTAGGGACCGTTCCTCTTTTGTGCTGTCTCATGTTGTGCCATTGTTGCTGCAGGGCTGAGGATGGAAACCTGTTGTTTGGCAGGATCTTTGAGTGTGAATGTTTGGTGAGATTGCGAAACGCTTTCAAGGTAGATTTGTTGAGAACGGACACCTAATTAGTTCAAAATATTTTATGGAAATTTATTGTAGCAAAACAACAAACAAAAAAAAACTGCTCTTTTCGCCCTATCCCGAACCTCAGTTAATTGGTTAAGTAATCTAAACTTCAAAGCTAGTCTGTGTTCTCCCTCATCGCTTGTGTAAAAATCTGTTGACAGGAAACTGAAGTCAACAAAATCTGGTCTGTTGTGAGATTGTATTTTAATCATAAAATGAGCACAGTACGGCATTGGCCACATGCAGCTTTCAATGTGCAGAACAACGGTAGAGGAATGGAGGTATTTAAGCAGTGAAGATTTCAGCAGAGATTGCTTGCTGGGAGCTGGCAATATTCTTATGCTAATCAAGAGCTGAATGTGTGGCAGAGCAGCCGAGCAAACAATAGCGCTGGAGCCAGAAAGTCTGTGCTGCAGTCTAGCAGTGCTTAAAAGGCATGTCAGCCTGGGCGCCTAGGGCTGCTTAAGAGGAGGGGCCTGCGGAAAGGGAGAACTTGCTCTCGACTCCTTAAGCCTACAGTGTAATGGGAGGTGGCAAAGGGCCAAGAGTTTGAAAGGCTTGCTGCACACGATGAAAGGGGGGTAGAGACACAGTCTAGGCATGCTTTCATTAGAAGGCATTTGTTTAAAAAGTCTCCGATTACAGCTTTAAAAACATTGGTTTGGCTGCCAGACATCTTTTTTGGTATGTGCTTTTTACTTAACCAAAAAAGTGATGTTTTGAAAGTCAGTCCCTACCATGCAGTATGCTGAACTTGTTGCTGTGTTACTGTTTCTCATTGGAATTGGAGTCAACCAAGAAATTAAATGGACACAGTGAATTAGCTAGTTTCTCAATTTTACAAATAGATTTTAATTGCACTGAGATCAGTTTTGCTTTTCAGAGTACTTGAGCATTCTGGTAAGAACCATTGAAGTTGATTCAGTCGAAGCATTTAAATCGTACTTTTTTAAAATTAAAACTCAAAATGAATAATTGGGAATCATCATCTTGGATTTGTACAGGAAGATCGGATGATTTCTATTCCTCATGCAGATCATCTGAGCTATTTTTGTCCTAATTTATTTCCCCAGTGAACTGCAATTAACATCAAACGCCACTGATTTGCAGTTTTCTGTGTTTGATATCCTACCTCAGGCAGGGCTTGAGGAAATAACTGAAAAATGACGGTTTAATAAAAAAATTAAGAATTGAAGTCCTGTTTCTTCCTCGGTAGCTTGTTGAAAATTCGCCGAAATTCTGATAAAATCATAATTATTGTGCTAGGCTGCCAAGACGTTTTTCATTGCAAACGGGCAGGCTGAATGGTGCATGAAGACAAAGAAAATGTAATTTTGAAAATTAGGATAACATCATACTTAGCTTGTTGACTCTATCCTGGAGAATCTACACAAAGTAACGAGTGGGGGAAGCATTCAACACGTGAACACATCCTAATAAAACACCAGGATCACCAGAAACCTCAGACAAAATATGTGTTGCAGAGAGGAATGAGAGAAACTAGCAGCATGAAAATAGACTAATTTGAAAAGAAGCAAGGATCAGTTGGGAGGGAAATCAGGGGCAAGTTAATATGATTCAAAGTGCTTGAGTGTACATGCCCAGAAAATGGTACATAAAGTTGATGAACTGCAGGTTGAAGTAGCCACATGAGGTTATAATATAATAGCAGTACTGGCATCTTGGCTTAAATAAGGGGAGAAATGGACACTTAATAATTATGGCTATAATGGATCCAGAAAAGGTCAGAAGTGTGGGGGGTGGGGGGGGGGAGGTGGGGAGGAAGGAAGGATTGATTGGCAGTATTGATCAAACATTATTGTTGCAGCAGTAAAAGGAATGACGTACTTGAGGGTTCACAGTTGAATATATGTATGTGGTTAGAGTGAAGACATGATAAGTGAACCGTGTCACTTAGATGTATATTGGAGACCACCAATTAGTGAGAAGGGCATGATGAACAAATTTGCAAGCAAATTGTGCAGATGTAAGAACTTTACAGGAGGATGCAACAGAGTTCAATTATCCTAATGTACACTGAAAAATAACTGTGGAGGGCAGACAGGGTCAGGAATTCCTCCAGTATAGTGAAGCGAATTTTCCACGTCAGTGTACTTCTAGAACAATAAGGAAAGAAGCACTGGTGAATCGAGTTTTGGGAAATTAAGCAGGCATCTCTCTATTTCACATTAGTTGTGAAATAGTGATCTTGATGTCATTTGGTTTAAGAAGTTATGGAAAAGTGCAAGGAGAACAAAATGAGAGAATATTCAGTTGTGGTAAATTGGAAGAAAACCTGTCCTAGGTGGATTGGAATCAAAGATTTCCTGATAGCCCATAAAGAAACTGTGAAAGGTTTTCAAAGAACAGCTGGCTTAGATATAAACAACACACTGTGAAAAAGGGATCCAAAGCTTGTAACACCATGAATGACTAACGGTATAGACATTGAAACAGAGAAAGGAAACTAATGATAAATATCAGGTACATCATTAAGTACTCAAAATGAACACAAACTACCAGACGGAGCTGAAAAAGGAAACAAGGAACAGAGGCGGTGTTTAGGCATAGATTAATGAGTAACATAAATAAGAACTGAAAATCATTTTGTGAGTACATAAATAGTAATAACATATAAATAGTAACTAATCCTAGTTTAAGGAAGGATGAAGCCAACCCTAGGTCAGAATAGCAGGAGTGGGCACGATTGAGATATGACAATACAACAATTAAAGAAGTGGTAGTGGAAAAATTTGATAGGATAAAAAGAAGAGATCATAGAGTTATACAGCATTGAAACAGACTCTTCAGTCCAACTCATCCACGCTGACTAGATATCCTAAACTGATCTAGTCCCATTAGATAGCATTTGGCCCATATCCCTCTAAATCGTACCTATTAATGTACTCCTCCAGATGCCTTTTAAATGTTGTACCCACCTCCACCACTTCTGGCAGCTCATTCCATACACGCACCATCCTCTGCATTAAAAAGTTGCCCCTCAAGTCCCTTTTAAATCTTTCCCCTCTCACCTGAAACTTATGGCCTCTAGTTTTGGAGTCTTCTATCCTGGGAAAAAGACTTTAGCTCATCACCCTATCCATTGCCCCTCACGATTTATAAACCTCTATAAGATCACCCCTCAGCATCAGGCGCTCCAGCCTATTCAGCTTCCCTTTTAGGTCAAACCCTCCAATCCCAGCAATGTCCTTGTAAATCTTTTCTGATCCTGTTCAAGTTTAACAACCTCATTCCTATAGCTGGGGGACCAGAATTGAATGCAATATTCTAACAGTGGCCTCACTAATGTCCTGTACAGTTGCAACATGACATCCCAACTCCTACTCTCATATGTTATGGCCAATGAAGGCAAGTATGCCAAACACCACCTTCACCCTGTCTACCATGACTCCACTTTCAAGGAACTATGCACCTGTATCTATAGGTCCCTTTGTTCAGCAACA
Organism: Ginglymostoma cirratum; assembly: GCA_024137785.1. Lineage (NCBI taxonomy): Eukaryota > Metazoa > Chordata > Chondrichthyes > Orectolobiformes > Ginglymostomatidae > Ginglymostoma > Ginglymostoma cirratum. The sequence goes on from JAHRHZ010000070.1 coordinate 3,717,469, forward strand.
TTTTCCTGGGCTCTACTGTTAGCTGTATAAGTCCTGCCCTGATTTGCCTTACCAACATGCAACACCTCCTGTTTATCTAAATTAACTCCATCTGCCACTCTTCAACCCTTTGGCCCATCTGTTCAAGAGCCTGTTGTATTCTGGCATAACCTTCTTCACTGTCCACTACACCACCAATTTTGGTGCCATCTGAAAACTTACTAACCATTCATCCTATATTCACATCCAAATCATTTATATAAATGACAAAACAACAGTGGACCAAGCGCCAACCCTTGCAGCACAGCACTGGCCACAGGCCTCCAGTCCAAAAAACAACCCTTCACCGTCACTCTATATCTTCTACCTTCAAGCCAATTTTATATTCATATTGCTAGCTCCCACTGGATTCCACATGACCTCACCTTGCTAATCAATCTACCTTGTTGAGTTTCATTTCTGATGAAGGGTTTAGGCCCGAAATATCAAGTTTTCCTGCTCCTATGATGCTGCTTGACCTGCTGTGTTCATCCAGCCCCATGCTTGTTACCTTGTTGAGTGCCTTGCTGAAGTCCATTTAGATTATGTCCACCGCTCTGGCCTCATCAATGGCCCTGGCTTTTCCTTACCATCTTTCTTAAATAGTGGCACCACATTCGCCAACCTCCAGTCTTATAGCACCACACCTGCAGCTATTGATGATACAAATATCTCAGCAAGGGGCCCAGCAATCACTTCCTAAGGGACAACTTTTTCATACAAATGACGGTGTGTGTGTGGAATGAGCTGCCAGAGGAACTGGTGGAGGCTGGCACAATTACAATATTGAAAAGGCATCTGGATGGATATATGAATAGGAAGGGTTTAGAGGGATGTATGCCAAATACTAGCAAACAGGACTAGATTTATCTAAGATATCTGGTCGGCATGGATGAGTTGGACCGAAGGGTTTGTTTCCGTGCTGTACATCTCTATGACTCTGATATACTGTCTCTGAACACTCTTATCTCATTTTTAAAGATTTTCCATTTTGCAACTGTCGCTTTACCTATGAAGAGCCTCTCCTAATCAATTTTTGAAAGTTCTTGCCTAATGCTGTCAAATTTGGCCTAACTCCAATTTAGAACTTCAACTTTATGATCAGGTCAATCCTTTTCCATACTAGTTTAAAACTAATCAAATTATGGACACTGGCCTCAAAGTCACTTGCCCAGCCTTATTTTGCAAGAAAAGGTCAAGTTTTGCTCCTTCTCTAGTAGGTACATCCGCATACTGAATAGAAAAAATTTCTTGTACACACTTAACAAATTCTTCTCCATCCAAGCCCTTAACGCTATGACCGTCCCAGTTTATGTTTGAAAAGTTAAAATTCCCTACCATTACAATGCTGTTATCCTTACAGATATCTGAGATCTCCTTATGAATTTGCTTCTCAATTTCCCGCTAAGTATTGGAGGTCCTATAGTACAATTCCAATAAGTTGAACATCCCTTTCCTATTTCTCTGTTCCGTCCATATAACCTCAATGGATGTTCTGCCAGGAATATCCTCCCTAAGTACAGCCATAATGTTATCCTTAACAAAACACTACTCCCCCCTCCTCTCTTGCCTGTGTTTCTATCCTTCCTGTAGCATTTATACCCTGGAACATGAAGCTGCCAGTCCTGTCCCTCCCTGAGCCACATTTCTGCAATAGCTGCAATACCCTGTCCCCATGTTCCCAACCATGCCCTCAATTCATTTGTCTTACCTGCCAGGCCTCTTGCATTGAAATAAATGAAGTTTAATTTATCAGTCTTACCTCATTTTATGCCTTGCTCATCTGCCTTGACTATTTAACTTGCTGCTCTTCTCTACCCTACCAGCCTCAGATTTCTTTTTTCTCATCATTCTTTGGCACCTCTGTTGCCCTCTTGCATGGACACCTCCCTAACACTAGATTAAAGTCTCCCAATCAGCACTAACAAATCTTGTAGCCAATATATTGGTCCCCTTGCAATTTAAGTGCAACACGCCCTTCTTACACAGATTTCTTAAAGAGTTGGCGACTGTTGCAAAGTTAGGTATAGTATTTGTGGAGTGGAAGGCAGGATATTAGAATTTGTTTGTAAAATGATATTGGGGAAAGAGTGTGTGGTCGTTTTAAAAGATAATGTGTTTTTTTGGCTTGGAGATTATAGTGTCTGCAGGCAGCAACAGATGCACAGAGAGTTCTTCAAATTCTTGAAACTGTCTTGAGAGTTCTTGTATCAAAAGACTGTACAGTTAGCTGGCAAAGCAGCATTTTTATGAAGACAACAGGTTTTTGAATTTAACCAATTAATTTAAATCAGGCCCTAGATGCCAAAACCTAATTAAATTTAAATCTGATGGTTTTGACAACCTAGAACCAATCCTGTTGTAAGAAATTAATAGGTCATCAAGGGTATAAAAGAAGAAGGCACTTGACAATCAGGGTGAGAGCAAACTTTCTTCTGAAGAGAAACTGACGGGCTCTCTCAGAAACAATTAAGTTCTCAGTAAGTCCAATCTAAATAAGGGTAGCATGCCACTCCTAGCTAATGTTCCTGACACAAGAATTCAACGGACAAAGGCATTCCTGAATAGAAAACAGCTGAGAAGGCAAAGAACATTCAGAAGACTTATCCTGGTTGTAATTTTGAGAAACTAAATTTTAATTTTTTTTTTCTTATTACTTTGGTTTATATAAGTGGGTCTTGTATTTATTGGAGCAGCATTCCATTAGAATTTTGTTTCATCGGGGAATAGTTAGTAGTCTGGGAGGAATTATTCGGTTTGTTAGTAGTTCTGTTAATTTGTTCACTTAGAGTTAGATAAATTGTTACTCGATTATAGAGTGAGTATATAAAGGATTTTGTTTCAGGATACAGGAAAGGTAATTGATTGAATTCCAGTTCAAAGCAGAGTTTGAATTTCAGGAGTTGCAAATTAAACAGGATAGCTGACTTAAAATGATGGAAATGGAGGTAGATGGTAGGCTTAGTGAGGAAGAGAGTGCTGTTAAGCAGACTCATCAATGACAGAGACCTGTTAAGGAGATATACAAATATGTCAAAATATTATCAAAATTCAATGAAAAAGATGTAGAAGCCTTTTTCATTTCCTTTGAGAAATTGGCTAAACAGATGAACTTGCCAGAGGATATGTAGGTAATGTTAATTCAGACCAAGTTGTTGATAGGGCTAGTGAGGTGTTTGCAGTGCTGTCAGATGAGGTTTCAAGAGAAGCCGAAAGAAAACCAGGGAACTGAGGAGTTAAAGGATAAATAATCTGGAATTTTTCCAGACCGTGTGGTGACAAGATCACACAGTCATAAGTTAAAGCAAGAGGGGAAAACTAAAGAGAAAGACAAAGGAGTTGAGGTCCAGTTAGCTGACACGCCGTTGAAATGTAAAGGAAAAACCTATACAGGTAGAGGATGAGGCAGAGTTGGTTAGTTCTGAAGAACTAATGGAGTTACAATAAAAAAAAACAATAAAAGATTTATATAATAAAGCCTAATCTGAAAAGGAATTGGAATGTATTCCAGAATGTTATTACCTTAAGGATAAAATCCTAAGGCAGAAATGGAGACCTTGGCAGGTTAGTACAGAGGAGAAATGGGTGGAAGTTCAGATTGTGTTGCTGGTAGCATACAGACGGGAAGTATTGCAGGTGGCGCACATGTTACCTGTAGGAGGTCATCTAGGAGTGAGGAAGACTCTGGCTAAGATACAGAAGCATTTCAGTTGGTCTGGATTATATGAAGATGTGGCTGAATTTTGCAATACTGGTCATACCGTGTCAAATGATATGAAAGCCACAGGCAGTAATAAAACCAGGGCCTTTGATGACAGTTCCTGCATTTGAAGAACCTTTCATGGAGGTTATGATTGTGCAGGTCATCTCCCTAAAACCAAAAGTGGGAATCAGTATTTGCTAGCCATAATGGACATGTCTACCAGATTTCTGGAGGTAATTCCATTACGGAATGTCAAGGCAAAAAGGTGTAGAGGAGTTGCTGGCTTACTTTATTTGTTATGGACTACCCAGGTAGATTCAATCAGATCAAGGGTCCAATTTTACCACCAAACTATTTAAGGAGGTCGTGAATAGTCTAGGCATCTAACACTTTGAATCCAGCATGTACCATTCTGAATCTTGGGGAGCACTGGAAAGGTGGCATCAGACCCTAAAGATCATGCTGAGGGCCTATTGCCAGGATTACCCAAATGATTTGGATAAGGGTATCCCACTTATAATTTGCTATTACAGATGCTCCAAATGAATCGACTCGGTTTACTCTATTTGCATTGATATTTGGATTCGAAGTAAGAGGACCCTTAAAATTAGTTAAGGAAAAGTTGATAGGTCCGAAGTCAGACATCTCGCGGTTGGATTATGTATCTGAGGTGAGGGAAAAATTAAACAGAGTTGGTAATTTAGCTAGACAACATTTGAAGGTGGCACAACACATAATGAAGCAAGAAGCAGATAAGAAATCTAAAATTTGTACATTTGCCCGTGGAGCAAAGTACTGGTGTTGTCACGAGTAGTAGGAGATCTCCTCAAAGCAAATTTTAGTGGTCTCTATCAGCTTGAGAAGAAATTAAATCAGGTGAATTATCTGGCAAAGATGCCATATAGGAAAAAAAATTATTGGGTATTGTGAACATGTTGAAACCTTACTATGATAGGGAAAGGGAACTGTAGAAACCGGTCTTAGTTACTGCCACTTGGACTAATACTACACGAGGTTGACGTAGGGAATGCTGTTCTGATAAAACGGCACCCCTACAAGCTTAATCCTCTCAAAGCAGCACAGGTACAGAAGGAAGTAGAAGCAATGCTCCAAGAAGACGACATCGAGCCGAGTCAAAGCAAGTGGAGTTGGCCGATCATGTTGGCTCCCAAACCAGATGGTACTCAACGACTCTTTGTAGATTATTGGAAGGTCAATGCCATGACTAAATCCGAATTCATACCCAAGGCTGAAGGACTGTGTGGAAAAAGTAGGACAAGCCACTTACGTCACAAAGTTGGACTTACTTCGTGGTCACTGGCAAGTACCTTTGTCGGAGAGAGCAAAAGAAGTTTTTGCTTTCGTAACCCCAAATGGGCTATACTAATTTAAAGTAATGCCCTTTGGAATGAAGAACACACCAGGCACATTTCAAAGATTTATGAAGAGAGTTGTCGTAGGATTGTCTAATTATGCCATCGAGGTAGATGATTTGATGATCTTTAGCCATTCATGGAAAGATCACATGGTGCATTTGGCAGAGCTCCTTGAGAGACTACAAAAGGCAGAATTGGTCGTAAGCTTGGCAAAAACAGAATTCACAAAAGTTGAAGTGACATGCTTATGATACAACATATTGGATATGGCTAGATGACACAGAGGAACATGAGGATGAAGCCCATCGAACAGTTTCCAAGACCATCCTCGAAGAAGGAAGTGCTACGATTTTTGGGACTGAACTGATTCTACCAGAAGTTTGTACCAGACTTTAATACCATGGTGGTACCACTGATTATTTGTTGAAGAAGAACGCCAAATTTTGGTGGACAGAACAATGCCAGGAGGCATTTGAGAATTTAAAAGCAGTGTTAACTACTGCACCAGTTTTAGCCACGCCAAATTTCTTGAAACCTTTTATAGTTGCCGTTGACGTAAGAGATGTAGGGATTAGAGCAGTGTTGTTCTAGGAGGATTATTGTGGAATTGAAAAGCCGATTAGTTGTTTTTCAAAGAAACTGAATATCCACTGGAGAAAATATTCAACCATTGAAAAAGAGTTATTGAGTTTGGTACTGGCCTTACAACGTTTTAATGTTTATGTTGCAAACAATGCATCAGAGACAGTTGTGTACATTGATAACAACCTTTTGACATTTTTGGAAAGATTTAAAGATAAGAACACCAGACTATTTCGTGGGAGACTCTTGTTACAAGCATTTAATTTACAGATTGCACATGTGGCAGGTTGTGAAAATGTTACTTTGGATGCTTTATCACGGGTTTGAAAGGAAGATGTGTATATGAAATAGAAATGGTAGTGTTAAATATGATAAGTGTATGTGGAATTAGTATGAAATGTCTAACTTTAGATTAATGACCTATGTATCTACCAATGATGGTGTTAAGGTTTAGGAAAAAATAATGAAGCCATCTTTTCATCATAACGGTTCATTTTTTTTCTTGATGGGGATGTATTGTGAAGTTTGATGTAGTATTTGTGGATTGGAAGGCAGGATGTTAGAATTTTTGTAAAATGTTAGGGGGAAAGAGTCTATGGTCCCTTTAGAAGATGCCCGCACAGGAATTTCCAAGCTCTGAGTAAGCACCATCTAAATAAAGGTACTATGCCACTCTTAGCTAATGCTCCTGACAGAAAAATTTGACAGAGAAAGGCGTTCTTAAATGGAAAATGAGAAGGCAAAGAACATCCTGGAAGATGTATCCTGTCTGTAATTTCGAGAGATAGTAAGAACTGTAGATGCTGGAGTCAGAGACAACAGTGTGGAGCTGGAGGAACACAGCAGGCCAGACAGCATCAGAGGAGCAAAAGGTTGATGTTTCAGATTGGGACCCTTAAAAGAAAGGTCTTTCCGGAGGGAGGAGGACAACTTCTTCGAGATGGGCATCCTTCGAAGAGGCTTCACAGTGGGGTTATAACTCACTCAGAGATAGTAAGAACTGCTGGAGTTCGAGATAACACAGTGTGGACGTGGAGAAACACAGCAGGCCAGGCAGCATCAGAGGAGCAGGAAAGTTGATGTTTTGAGAGACTAAGTTTTAATTCATTTTTTCTTATTACTTTAGTTTATATAAGTGGGACTTTTATTTATTCGAACAGCATACCACTAGAATTTTGTTTTATTTGGGAATAATTAGTAGCCTGGGGGGAATTGTTCAATTTGTTAGTTGTTCTGTTCATTGTTTACTGTTAGAGTTAGAAAAATAAATTGTTACTTGTTGCTTATAAAGTGAGTATCAGGGATTTCTTTCATTTAACCTCCCCTCTGTAACAGTGACATTCAAAGTTAAAAAACTCACCCCGTCAAGATGGGACTTTTCTTAGGATGCTGAGAGATGTAAATGTGGAAATAGCAAAGATTCTGGCCACTGTCTTCCAATCCACTGCATTATGGGATTGGTACTAGAGGACTGGAAGATTTCACATCTGTCTTTGCCGTTCTTATGTCTTCTCTTCCCCTCCCCTTTTTTAAAGACGAGTGAGGGATGAGCCTAACAATTTTAAGCCAATCAACCTAAAGTCTGTTGGGAAACTGACACATTTATCCAGAACGCACATAATTAGAACTTGGAAAATTATGGGTTAATAAAATGAAAAACCGATTTGTTAAAGACAAGTCATGTTTTACTAACTATATTGAATCTTTGGCGTAATCAAGAGGCTTGATGATAATACTGTTATTATTATAGATCTATCGAACTTTCAAAATGAATCTGATAAAGTATCACATAATAGACTTGCTACCAGAATTGAAGCTCAAGGGGTAAAAAGGGCAGTGATTTAACTGGGTACAAAAATTGACTCGGGAACAGAAAGCAGAGGGTTGTGCAAAATAGTTGTTTCTCACACTGGAAGGAAGACTGCAGTGGTGTTCAGGCTACTGACTCTTTAGTACTTCACCATACATGACATAACTTCGAAGTTTGCAGATGGCACAAGTGTTGAATGCAGTTCAGCCAATAATAGATTTTGAAAGGATGCAGGCATACTGTAAAAATGGACAGGCACTTAATATATTTTAAACTAAATTTATTGCAATCAAGTGATTCTGGTTTTAAGAATAATTAGAGGCAATATAAACTAAATGGTCCAAATTCAAAGTGGGTGCAGATAGGAAAAGATATCTGAGCATACATACGTGAGTCTTCAAAGTTGACAAGACGAGTTGAAGTACTCTGCATATCCATAGGCTTCGTAAAGTCACAGAGCACAAAAACAATGATTAACCCTGTTGGAATATTGCATTTAATTCTGGGCAGTGCACATTTGGAAGAATATCACGAAGATGATTTAGACTACACTTACTTGTATGTTCCCAGAGATGAATGATTTCAGTCATGAGAAGAGACAAAAGAAATTTGGGATGGTATTCGGCAGAGAATTGATGAACAGATAATTAACAAGAAGTGCTCAAAAATCCAGAATGGTTTACAAACCGTATATAAGAAACTTTTTAGTAACAGTAACCAGAGAGGACTTAAATTTAGGATTGTTGATAAAAGAAAAGGAACTGCCATGAGAAAAGATGTATTTACATAGTCAGTTCTGTTGATCTGGAATGCATTCCTTGAGAGGGTGGAGAAAGCAAGTTCTATATTAAATTTGTGCAGGGAATTCACGTGCTGTAAAAGCAAAAGTACTGAACCAAGGGAAAGAGCATTGGGATCAGATCAGCTTTCTCAGCATTAGCAATGTACAATGAGCCAGATGGCCTCTGTCTCTGCTGTATTTTGAGAAAGACTTTTAAAAAGTGATTTTGGTTATTGTACTTTTTTCTACCCTTTAAGTATGTTAGATATGCTTTCTGACACTATCTTGCCACTACTGCTCCCAATTCATCTACTGCCTCCGGTTTGTCAAATTACTTCTCTGACATCCAGAGTTTAATAAGCTGAAATTTTTTCCAAATAAATGTAGGTTATACAGAAACCTTTGTGACAACAGTCATTGGTACAATTTCTGATCACTAGCCACTTACCCTCCCTTTCCATGGCAATTGCTAGATCTTTCACAATCATGAGATCCAGTTCGACGCTGAGATGAGCTTCCAATCTCTCAACCTCTCCATCACTAAAGCTACTTAATGTAATCTTCATAAGGCTGCCCATCTCCAGTTTGTCTTATCTCATCTGCTGAAGTCCCAATCCATGCCCTTGTTACTTCTCAATCAAAAATTTCAATGCTCCCCTGACCAATCTTGTACTTTACAAACTTGAATTGACTAAAACTCTGCCTGAATGCAAACCAGCCCCAACTTCTCTTTATGTTTCACTCATTTGTTTGTGGACCTACCCAGTAGGTCTTCCCAGTTCAGCAGTACTCAGTTTCTAAAATTAATATTATTGTTTAAATCCAACATTAACCTTCTGCTCTCAATCTCTGTAAGGAACTTCATCCCCATAGTCCTCAAATCTCTGTGCTCGTTCAATTCCAGACTCTCTTGATTTTAATGACTACACCATTATTGCCTTTTTTTATTCAGCTACCTTAGCAATAAGCACTATAATTTCCTCCTTAAATTTCACTCTCATTCGAAGGCTTTATTTTAAACTGTCTGTCTGATCAAACCTTTGGTCACCTAGCCTCTGAAAGGTACTGTGATGCTTTAGTCATGAAAAATAGTTTTTTGTTTTGAAACTTACTTAGGCTAATTAATAGTCATGAACCTTGTTCTGGATTTGGACATCTTGCTAAATATTTAATGTTGATATGAAAGCCATATTTTCTTAATCAAAAGCGATTTGCTGATTTTTATATCATCATGGCTGTGTATAAAGGAAACTTTTAAAATTTCTTCTAAAACTTTGAGCCAAGAGTTCCAATTCCGAAATGGGCCTCAACTTGACATAATACAATAACAGTATCATTGGAGCAAAATCAGTTCTGAGCCTCCCATCGACATGAACTTCTCATACTGCGAATAATTAATTTTGTCCAGTCTAGTCACTTGCACCTATTAGCTGTGGTCTTAAGCTTTCTTTTATATTCCTTCATGGCAATTGTTTATTTTTCTCTCTTTACCTGCCTCTTTACTGTACAATATTAATTATTGTTATCACTAACTGATGACATCATGATGACACCTGAGGATTTTATCTGTTAGAGTTGATGGTTGAAGTAGGGATTATAAGCGTAACTTTACCATCCTGGCACGGTCTGACTTGCATGTGACACTAGATCCACAAGGTTTGATCTCTCCAGCAATGTTCAGGGGGGACATCCCTAAAGCATTTCCATTGTCCTGGAGCTCTCCTATTGAAAGAGAGTTCCAAGTAATATAACAAGGTGTGGAGCTGGAGGAACACAGCAGGCCAGGCAGCATCAGAGATGCAGGAGAGCTGAAGAAGGGTCCAGACCTGAAATGTCAACTTTCTTCCTCCTCTGATGCTGCCTGGCCTGCTGTGTTCCTCCAGCTCCACACCTTGT
>JAHRHZ010000070.1:3730854-3750613 GCA_024137785.1 Ginglymostoma cirratum
GCTGCTTGGCCTGCTGTGTTCATCCAGCTCTACACCTTGTTATCTCGGATTCTCCAGCATCTGCAGTTCCTACTATCTCTGTACTATAGTGTGTTTTGGCCTCAATTTCCTGTCCTACCCGCTAGCAGATTAACTTCCCTGTGACGTTTTAGAAAATCCTTTAATTTGATATCACAGTGGACTGCTTCTTTACCTTTCCTATTGCAAAATTCACCAAGTTGTCAGGTAGAGATCTTGATTAGCTATCCTCGAGAGTCCATCTGTCTTGCATCTTGGAAGTGAATGGGTAGCTTTATAAAAAGCACAGCTGCTTAAAGCCTTACAGCTTCAACATTTGCTGCGACTTTGACATTTATAGTCTATCCACTGTTAAAACACAGGCTGTTATCATTGTCTCCAAACGTAAACACCTTGTACTTTCTTCCCATTAAAACAAAGTAGAAATAATCAAATTACCCAGACTTTCTGTCACAGACTTCAGACCAAGTCACATGATCTTGTTCATTTTACCCTAAATTAGAGACACAGTTCCAAAATGTCATAATCTAATAAACTTTGTAATTGTAAAAAATAACACTGCCATCGATATTTTACATCCACCTGAGAAGGCATATAGGTCCCCAGTTTAATAATTATCTGCAAGCCACATCTTTGGTACAATACTCCCTCAGTACTGCACAGAAGGGTTAGCCTTGAATTCTGCGTTCAAGCCATGGAGTGGAAGTTGAAACCGGAACCTTGTAATTGAGAAGTGTGTGTGATCCACAGCTGACCAGAGGAAAAGAGAGAGAATGTAGAAATGGATTAAGTTTATGATTTATCAGTATTATGGATTGATACATGCATTCTGATATTCTTGCTAGTAGTAAAGAATATAGTCACCAGACATATTGCATAATTACCTCAACATTTCGAACCTAATGTAATTTGTAGGAAATAGTTTCTGTTGAAATGTACGAAGGAAAAAGAAATTCCCTTACCCTCCCCAGGTGATGTGAATGAGGGTGTGTTTGTATTCTCAGCAAATGAAATAAATCAATGAGAGCTGTTATTCAAATCTTCTGCTTCAAGAGGAAATGATTCATCAGATTCAATAGACACTAGTAATCACAGACACTTACCTCATTGCCATTCATGTTGAGTAAAAAGGAGTATAGACTGGCTTTTTCTGAAAGTAAAATATCTCAATGGGAACTTGATTGTTTTCTTACTCCTGTCCATGTCATTGGACTACAATTGGCAGTGGGATTTTCATAACTATTTTGCATCCAACAGAGCAAGATTGAAGGGTCTGATGATCAAAAGCCTGCTTTATCTGAAATTGGCTAACTTGACCAAACCTAGAAAAGATCTTTCTGGTTTTATGTGACATTGTGTGAAACTCTGCTTTTAATTTATCCACTGAGCCATCTAATAAAATAATATAGACTAGGATAACACATTGGCTGCATTTGCATTCAATTTTACTATAACAAAACTGAACCAAGCATTGGCAAAATGGGGTCTGAAACATTTCACAAAAAAATTGATACATTGACGACTTCACAAATTATTCACCATGAATATTCACTGATCACCAGAATACGGAACATGTTAAAGTTGTATTGTATCTCATTGTAGAATTACAAATGGAGTAAAAGTATAAGAACACAACTGTGATATGAAGGAACAAGTTTAAAAAAAATTTAGTTGAAAACCTTTTGATCAAACTAGTTTGAGGGAGAAGCCAAACGAATCGCTGAATAACCTTGTCATTGGTCTAATATCAAAACACCATAACCATCATTTTGTGAAGAAAAATCATTGAACCGAAACGTTGACTCTGCTTTCTCTCCACAGATGCTACTAGTTTTGCTAGGTTCTTCCAGAAATTTGTCTTTCTAACCATCATTTTACTTGTGTCTCCAAAGCTGTCATTAGACCACATGCCCTGTCGAACAATAATCTGGATTTTCGTAAACTGAAGTGCATGAACAATGATTACATAATTCTTTGTTGACATACAGTGAGCTCAGTCCTGAGGAACATCACTGTCACACCTTTATTACATTATTCAAAGCTTTACTTGTTATTCAAGATGTCTATTTATAGGCTTACACACTGAAATATTTAACTGTGATACTGTTTTCCATGGAAAGAACAGTTCCAAATGCATCATGCAACATACTGTCCTGTACTTTGATCTATTAGCTTGAGCTGGGGTTTGTGACAGTCTCCCAACTTTGCTTATTATTATCTGCCCACAATGGAGTCTGAGAGTAAACAGAAAGGAGGTAATATATCACCACCTCCCATGGATAGAAATTACAATGTGGAGGATTGAATTTCTCCTCACTAGGTAATCATTTTCGTTCTCTTTGATCTATGGATTTTTTTTAAATAGTCAAGATTCCCTGTTTTAGTCTATGGATGAAGAATTGAATTGTTTTGGAGTCCTGTGTAAAGTTGCCACAGGCATCTATGATTAACTGTAATATGCTTGACTATTAAAAGACACGAGTGAACTACATTTGCAAAGGTTGCTTTGAAAACGAGTTCATTGTCTAGGTATGAAATGATTTGTTTTTATAGTAGGACATCTGAAAAAAACATGTGATGTAGGAGCAGAAGTAGGCGATTTGGCCCATCAAGACTGCTTCACCTTTTATTGAGATCATAGCTGATCTAATAATCCTGATCTCCACTTTCCTGCCTTTTCCCCATAACCCTTAAGCCCCTTACTGATTAAAAATCTGTCTATCTCAGCCCTCCAAAATACTTACCTAAGCCTCTACAGCTGTCTGTGGTGAAGAATTCCATAGATTGACTATCCACTGAGAAAAGAAATTCCTCCTCATCTTTGCCTTATATGGGCAACCCCTCCTCTGAGGTTATGAATTTTGGCCTTAAGACTCTCCCACAAAAGGGAAACAACCTCTAAGTATTTATCCTATCAATCTCTCAAGAATCTTACGTTTTTTGGGATTTCCCACAACCTTAGGATGGAGTGTTCTGATTGGCTCAGTGATCAGGGAAAGAAGAGTTGACTGCAAGTGAGGCAGGTAAGGAGATCCAGCGGGCACGAGTGGAAGAGCCTCAGCCTTTATAGTTGTTCAACAGATTTTCAAGACCTTTCTATTTTTTGTTTGAAAGTGGGGGGACATGAGATGGATGAACTAACTGACCAATGATGTGGGAGAATTCTAGTTCTTGCAAGTGGTTCTAGTTCTTGGTGCATTGGCATCGATAGTGGATAAGGGAAAGCAAGGAGATAGGAGAAACATTGAAAGGTATGTTGTGTCTGATTTCACTGTAGAAGACACAGAAAACATCCCGTAGATACTTGAAAATCAGTAAATGAAAGGGAGGAAAAGTACTGGGAGAACTATTGGACCTGAAATCTGACACATTCTCAAGAACAGATGACCTGCATCTTAGATTCTTAAACGGTGGCTGCAGAGGTAGAGGTATGGGGTATAATCATATAAAATTGCTGAGATTCTGTAAGGATCATGATGGATTGGAAAGTAGTTAACATAACACCAGTATTCAAGAAACGAAGGTGACAGAAAGCAGAAAATTAAAGGCCAGTTAGCCTAAAACCTGTCATGGGGAAGTTGCCAGATTCCATTATTAAGGAGGTTATAGCAGGATGTTTGAAAAGTTGTAATATTTTCATGCAGAGCCAGCATGGCTCTTACTCAAATAGAATTCACTTCTAGTTTATTGAAGTTTTTTTCTAGGAGTTAACCGGTGAGGTGGATGAAGGAGAACCTGTGAATGTGGTGTGCTTAAATTTCCAAAAGTTATTTGATGAGGCTACTATAGAGGTTACAATACAAATAAGAGTTATTTTGAGTAAGCGGTAATATATTAGCATGGATAAAGGGTTGCTTAGCTAACAGGAAGCAGAAAGTAGAGATTGCTGCCCTTTTTTCAAGTTGATGAGCCACAGCTAGTTTAGTGCCACAGGGATCAGTGCTGGGGCCTCAGTTGTATACAATTTTTATTGATATAACTTGGATCCCTACATAGAATCCCTACAGTGTGGAAACAGGCCCTTTAGTCCAACAAGTCCACACCGACTCTCAGAACATCCCACCCAGACCCATCACCCATAACCCTCCTAATCTACACGTCCCTGAACACTACAGGCAGTTTATTTTGGCCAATCCACCTAGCCTGCACATCTTTGGAATGTGGGAGAAAACCAGAGCACCTGGAGGAAATCCACACAGATAAGGGGAGAATGTGCAGACTCCACACAGACAGTCACCCGAGTCCCTGGTGCTGTAAGGCAGCAGTGCTAGCCGCTGTGCTGCCCTTTTGATAGGTAAGAAAGTAAGTTGACAAGACAAGGTAGAGAGTCTGCAGGGGGATATGGATAAATTAAGGGAGTGGGTACAAATTTGGCAAAATGGAAGTTTGTTCACTTTTTTGGCAGGGAGAATAGACAAACAATTTGCTATTTAAGCGAAGAGATTGCAGAATTTGGACATAGAGAGGGATCTGGGTGTCCTTGTTCATTAATCACAAATGAGTTAGTTTGCGCATACAGCAAATGATTAGAAAGGCACACAAAATGTTGTTTATTGCAATGGAACTGGAATTAAGAGTGGGGAAATCTTACTGAAATTGTACAGAATCTTGGTGAGATCGCATCTATTATTGTGTACATTTTTTTCAAAAAATGATAGAATTTGCAATAGAAGCCGTTCAGAGAAGGTTCATTTGAATCATTCCTGGGATGAAGGAGTTATTTTATGAAGGAAGTTTGAATAGGTTAGGCCTTAGAAGGCTGAGAGGTGATCTTATTGAAACATAGAAAGTCCTAAGAAAACTTGACAAAGGTGGATTCTGAGAGAAATAATCCAAACAGAAATTAATGGAAAAATTCAGCCGGTCGCTTGACATTCAAGGGTATTGCCATCACTGAATCCCCTGCTATCAACATCCTGGGGGTTACTATTGACCAGAAACTCAACTGCACTCACCATATTAACACAGCGACTACAAGAGCAGGCTAGAAGCTAGGAATACTGCGGCGAGTAGCTCACCTCCTGACTCCTCAAAGCCTGTCCACTATCTACAAGGCACAAGTCAGGAGCATGATGGAATACTTCCCACTTGCCTGGATGAGTGCGGCCCCAACAACACTCCAGAAGCTTGACACCATCCAAGACAAAGCAGCCCCCTTGATTGATACTACATCCACAAACATTCATTCCCTCCACCACTAACGCTCAGTAGTAGCAGTGTGTGCTATCTACAAGATGCACTGCAGAAATTCACCAAAGATCCTCAGACAGCACCTTCCAAACCCACCGACCACTTCCATCTAGAAGGATAAGGGCATCAGGCATAAAGGAACACCACCATCTCAAAGTTCCCCTACAAGCCACACACCATCCTGACTTGGAAATATATCACCGTTCCTTCACTGTCGCTGGGTCAAAATCCTGGAATTCCCCCCTAATAGCATTGTGGGTCAACCCACAGCAGGAGGACTGCAGCCTTTCAAGAAGGCAATTTACTACCACCTCCTCAAGGGCAACAAGAGATGGACAATAAAAGCTGGCCAGCCAGCAGTGTCAACATTCCACAAATGAATGGGGGTGGGGGGGCGAGAAAGGTCTGGCAGCTTGTGTGAAGAGAAAACAGTTAATATTTCAAGTCCAGTGACCCTTCTTCAGAACTTTGCGGTGAGCAGTGATTTACTTGAATTTCTTTCAACCTAATAGTCTATATTCATGTGCACAATATGGCTACCTCTGCATTGAGCGATGAAACGCAGATTGGGTGACTACTTTGCTGAACATTTCCATTCAATTTGTAACCAGGACCCTGAGCTCTAGTTCCTTGTCATTTAATTGACTATTCTACTTCTACTCTATACGCTGCCTCCTCTATTCTTCCAGTGAAGCTCAATACAAGCTTGAAGAATGGCAACTGATCTTTGAATCAAGTGCCTTCAAAACTCAACATTGAAATTGAAGTCAGATCGTAACCACCCTTTCCATGTCTTCGCTTTTGAGTATAAGGTGCCGGTCACATCTACACTTCTTCCACATCATCTTTTTTACATACTTGCCTCATCACCCCCACACATTTTTGAATTGCACCACCTTTTACCCATCACGACCATGATCAAAAAGTACCAACCAGTCATGTCAACTGTTTGTCACTCCACACGTGTTGCCTGACCTGAATCTTCATAGCATTTTCTGTTTATATTATGTGGAAGTGATTCTGATGGCCATGCTGTATTCTAAATGTCGCTGGGCTTGTGGTTTTTCTGCCATTTGCCAACATAGACCCATACTAACAATAAAAAAAGCCCACTATCTGAAATTTGAGGTTGTCTATTTGACTAAAATTACCTGTATATTGGTTATAAAGTTTTGGTCTCAACTACACCATGTCGTTTGAGGGCTGTAATAAAAAAATGCCCCATAAGCTGCAATTGTACTTGAAAACCCATGTTAAGTTTTACGTAGAGCATTTCTGTGCTGATCTGTACATTTCTATGATTGTATTGTTCGGCACTAATTTTGTGTATAAATTCCTGCTTGCTGCATGACCCAGAAAAAGGTAATGGATAGACAGTATTGGGAGTGCCCTGCCTCATGATAGGAGTGTGACTGGACCAAGATGACAATGTGTTCAGTGTCTTGGAATAGCCCAACACCCTTTAGACTCAACCAACTGACATGGGAATCTGTCACTAACCCACATTTAAGACATTGATTTTTTGTTCTTTGCAGTAGGGGAGTCGTTTTGTTTCCTCAATATATTAGAGTCATGAATGTGTGTAAACTATGCCACAGGTCATGGATAATTCCTGTCTGTGAAAATAAGATATGACATGAGTGTCCCCACTACGCCACTAATTAGTCATCCTCAGAAAAACAATTAAAACGAAATAAGAAAAGGCAAATTGAGTTATTAATGGTGGAAATGTCCACTGATGGTAATTGCAGCGCATCCTTCAACAAATACCTTATACATGCTCAGCCATTCAAAAATAATAGTGCCAGGCTGACAGGGGTTAGTAGGTCAAACCCACAGAAACAAGAGGCCAAAGAAAGGCAGTTACAGTTTTCTGTTCATTTTACCATAAAATCTGATTTGTGCTGCATTAACTATTTAATTACAGAGATTGTCTTAGTAGCTTTGTAGCATCTAATTATATTTTCTTCACATCTTTGTTTAACATTATTGCAAAAACACAGTATACATTGAGGACACACAACAAACCCCATGGTTATCATGATTGAAAATCATGATTGAAACAGGATAATTGTTTGCGCGCAGGATTGTTTAGAGTTTGTCAAAACGATAAGGACTCAGTATTTGCTTCTGTGGGAGGATGGAAGCTACTGTACTGATTGGTACATGTGGTAGAGATTTAGTGAAAAATTTGAAGTCACTATTAAGCATGCCTCATCTTTCCCCATTGTGAACCAGTGCTTCAACTTAAATAGAGATACAGGATTGTGCATTGAAGGGTGTAGCCTTCTGTCGAGACTTGAATCTAGTTAATTACTGTTTGGTTCTTAACATTCCAGTTATCTGTCGGCTTTTGATTTACAGACAGCCTCAACATAGGCAGGCAGACATCTTAGCGAATGTCAAGCAATAAATTGATTTGGTTGTTTACCCGCTTTTCAATATCTTAAAAATGATCCTTGCCATAATTTTTTTTTTCCCCAAAATGTACGATCAGTTTGCCAAGAAATTGCTTGTTTAAATCAAGATTTCACTCACCTTTTGATTTTAAATTAATATCTATATATTCTGGAGAACAAGGTCACCCTTCCTCGGGTGGAAGACATGTATATCAGTATCGCACTGGGACCCAACTGCAGATAATTTAGATTACTTATTACAGCAGGCTGGGGACACTGGTGATTGTGGAGAATGGCAGTCATAAGTTTAAATTAACAGTTTGTCAAACAAGTTTCCCAAACTAAACCAGTCTCATTTACCTGCATCTGGCCCAAATCCCTGTAAACCCTTCCTTCATGTACCTGTGAAAATATCTGTTAAATGTTGTAACTGTACCTGATTCCTCCACTTCCTCTGGCAGCTCATTCCACTTACGAACCACCCATTGTGTGAAAAAGTTGCTCATCAGGTCCCTTTTTAAATATTTCTCCTCTCACCTTAAAAATATGCCCTGTAATTTTGAACTCCCTAAGGTGGCATGCCATAAGACATAGGAACAGAAGAAAGCAGTTCAGCCCGGGTCTGCTCTGCCATTTGGTGAGATCATGGCTGATGTGATAACCCTCAACCCCACATTCCTGCCTTCTCCCCCCAACCCCTGATTTTCATATAGATTAAAAATGTCTACTTCAGCCTGGTCGTTGATACAGCTGAGAGGATTTAAAACCATTTCAGACCTGCTTATCATGGCAGATTTCCTTCCCTAAAGTGAACCAGAAGTGTTTTTACGACAAGCATAACAAATTTAATTTCAGGTGTTTATTGAATTCAAATTTCACCATGTGCCAGCGTGGGTTTCATGCCTAGGTACCCAGAATATTTCTCGAATTACTACTTTAGCACCAACGCCAGGTGCCATTTGCACATTGTTGGAAACTTTACACACTTGCCTCAAGCATCTGGCACCCTATCTCCTCACAAATCTTAAATGCTACCCCCTGAACTTGTACTCCCTTGCATAGCTGCCACCTGTAAAACCATAAGACAAGATAATAATATATCGGAGCCAAATTAGGCCATTTGGCCCATGAAGTCTGCTCTGCTGTTCGATGGTGGCCGGCTTGTTTCTCAACCCCATTCTCCTGCCTTCTCCCTATAACCTATGATTTGTTTACTAATCAAGAACATCTTAAATACATTCGATGACTTGGCCTGCACAGCCATCTGTGTCAGTGAGTTGCACAGATTATCTGCCTTTTAGCTGAAGAAGTTCCTCCTCATCTTAATTCTAAACAGTCATCATTTCAGTCTGAGGCTTTGCCCTCAGGTCCTAATCTCTCCATCAGTGATGTGGAGGTGCCAATGTTAGACTGGGGTGGATAAGGTCATAAATCACACAACACCAGGTTATAGTCCAACAGGTTTATTTGAAAATACAAACTTTCAGAGAATTGCTCCTTTTTCAGGTGTTTAGAGAGAGAGAGTATCAGACACAGAATTTATAAGTAAAAGATCAAAGGGCCACACCACTGATGAGGATGTACTAAACAAGCCTAAGATGCTGTTAAACTTTAATCACTTTGAAGGTTTTAATTGATGATTATGTAAATGTAAATCCCTGATCCTGAGAAACCTGAAGGCTTTATCCGTTTAAAGAAGACATTTTAGGTCAGACAATGCATGTTAGGTGTGAGGCCTTGTTTACAATCGGTTTGTGCTTTGGCTTGGAGTCAGACTGGTTTTATTTCTAAAGTAGGAATTTATAAAATTCCACGTTGACTAACTGTCTATAAATTGTGTGCTTTTTGAGCAAAATAAAGTGTATCTATAAATACATAAACCTTTGGGGTAAAATTTGTGTTGCACATATGTGCGTGTTAGGGGGGTGAGGTGGGAAGCATCCCTGCCTGGCGATTGTTGAGCGGTGACCATTCATCCGTTGTCATTGCATCTGCATAGTTTCGCCAATATACCATGCCTACAGGCATCCTTGCCTGCAGCTTACGAGATAGACAAGTTGGCCTAGTCACATGAGTATCTGTCTTGCAAGTGGTGGGTGGTGTTCCCAAGTGTGATTAGTGTCCATGTCGAAGATGTGACATGTCTTGCGGAGGTAGCCATGACAGCGTTGTATGATGTTGTCCTGAAGGCTGGATAGTTTGCTGCAAACAATGATCTGTTTAAAGTTTGGGTGGTTGTTTAAAGGTGAGAAGTTGTTTAAAGGAGGCATGGGAAGATTTTGGTGAGGTGTTCCTCATCATTGATGATGTGTTGAAGGCTGCGAAGAACATGGCATAGTTTCTCTGCTCCCGGGTACCCTATCAGATGTATCCTGTGTCTTTCTTTTGAGGACGTCATTCGGGTTTTTCGCTGTGACATTGTCAGAACTGGCGATTGATGAGTTGAGCATCATATCCTGCTCCTATGAGGGTGTCCTTCAACACCTTCAGGTATTCTGTCTCATTCCTCCTCATCCGAACAGATCCTGTGTATGCATAGGGCTTGTCTGTAGTGGATGACTGTTTTAATATGTTTAGGGGGGAAGCTAGAGAAATGCAGCATCGTGAGGTTATCTGTGGGCTTGCAGTAGAGTGAGCTACAGAGGTGTCCATCCTTGATGGAGATGTGTGTGTCCAAGAATAAGACTGATTTTAAAGAATCAGTCCTGTGCATGAAAATGCCAAAGATCCACAAAGCAGACACACCTGAACCTCCCATCATATCGGGCAACAGGACCCTGTGTGAGAACCTCTCTGGCTATATCAAGGGCACCATTTTACAAGGAATCCCCCAGCTTCTGTCGTGACACCCACTGACCAGTCGAACCAGGAACATTCCTCGTCACAATAGATGCTTTGGCACTCTACATCAGCTGACCCCACAACAGCCTCAGTACTCAATACCACCAACTGCCAATTCCCAGATGCCATCCTACAATTCATCTGCGTCATCCTTGACCACAATATCTTCACTTTTGACAACTAGTTCTTCATCCAGACACACGGAGCAGCTATGGGGACCAGATATGCTCCCCAATATGTCAACATTTTCATGCACAGGTTCGAACAAGACTTCTCTGCTGCACAGAATCTCCCAACCAACGCTATACACCAGATATGTTGATGACATTTTCTTCCTCAGGAGCCATGGTGGGAATCACTGAAACAACTACGTAGCAACATCTACAAGTTTCATTCCACCATCAGACTTATAATGGGCTACTCTTTAGAATCAGCCTCATTCTTAATCTCCATCAAGGACAGACACCTCTGTACCTCACTCTACTGCAATCCCACAGATAACCTCACAATGCTGCATTTGTTTAGCTTCCACCCTAAACATATTAAAACCGTCATCCCCTACAGACAAGCCCTACGTATACACAGGATCTGTTCAAATGAGGAGGAATGAGACAGACACATGAAGATGTTGAAGAATGCCCTCATAGGAACAGGAAATGATGCTCAACTCATCGATCGCCAGTTCCGATGTGCCATGTTGAAAAACCATAATGAGTTCCTGAGAAGACAGACACAGGATATGTCCAATAAGGTACCCTTTGTCGTCCAGTTCTTCCCGAGAGTGGAGAAACTAAGCCATGTTCTTCACAGCCTTCAACACATTATCGATGATGCTGAGCACCTCGCCAAGATCTTGCCCACGCCTCCATTTCTCGCCATCAAACAACCACCAAACTTTAAACAGACCATTGTTTGCAGGGAACTACTCAGCCTTCAGGACAACATTGACCACAACACTATACAACCCTGTCATGGCTGCCTCTGCAAGACATGTCAGATCTTCGACATGGACACTATCACACTTGGGAATACCATGCGCAAGGCAGATATACATGTGACTCGGCCAACGTTGTCTATCTCATATGCCGCAGGCAAAGATGCCCCGAGGCATGGTAAATTGGCAAAACCATGCAGATGCTACAACAATGGATGAATGGACCCCACGCAACAATCGCCAGACAGGAGTGTTCCCTCCCAGTGGGGGAACATTTAAGTGGTCAAGGACATTCGGCCTCGGATCTTCGAGTAAATGTCCTCCAAGGCGGACTTTGAGATACACAACATCGCAGAGTCGCCGAGCAGAGGCTGATAGCCAAGTTCAGTATACAGGAGGATGGCTTCATCTGGGATCTTGGGTTCATATTGCACTACAGGTGATCCCACCACACTATATACACTCTCGTGCACACTCACGAGCGCATGCGCGCGTGCACTCGTATGCGAGAACTCTCTCACACATCCACGCGCATGCACACACTCTCTCATAGATCCCCTCTCATACTCTCTTGCACGCAGGCATGCACACTCCCTCACACATAGTTTCTCTCTCACGCTCTCACTTTTTTTTCCTCTGGTTTGCTCGCCGCCCTCCCCCCACTCTCACTCTCTCTCACTCACACACACACACAGATCTGTGGGGTGAATTTGTGGATGTAGATACGTTCTATTTTGTTCAAAGAGCACACAATTTATAGACAGTCAATCAATGTGGCGTCTTTTAAATTCCTACTTTAGAAATTAAACCAGCCTGACTCCTAGCCAAAATACAAACAAATTCTAACCAAGGCCTCACACCTAAAACATGCACTGTCTGACCTAAAATGTAACCTCTTCTTTACACTGATAAAACCTGTAGTTCTCTCAGGATAGTGACTTCAAAGGAATTCAGGGATTTACATATACAGACTAATCAATTAAAATCTTCTGATTACAGGTTTAACAGTACCTTAGGTTTGTTTAGTACATCATCATCAGTGGTGTGACCCTTTGATTTTTTTTACTTATAAATTCTGTGTCTGATACTATCTCTCTCACTAACACCTGAAAAAGGAGTAATTCTCCGAAAGCTTGGGTTTTCTAATAAACCTGTTGGACCATAACCTGGTATTGTTTGATTTCTGACCTTGTCCTCCTGTCAGTGAGAACATCATCTCCATGCCTGCTCTATCCAGATCTCTAAGTATTCAGTAAGTATCTTCTCCCCTCCACATCCATCAAGTACAGTCCTAGAGTCCTCAAATTACAAGCCACATTTCATATCAAGAATCTTTCCTGTAAACCTCCTTTGGACCCCCTCCAAGACCAGCGCATCCTTCCTTACGTATGGGACCAAAACTGCTTATAATATTCCAAATGCAGTCTGACCAGATCTTATACAGCCTCAGCAGCCTGTCTCGCTCTTGTATTCTAGCCTTCGCAAATGAATGCTAACATTGCAGTTGCCTTCGTAAACGCCAACTGAACCTGCATTGTTAACCTCAAGAACTCTGAACTAGGACTCCTAAGTCCCTTTGTGCTACGGATTTCCAAAGCCATTCCCATTTAGAAAATAGTCTGTACTTCTATTCTTCCGTGTAACTCACAATTTGCCACATTGTATTCTGTCTGCCACTCTGCCCACTCTCCTGGCCTGTACAACAACTCCTGCGCCTTCCCTGCTTCTTCAACACTACTTGTCCTTCCATTTAACTTTGTATTATCTGCAGATCTAGCAGCAATGCCATCATTTGCTTTGCTTATACAATGTGACCAGTTGTGGCCCCAACACTGATGCGTGCAGAACTCCACTTGTTACTGGCTGCCATCTTTAGCCCCAGACTCTGCTTTCTGCTTTCTGCTCGTCAGCCAATCCTCTAACCATGCCAGTACCTTACCCTTAACATCATCGCCTCATATCTTGTTTAGCAGCCTCCTGTGCAACATCTTGTCAGAGGATTTCTGGAAATCCAAGTAGATCATGTCAGCTGGCTCTCTTTTGTCTAACTCGTTGATACCCCTCCTCAAAGAATGCTAACATGCAAGATTTGTCAGGCATGATCCCCCTTTGACGAAGCTGTATTGACTCAGTACTCTGCAAGCTCATCCTTAGTAATGGACTCTGAAATCTAACTAACAATTGAGGTCAGCCTAAATGGCCTATAATTTGCCATCCTCTTGAGAGGAGTAGTAGGTTGCAATGAACTTGGCTATCGAGTCAGCCAGGCCAATGACATGTGTGACAACTGTGGAATTCTACAAGGCAACTGATGGTATTGATCAAGCACAGGTCCCCAACAGGTCCAGTCATCAAAATTAGTCTCTTCTGTCTGAACCTGGAAACAACTTCAGTTGACTGCCTTTAAATGCACAAAATCTACTACTGCCTCCCTCCCATTCAATTTTATTTTGAATGCTCTTAACTGCACTAGATCATAACTTGGAAGTTGGGGGAAACTTGCATTGATATCGTTCACCTATGACCTCAGGACATTCCAAAGCACTTAACCACACTTCAAAAGTAAAGTTGCTATTACTGTAGGGAATATAGGAACCAATTTACACACACCAATGCCACACAAACAACAGTGCAGCCATAACCAGAGCATCTACTTTTAGTAATGTTGATGGATTGGCTAGGGCTTCCCATGCATCTCCCCTTCTGTGCAAATAGTTTCATGGGATTGTATTTCATAACCAGCTGAGAAGGCAGATGGAACCGCAATTAAATGTTGCAAATGGTACATCGCTGCCTCAGTACGATGTTGAAAAGCCTAGATTTTGTGCATTTAAAGGCAGTCAACTGAAGTTGTTTCCAGGTTCAGACAGAAGAGACTAATTTTGATGACTGGACCTGTTGGGGACCTGTGCTTGATCAATACCATCAGTTGCCTTGTAGAATTCCACAGTTGTCACACATGTCATTGGCCTGGCTGACTCTATAGCCAAGTTCATTGCAACCTACTACTCGTCTCAAGTTGGAACTTCTCTGATTATCCCTCCTACATCGAAAGTTTACTCACTGGTTTTAATTCAACATTCAACCTGCTGTCTGGTCCTAGTTAGCCATTGTAGTAAAAATCACCAATGAGAGCCATTTCCCCTTGGGATGGTTTCAAGACCCAGAAACAATTCCATCCTCTGCCACTGACTCCCAGAGGTAAATTAGGCTTTAAATCTTTGCAAGATTATTTGTATCAAAAATAGTATCCTTTAGAGAAAAAAAAGCTTATACAGGTTCTAGACCAGCACCTCTTTTAAAAAAAAAAGTCCTCAAGACAAACTTACGGCTTACCAGTAATAGGAAAGAAAAACTAGTGAGACCTAGGACTTATTCAAGGTCACTAAAGAATCATGTTTGTTAGTGAGATTCAGGCAATTTATGTCAGTTCGGTTATGAAAAGTGATTAAATTGCGATACTCGTCATTTAAATGTGAGGTGAAAATGTTGTGAGGGCAATGTGATGCAGATTGAAGCCTTTAAGGGAGTTGTATGAATGTTGTGATAATTTCCCAGAGTTTATTATTACTGATTCTGCTGTTCATAAATTATGTGGTTGATAATCTACCAAGCCATGCTTCCTGAAAATGTGATTTTATGTTTTATATGCTGATAAATGGCCTCCAGAGATGACACCAAATGCCAAATTTCAGAAAACCATTTACCCAAAGTTAAAGTGCAGTATTTGGAGGTTTTCTTCATTCTTGTCCCTGTATCTAAGGCTGAAGTTATGGTGAGCTCAGAACAATCTCAAACAAACGTGATACTACCTCGGAATGATTTCAGTACATACTGATAGGGACAGGTACGTGGGCATTGATGGTTGATTTAATTGAGATGTTAAAATTTGAAGGAAGGGATGGCTGCTGTGTTTCATGATGGAATTCATGGTTGAAGTGGAGGTCACATCAAAGTCTCGGAATAATTTAGTTAGCTAGTTGGAGAAAAATGTAACAAAGGGAAATGGGCGAAATATATAGGACACTTCCAATTCTTGAAGGGCCAACACCAACATGAACTTATTGGGCCAGGTGGCCTGGTGTCATCTTGTAATTTCTTTGCAAGTGCTGTGATGGTATTTTATACAAATCAAAACACCCTTCCACGCTGGTAAACTCTTCAGTTTGTTCTATAGAAGTGTATTAGTGTTAATGATCTTGTTTAATAATTTTGCAAAAGAGTTACTTTTTGTGGAGTGGCTAAATATAGACTAGTGATTCAATTTAATTGACTAACAATTTTGCGGCATATTTCACTTTCCAGTGTTGGTTATTGTAATTGTTATTTTAATTCACAAGATGGCAATCAAGTTGGGAGACTTCAGATTCTTCCTCCATTAAAACTACCTAGAGGTCAGAACCTGTAATTACATTATAGCAGTCGACCTGGCAAGAATTTAATGGATTATGCCAATATAGCAGTTTCCTACTGTAAATGTTAATAAAAAGCATGTCTAACT
Organism: Ginglymostoma cirratum; assembly: GCA_024137785.1. Lineage (NCBI taxonomy): Eukaryota > Metazoa > Chordata > Chondrichthyes > Orectolobiformes > Ginglymostomatidae > Ginglymostoma > Ginglymostoma cirratum. The sequence continues at coordinate 3,746,738 of JAHRHZ010000070.1, forward strand.
GTCATTATGGCAAGACATGGCTTTTGATACAAATTCATGGTCTGTACACAGTATTTCAAATTGTATTTTCTGTAGTGTTTCAGGACATTAAGTTACAGCTAATGTACAAATAGAAATTACTTTTCATAGAATCCTACCAGTGTGGAAGTGGGCCATTCGGCCCATTTTGAGGACCACCAACCCTCCAAAGAACATCCCACCCTGGCCCACCCCCATACCCTATCCCTGTAACTCTTCATTTGCCATGGCTAATTCACCCGGCCTGCACACCCCTGGGCACTTTGGGCAAATTAGCATGGCCAATCTACCTAACCTGCACATCTTCGGACTGTGAGAGGAAACCCACACAGAACAAGGAGAATGTACAATCTCCGCATTGACAGTCGCCTGAGGCTGGAATCGAACCCAAATCCCTGGCCCTGTGAGGCAGCAGTGCTAACCATTGAGCCACTGTGCTATTACAGTGGAATCAATCAGGTTTTAGCCAAAGATAATTTGGAGTTCGTAATTATTCCTAATTATAATGCCAAAACTTAATGATGCTAATTTCTAACAGGAATTAAGTATCAGATTTATCCCTGTGGTGCAAATGTGCGCATCATAAGGCAAGTCATATATAACTTTCCCATCCTCCTGGAAGTCAGAAAACAATTATTAGGAGCTATAACTTTTCTTGGCTTATATTTCTTCTTTCTCCAGAATAAATATATTTCCTAAAAGCCAATAGCTGCTGTAAGGACTAAAACCAGAGGCATCAGATTTCAGGTGATTGACTAAAGGAGCGACAACAGCATGAAGAAATACTTCCTCACACAGCAAGTGGTTAACATCTGGAATGTATTGCCTGAGAGACTGTGGAGGAGGCGGATTCCGTTGTGGTATTAAGAGCGAATTGGGCCATTATCTAAAAGGGGAGAATATGTATGGTTGCAGGATAGAAAGTTGTGGAGTATTACTAGGTGTGTTGATCTTGGAGACAGCCTGCACAGACATGAATAACCAAATGGCCTCCTGGGTGGTCAATATTCTACCTATAGTTATGTGTTTGTTTATTTATTTATAAGCAAATTGGAAGAATCTGTAGAGAGAAAAACTGAGTTAAAGTTTCAGATCCGCGACCTTTCACCAGATCTGAAGTATTAACTCTTGTTTTCTGATTCCTGTGTATTTCTAGCACTTTCTATTTAAATTAAAACTAATATTCTTCCTTGCTAATGCCTCAATAAAATGGCAGAATGATTCTAGACATGTTTAGAATGAAATATTGTATAAATTTGTCATTGGTGAATCCTTTCAACATTTGGTTCAACTTGTTTGTGAAATTAAAATTTCTACCTATCCTTTTCAAATGATTAAAGTTTGTCAGTGTTACTTGGGTGTAAATGCTTCTGATTCCATATTTACATGTTTTCTTTCAGGGTAGTCAACCATTGGGCCAAATAATAGAAGCCATCATCTTCCTGTAGTCCTGTTTTCCTGAACTCAATCCCTAAACCACGTGTATCTAATTGGAGTGGCTCAGGGAACTACAGCAGCAACAGGAATGAGTGTTCATAGAGCTGGTGTTCTTGGGGCGTTTTTACTACTGATTTTGCATATTCACGGTAAGCTTAAATCTTTTCCCCTTTGGTTCCTGATTTTCAATACTCTACTATTGACAGCTGTATACAGTCCCAAATTCTGTAATTCTCTCCCTGAACCTTGCACTCTCTTTCTCTCTCTCCAAGTACTTTTTGAAGAGGCTTGTGTCCAAAGATTGTCCAGGTTAGGTGGATTGGTCATGGGATTTGCGCAGTTACAGGGATAAGGTAGGGGGTGGGTCTTGGAGGGATGCTCTTCAGAGGGTCGGTGTGGATTCGATGAGCCAAAGGGCCTGCTTCAACACTGTAGGAATTCTATGCTTCTATAATTGTAATTTTTTTAAAATTCGCTTGAGGGCTGTGGTCGTTACTGGATGGCCAGCATTCATTTCCTGTCCCTAGCTGCCCTTGAGAAGCTGGGGGTGAGCTGCTTGAACTGCTGCAGTCCACGTGCCATAGCTTGACCCACAATTCCCTGATTACCTGATATATTGTTTCCTTATATTGTTATAATGTTAAATTTTTTGTGAAGGGCCTTGAGTCAGTTAAAGATGCTATAAATTTGGAAGTGTTGTTTTACGATCAGTTTTTGAAATTTAAGATTAATGTATTGCACTAATTAGGGAACTAAATGTTTTGAGAGAAAAAAATCTATTTTTAAAAGATATCATTTTCTCTCATGTTTGTACTCTTGTGTCCACTATATTTTCAGGCTTTTGATTTGGAGATGTGCATGTGTACAGGAGAGAAACAAGAAGGATGTATAGTATGCGCCCAAGTTGCATATCGACTCTCCTCTACTGTGTGTCATAAATTTCGTTACACCAGACGCAGGTCTAAAGTGTAGCTGCCTTTGAGATTTGGCCTAATGAGCCACAACACACACATTTCTGTTTTGTTGGTTTTCTGCCACCTGGCTCTAAAAGTATGATTTTTGTACAGTCAGTGCCTGTGTTAGTCATTCAGTCTCTTCAAGGCAGAAATGGAGAGATTTTTGGATACTTGGCAAATCAAGGAATTTAGCATTAGGATAGAAAAATGGGGTTGAGGTGGAAGATTATCATGATTTTATTGAATCTGCAGCATTACAAATTGTAAATGGTGCTGTTATGATTGAAGCAAATGATGCACTAATTGCATATTTCTGCATGTTTCCCCTTAATTGTAATTTTCTGTTTGAGTGTTTCCAAGTGGGCCCCAGTGTCTTGTAAACTGGTGATCTTTTTATCCAGACTTGTTTTTGCGTTATTAAGTCTCATGAGCAAATCACTGCTTTCTCAGCTGGGTTGCTGTTTAGTCCCAGAGAAACCTACTTGAAGGTCAAACGAAAAGAACTTCTTATATATAACAAATGGGCAACTGAGCCTTACAGTCTGAGTTCGATTCCTTACTTCTTTAAGAATCAGATGGGGTAGTGATAGGAACACTAGGAATGTCAGTAGCCTTTGATTTGAGAGTGGGAAAATAAGAACATAAACCGGAGCGGGAGTAAACCATATTCCACCATTTAGTGATATAATGGCTGATCCAGGAAATAAATGGAAACCTGGACATTTCTCAGCAGAATTCCTACCCTCTAAAGCTTTTTTATTAAGTAATGGTATGAAAGAATGTGGATCCAAAGCAAGTAATTGTAATTGTGGTAGCTATCAGTAATGATCAAATTGAGTGACAAAACAGATTCAGTTGGTAAATAGCCTATTCCTATTCTGAAAATGCTGCATTTATTGGCAACACCATCACTAAGTGGAGTGTTGTAGCTAGAAAAAGGTAAGAAAGTTGTACCTGATTCTGACAAAAATAGCTGGGTCTGTTGCACTGACATTTGTTCCAAGAAGTCTTCAGACTGCAACAATTTCTTAAAGCAAATTTTAAAATAATTGTTTAGTTCCAGTAAAGCACAGCAACAATTATAATCATTCTGTAAATTTCTTTGCAAATCAGCATTCATGGTGACTTTTAAATAGCCTCTGAGTCACAATTTTAACAGTTCACTGCCCCTTTAGAGAGACCAGGCTAGTTAACAGTCACCAGAAGTGTGTTGATGTGTGAGGAAAATTACTGTCTCTGCTCTGTTTGCCAGATCTTACAAATAGTTTAAAATGTTATGCTGGCATGATGTCACGGGTGCAATTGCACGTATACAGATGGATCGTGGGTTACTTTTTTGCTTGGGGAACGGCACTCCTTCCAAGAAATTGGAAATAAAAGTGGGAGGAAAGGTTCACTTTGGGAAGAGATAATAGGAACTGCAGATGCTGGGGAATCCGAGATAACAAGGTGTGGAGCTGGATGA
>JAHRHZ010000070.1:3755613-3804312 GCA_024137785.1 Ginglymostoma cirratum
ATTTATTTCAGAACCCTCTTCCCCTCCCCCATTTCTGATGAAGGGTTTAGGCCCGAAACGTCAAGTTTTCCTGCTCCTATGATGCTGCTTGACCTGCTGTGTTCATCCAGCCCCATGCTTGTTATCTCCAACAACAGAAAAACAGTTTGGAGATGAACGATGTGAAGCTGAGAAAGGAATACAAATTGGAAGCAAAATTTATACAGGTTTCCAGTTCCACGCGAGAACACGGTGTAGCACCGATACAGTCATAAGCATTCCACAAAAATAGCTGAGTGAGGCTCCTTGTAGGACTAGAATAAGAAATATTCAATGTCCTATAGAAAGGTAGACATAGCTGAAGCTTAAGCAGGCACTCATACCAATACCCTTCATTTGAAGGAATGGAATAGAGTGAAAAAAAATAAGTTGTTCAGTGTTACAGACAAGACCAAACCCCCTCAAAATATATCAAGGAGATAGCCTAGACCTTAAATTTTGTCTTATTTTAAGGCAAGTGGAAGGCATGGTGATCCAGATGTGATTTAATTGGTCAAACTACTAGGCTTTAAGCAAAACCCATTTTAATTTTGCATCATGGTTAAAATACAAACAAAAGAAGAATTAGCATAACGTTAACTCTACTGAAATACTTAATAAAATACTATGTTATTGAACTACTACTCACCAACTGTTCCAATACAGCAGCATCCCCATTAACACACCATTGGCAAAAGCAAATTCAGCAAAACCAATATCCCTCACTTGCCATCTCCTCCAGTCCAGGAGAAAGAAAAACTGAAAGAATGAATCTAGCAGCAGAAGGCGAAGTCAAGCTCTGCAGCTGAGAGAGAGAGAGCTGTATCTAGTTGCTCCAAAAACCCCAACTTCAACAACTGAAAATAAAACTAACTGAGGAAGGGTCACCGGACCGGAAGCGTTAACTCTGTTTTTTCCCTTCACGGATACTGCCAGACCTGCTGAGCTTTTCCAGCAACTAATATTGACCTTTTGAGCATCCCCAATGTAATCACTAAACTATGAACTTCATTCAGATACCTTGGGCCCAGGATTTGGACTTTCGCTCCATCTCTCTAATTCAATTTACCACTTTCAACACAACACTCTACCTCTCTGAAGCTTTTGATAATCTGATTTTGTACCTCATTTGGCCGCTCGTTGTCATATTTATTTTATAATGCTCCTGTATCATACTTTGGAATATTTGTATTTCATAGTGGGCACAATGTAATATAAGGTTTGTGAAGCATTAAGAGTTAGAAATATGTTAATTACTAATGTCTGAGTGATTAGAGTCGTGTGATACAGTTGTGATTTAAGTTATGTAGTCAGCAAAATGCAGGATTGTGAGCAACTATCAAGCAGATGGGTTGAAGTCAATGGCTCAGCCTGTTCTTGGTAGTAATCCAGAGAATATAGTAGAGACATGAGTGCAGGGTAATTTGTGGACCAAAATCCTGAAGGCGTCTGCCTTAGCCTAATACTTTGTTTGTCAGTGTACTGAATGTAAGTTGTTTCTAACACTTACCACTGCGGTACTCCACTAGTCACCAGCTGCCATCCTGAAAAAGACTCCTTTATTCCCATTATCTACCTTCTTCCAGTCAATTAATCCTATATCCATGCCAGTGCCTTGAACTTAACGCGATGGGCTCTTTTGTAGCCTCCTGTGTGACACCTTGTCAAAGGCCTTCTGGACATCCAAATAAGTCACATTCACTGGCTATCCTTTGTCTAACTTACAGGCTATTCAAACAGATTTGTCAGTTGTGATCTCCTTGAGAAAGCCATGCTGACTCAGCTCTATTTTTCCCTGTAATTCCAAGTACTCAGGAAAACCATCCTCGGATGGTGATGGCTAGCACGAGGGGACGTAGCTTTAAATTGAGGGGTGATAGATATAGGACAGATGTCAGAGGTAGATTCTTTACTCGGAGAGTAGTAAGGGCATGGAATGCCTTGCCTGCAGCAGTTGTAGACTCGCCAACTTTAAGGGCATTTAAATGGTCGTTGGATAAACATATGGATGATAATGGAATAGTGTAGGTTAGACCGGCTTCAGATTGGTTTCACAGGTAGGTGCAACATCAAGGGCCGAAGGGCCTGTACTGCGTTGTAATGTTCTATGTTCTATCCTTAATGGCCTGTAAAATCTGACCATGGATTGAGGTCAGGTTATCCAATCTACAGCTTCCTGTCTTCTGCATCCCTCCCTTCTTAAATAGCTGTGTTACATTGGCCATTTTCCAGTCCTCTGGAAACCTCCTTGACTCTAGTGATGCCCGAAAGATCCCCACCAATGCCCCCAAATCTTCTCAGCTATCTCCTGCACAACTCTTGGGTGTTGTCCATCTGGTCCAGGTGGTTTGTCCACCTTCAGTCCTTTCAACTTCCCCAGCATCCTTTATTTATTAATGGCCACTACACTCAGCTCTGCTCTGCTGCTGATGTCTTTCACCGTGAAGACCAATGCAAAGTACTTATTCGGTTCCTCCACCATTTCTTTGTTCCCCATTACTACTTCTCCAACCTCATTTTGCAGCGATCCAATTTCCACTCTTGCTTCTCTCTTACCTTCTTAGATATCTTAAAACAAATTCCTGCAGCCATCTTTTATATTACTAGCTACTTGCCCTCCTATTTTATCTTCTCTGCACTTATTAAATTTTTAAGGTATCCTCTTCTGGTTTTTAAAGGCTTCTCAATCCCCTCGCTTCCCTTGTCAGCCACGGTTGCCTCATTCTCCCCTTAGTATGTTTCTTTTTCCTTGGGATGAATTTCTGCTATGCCTCCTGAATTAGCTCCCGAAACTCCTGCTATTGCTGCTCCGTCATCATCCCTGCTAGGCTTCCCTTCCAACCAACTCTGGGCAACTCCTCCCTCATGTCCTTGTTCTTACTATATTACTCAATTGTAATATAGTTACATCTGATTCCAACTTCTCCCCTCAAACTGCAGGGTGAATTCTATCATGTTACGGTCACTTGCTCCTAAGGGTTCCTTAACTTTATGCTCCCCAGTCAAGTCTGCTTCATTTACACATCACCAAATTCAGAATTGCCTGTTTCCTAGTGGGCTCTGCCACAACCTGCTCCAAAATATATCTTGTAGACATTCTACTAATTCCTTTTCTTGGGATCTTCTACCAGCCCGATTTTCCCGGTCCACCTGCACATTGAAGTCCCGCATGATTATTGTAATAGTCTTTCTTGGCTGCCTTTTTTATCTCGTGATTTATTTTCTGCCCCACATCCTGACTACTGCTAGAAGCCCCGTACATAATTTCCATCAGGTTTTTCTTCCTTTGTGGTTCTGCAACCCTACCCACATGGATTCTATGCCTTCTGACTCAACATTGATAGCAAGAAGTGATATTATTTCATTTCTTACTAACAAGGCAACCTGCCCCATCTGTCCATCTGCCTGTCCTTTCAATAGGACTCATATCTTTGGATATTTAGTTCCCATTCTCTATCCCTTTGCAGACATGTCTCTGTGCTACCTGCAACATCTTCCCGTCAATTTCAATCTGTACTATAAGTTCATTTACCTCGTTTTGTATGCTGCATACATTTAAGTACAGCATCCTCAGACCTGCCTTGTCTGCCCTCCTTCTCACAGTTATCCCTTTATCTGCTGTGTCAGAAGTTCGATTCCTGAGTCTTTCCCATACTCTCTTTATTACATGTTTTGGATACATTAATAACCACTGCAGAGCACCTGCCCCCCAGTCTTTCCCATAATTCTTCATGCAATTGCAACACCCCTACCCACCCCCCCAATTATTTAGTTTAAAGCCGTATCCACAGCCCTAATTGTGCAACTTGACAGGACCCGGCCTGATTCGGGTGGACCCCATCCTGTTAGAACAGTTTCCTCCTTTCTCAGTACTGAAACCAATGCCCCATGAGTTTGAACCCGTGTCTCCCACACCAGTCTTTGAGTCACACAGTTACCTCTTTAACCTTGTTGATCCTGTGCAAATTAGCTCCTGGCTCAAGTTGTAATATAGAGATTTATATTTTTTTGGTTCTGCTTTTTAATTTAGCCTTTAACTGATCCATAATCCGTCAGTAGAACACTGTTCCTATTCTACCCATATCGTTGGTACCTGCATGGACCATGATCGTTACCCTCCCACTTCAAGTGCCTCTGCAGCCCAGATGAGATATCCTGAACCCGGGTATCAAGCAGGCAACACAGCCTTCGGGATTCTCGATCCTGGTCACAGGTCTCAGTCTCTATTCCCCTGACTATGCTATCACTGATTATAACGACATTTCTCTTTTCTCCCTCCTCTTGAATGGCTCTCTGTACAGCTCCTGCTCTCATCCACAGAGGGAGCATGTGTCTCAAACCTGATAGACAAGTTGAAGGGCTGAGGCTCTTTCAGCAATATCTCCTGCGATCTCCTGGATTCCTCTACCTGCCTCATTTATAGTCACACTGTTCTGTCCCTAACCACTGACTGAATTTGAGGTAGTTAATCTAAGGGGTGTGACTGCCACCTGAAACAAAGTCCAGGTAACACTCTGTATCCCTGTCGCAATGTTTGAAGCTCAGACTCCAGCCCATCAATATTGAACTGGAATTCCTCAAAACATCCAACATTTGCCACAGATTTGGTCATTGTGAACCATCAGCGTCCACATCAAGCAGGTACAACACATTACCCCCAGCCCTGCATCTCTGTTTTATTTATTTCGTTCTTAATTTGGTTTTTTAAAAGTATCCTACTGGTCTGTTAGTTTGTAACCTGTAACTTGGAAGTATTTCCCATATTTAACTTCAATCTGAGAGTAACCAGTCTGAGAGTGGTCAAATTAGCAGCTGTTACCAACCACTTAATTTAGGGTTTTCCTCTGATGTCACTTTTGTGCAGGGATCCCGATCCTGGGCTTCAATTTAATCGTAAAAAAACCTTACAAACTATGAGCCAAAGAAAGCACAAAACAAGTATCACCTCCTTTCTGTGCCAAATTCCATGCAGCTTCCAAATTCCCTAAGCTATATACTCACTCAGCTTGTGTCCCACTCTGGATGGGATCGCTCCTTCTTGATTGTGCGCAGCTTACTAGTCTTGGAGGTTTTGAAGAAGTTCCATATTAGCACTGTGGTCATCAGCCTTTGATGATTTAACCATGGAGATAAGAATGTGCTTAGTCCTGACTACCAGGTGTTTTTGTGGTTTGCATTTATGAGGTTTGACTCAAACAGCTTCTATTAATTAATCGGAGCAAACTGATTCGCAAGGATAACTACAGTGGAGTCAGTAAAATAATGTATAAAACCAAATGTAAAACAATAAAGGAATAAGATTTTTGAAGCAGGAGTTATAAATGATTGTGTGATTGAACACAGGCGGTGTTGGTATTTAGGGCTGTGGTGCTATTGGCTGAGGCTTAATCCAATTGGTGAAAATAGAGATTAGCGCTGAGATGGTGATATCTTAGAAGAACTTAGCTTGGGTTGGAACCAGAAAGCAAAGACTAAGCAATCCAGAAACAAGTAAATCCACTTGTGTTTAGGAACAATTTTGTCACTTCCAGCAAGCTCGCTCTTTCTCACCATATATCATGTTGTATCATTTTAGAACACCTTCCATCCCCAATAAGTGGAAAGCATTCCTATAATTATCATATACATTCATTTGCATTGCTTCAGTATGTTTTTAACGTGAAACAGAGTTACAAAGCCAAATGTACTATAAGGGGTTCTGATAGAACACGATAGTTCCATTCTCGTGCAATTTTGTAGAATAAGAAAATCGTGCAAAAGCTGCGTCATTTAAAACTAATGGGGCAATACAGGTAAGGAAGGTTCGCGTTCTGCATGTAACAATCTAATTTCTACAGTCGTGTTAAAGCCAATTCGTGTTGAAGAAACACGTGTTATAGCAGAGCCGGCAGTACAAGGTTTAAGCATTGAATGGTCCAGAAACAATGCTGAGTCCAATGGCTCTCGAGGTAGGAGTTCTGTTCTGGTGAGACAGTTGCAGTGGTGTGTACAAATGAATTGTATTTGTGCACCTCCTGGGATAAAATGGAGTACAACACCAGTAATAGTGGTGTTTCTCTGATATGTTAGTACAACTGGTTGATGACTTCTACAGGAGTTCTACTGAGGCTGTCCCCAAAAGCCTGTATAGTTTTTGGGCAGTAAAAAAATGATGGTAAGCTGCCAAAAAGACAAGATAATTCTCTGATTACGTTTGTGATCATATATGCTTGACTGACCATGTGTGAACTAGCATGGCAAGCCGTGATGGTAATAAAGGATCACTTGTACACTGTTAACATTGTGCTTCTGCTTGTTGAACAAGGATGTCAGCATAGTTAGTGTTTGCCAGATGATTGGGTTCAATGACTTTATTGAGCCAGTATCATTAGTCGAGCTGTATCTGCTTGTCAAAGGTTTAATTAAAAATGAGTTCTCAACAGTTCAGCCAAGTTACTCTGAGGGAAATGCAGTTTATTATTACAGTGTATGTTTTTGCGACGTTATTTAGAGTACTTGTGAATTGGAAGGCAACAAGTTAGAATTTGTTTGTAAAAATAATGAGGAGGAAGAGTGCATCATCCTTTTCAGAGGTGAAATACTTTTCTGAGCTTGGAGATTTATCCAAAAATGTCTGCGAGCAGCAATGGATGTACAGGGTGAGAACAAACTGCCATCGGAAGAGTACAACTCTGTGTCTTACAGAAATCTTTAAGCTCTCTGATTTAGGACCATCTGTAAGGCACCATGGCACTCTTAGCTAATGTTCCTGACATCAGAATTTGTTGGACAGAGGTGTTTCGAATACCAGAATTTGACAGAGAAAGGCGTTCCTTGTTGAGGATCAGCAGAGAAGGTGCAGAGCATTTTGGAAGATGCCTCCTGACTGTAATTTTGAGAGTCTAAGTTTTTTAATTTTTTTTATTACTTTGGTTTATATAAGTAAGACTTTATTTATTGGAACAGCATACCATTAGAATTTTGTTTTATTAGGGAATAATTAGTAGTTAAGGGGGAATTAATCAGTTTGTAGTATTTTTGTTAATTTGTTCACTGTTAGAGTTAGATAAATAATTACTTGTTGATTATAGAGTGACTATCAGGAGTTCATTTCATTTAAGAAACTCCTTCATAAATGACTGATTGTGAGGCGAGCTTCTCTGGGTGTTTTGGTTTTAATTATCAGAGGGATTCGACCTCCTGTCTGTAATGATATGTCATGCTAAAATTAATCGCTGAAGGCATGAAGTTTAGTATCTAGCCCCATATGGGCATTTGTTTGGCTCAGTTAACTTGTTACTGAGTCACCATAATTTCACAACCCACAACCTACCATTTGGTTTTCTTTTTGGAAAAAAAATAGATGTTGTTTCCTATTTCAAATCAGTTTAAACCTTTTGTTTTATTCTTGTTTATTTCTCTCAATTTTGCAGCGCTAATTGTATGTACTAGTTTGAAAATATAATTCCTTTGTCTTGAGAGACAAGCATGAATGTTTTACACAAGCGATAGGATGATGCTGTGAACGTGGACATCACCTTGCACCATACAGTATCTCTGTGTAAACATTTTATTTGAACAAGGTCAAATTTCCTTTTGTTTCTTTGTTTTACAAACTTGTAAACAATTCTATCTAGTGACGAAACATATTTACAACAGAGAACTTACTATGTATGACATTGAGTTTGGTGACTTGTAATGTAGATACTTGCATTTAAGTGAGCTAATATTGTGCCATTAGACATTGAAACAGAAGAAGGCCATTTATCCCATTGAGTCCACTCTGCCATTCAGTGAATCACGACCAAACTAATAATCCTCAATTCCACTCAACTGCCATATCCCCACAATCTTTAATTTCCTTAACAATTAGAATTCTGTGTATCTCTGCATTGAACATACTTAACTGTCCAGCCTCTACAGTACTGTACAGTAAGGAATTCCACAGATATACTACTCTCTGAGAGAAAAGTTTCCTCATCGTCTCTATTTTAAATGGGCAACCTTTTATTCTGAGATTGTGCCCTCTGGTCCCAGACTCTCATAAAGGGAAACAATCTCTCTGCATCAATCCTGTCAAGCCCCCTGAGAATCTTATGTTTCAAGGATGCCATGTCTTATTCTTCTAAACCCTAATGAGCAAGGAGCCAACCTACTCCCCCTCTCCTCATAAGAACATTCCTTCAAACCCATGATCAATGTAGTGAACCTTCTCTGGACTGTTTCAATGTCACAATATCTTTCCTTAGAAGAGAGGACCAACTGTGTATTCCAACTGTGGTCTGACAGGTGCGTTCTGTAGTTTTAACAAGACTGCCCTATTTTTATACTCTGTTCTCTTTGAAATAAAGACGAATATTGTATTTGCCTTCCCTATTACCTGTAAAACTTGGATGCTTCCTTTTGGTGATTCATTCACTTTTCATGCAGACACTTTATATCTTATGCTCAGTTCCATAATCACAGTAATGAAAACAAGAATTTCATGGGACAAGTGCCATGTTTCATCATTAAAATTTAGATTGAAAGATTCTTGACAATTTATGGCTGTTTAAATTACTGGAAAAGGTTAAATATAGGTTTGTTTTTGGTCATTGACTTAGTATGTTTCTACTTAAATATGGGCATGCAGGAAATCTGATTTTGTAGTTCTGAAAAGCCTGAAAAGCATTGTCTGTCACCTGTGCATTTTTCTGACTATTGGGTCAATTTGAGAGTATACCTAGCATTCTGAGCATCTTTCCAGTGTGTCAGTTGAATACAGAAGATTATTAATCCTCCTGTGTGATGCTAAACAATTCATTGTGTATTTAGTTTGTAAAAACTTAATTTTGCACATGGTAAGAGTCTGCTTTTGCAAGCCAAACTTTAGATAAATAGGAACAAATTCCCTGAGGTAAAAGCAAATTGTAACCATATATTTCAGAACATTGTTGCTTTGTAAACAAACAAGATGTATACCAGATGATCTAATCAAGACAATGGTGCATAAAATGTGTTTTTGCATGTAAAAAGATTGCTCAATACAAAGCCTTCCCTTTGTTCAGGGCAGTTTGCATCATAGAAAATTCATTCAGTTCGCTAATTTGTGAGGGTCCTAACACATCACTGTCATAAATTTGTTATTTTTAGATCACAATTTAGCCATTTTAGTAATCCTAACTATCACTTGACCAACTCTTAGCACTTAAATGAGTGTCATGTCAACAATTTACCACCACACAGAGAATACAGTGTAAATATAAAATGTAATCTCTTCGAGTCACAGAGTCACACAGCGTGGAAACAGACCCTTCGGTCCAACTCGTCTGCTCTGACCAGACATCCCAATCTGACCTAGTCCCATTTGCCAGCATTTAGCCCATATCCTTCTAAACTCTTCCAATTCATGTACCCATCCACATGCCTTTTTAAATGTTGTAATTGTACTTGCCTCCACCACTTGCTCTGACAGCTCATTCCATACACGCACCACCCTCAGTATGAAAAAGTTACCCCTTATTAAATCCTTATTAAATCTTTTCCCTTTCACCTTATGTTCTGTAGTTTTGGACTCCCCCATCCTAGGATAAACACCTTGGTTATTCACCCTAACTATGCCCCTCATGGTTTTATAAACTTCTATAAGGTCACCCCTACGTCTCTGACACTCCAGGGGGAAAAGCCCCAGACTATCCAGCTTCTCCCTACACCTGAAACTTTCCAGTCCTGGTAACATCCTTGTAAATCTTTTCTACACCCTCTCAAGTTTAACTATAGAAGGGAACCAGTATTGTACGGAGTATTCCAAAACTGGCCTCATCAATGTCCTGACATCTGCAACATGACATCCCAACTCCTACACTCCTCAGTGTTATGACCAATGAAGGCAAGCATGCCAAATGCCGCCTTCCACCCTGTCTACCTGCAACTCCACTTTCAAGGAACTATGTACCTGCACCCCTCGGTCTCTTTGGCAACCCTCCCCTTGGGCCTACCATTAACTGTATAAGCCCTGCCCTGGTTTGCCTTACCAAAATACAACACCTCACATTCATCTAAATTAAACTCCATCTGACACTCCTTGGCCTAATGGCCCATCTGATCAAGGTCCTGCTATACTCTGAGGAAATCTTCTTCAGTGTCCACTACGCCACCTATTTTGGCATCATGTGCAAACTTATTAACCATACCTCCTATATTCACATCTAAATCATTCATACAAATAATGAAAAGCAGTGAACCCAGCACTGATCCTTGTGACACACCACTGATCTGCTACTAGCCGGAACTAACAGGAGGACTTCAATGACAAACAAAACTGAGAATTTGTGATAGGCTTGGCCTCTGACACTGTATAGCCATTAGTACAAGGTTGCTTCTTTTCATAGTTCTGATAGATAGTATATCTTTGGTTTGTACGGATGAAGCCTTTCCAATTAAACCCATCATATCTTGAGAGTCCTTAGCTTTTACCCACAAACTTCTGCAAGTTTACAAATAAATCGACCTAATCTTTAGATAGTTTAGTTATTCAAGTTTTAACATTAGCGGTTCTATAGAGTTTTTCAACATGGGAGTTTAAAATCCTAGTGTGCTAGTAAATGCGAAACAGCAAAAAAAAAAGCTTCATAAAAGGAATTTACTAGCATTAAAAATGGTCATGTTGCAGTCCAGGAAGCAGATCAAACATGAATGTTTCAATGGAGCCTTGAAGCTTAACGATGACTGAATTATTTTTGAGAGGTGAACCAGATGGAGCACATGGGGAAAATACTTTTATGTCTGTCCTCAGTTGGTCCAGATTCACTATAGTATTAATAAAAGTTTTATTCGACCTTTCTGCAATGCCTCTGGTTTACTGCATGCCCAGGCAGTCTGGCCTCTGCCAACAGGAGATTCAAGCTGTTCTCTCCCTGTTCAAAGGCAACTAAATTCTTTAACAGGCATGATAGCACATTAATTTTGCAAACAACATTTAGATTTTGAACATCCCTTTTAACAAAATGAAACATCCTAATCATTTAACAGATGCCGTATGAAACAAGTATGACATCAAGCTGCATAAGATGATATTTTTTCAGATGAACAAAAAGCTTGGTCAAAGAACTAGATTTTAAGATTGGAGGAGAGGAAAGGTGTAGGAAGGGAATTATGTGAGATGGTGATGTGGTGATGATGTCATCAGACCTTTAATCGAGGCACCCGAACTAATTCTCTGTGGGCAAGTATTCTGATCCCACCCCTGGGATTTTTATTCATTTTAATTTGGAATTTTAATTAATTTAATAAATCTGGGATATGAATACTAATCTGTTATGTCCATGACTGATATCATAAATTGTTCTACATATTCATCGGGGGCATTCATGTCCTTTACAGAAGGAAATCTGCCACCAGATGATGCAAGGTCATCAAACTGAAAATTTTAATTTAGTTTCTTACTCCCTGACCCACTGAATTCATTTAATGTTTTGTTTTTCTTGTATTTACAGCATCCACTGTATTTCAATTTTGAATTGCTGTTTTAAAAGTTTTTATCCGGTTGCCATCTCCAAAGTAGAGATGGATCCAGCCACTTTACTCCAGTACTGTTATAGATTTAGAATGCCTTCTCAAGGGCAAAAGATGTGAACTAAGTGTTGGCTTTTCCCACAATATCCATGTCCCATGAAATAATTAAAGGTATAGAAAGCCTGAAACTTTCTTGATCCCTGATTCTGACTGAGACCCCGCCAGGAAGTAATTATTTTAAAATGATTCTGTTACAACAATGAAAGGAAGTATTTAGTTCATGATTAGCTTTATCCTGTCTCTCAAAACTGCATATGTGCAGTTTATAAAAACTTCAAGCAGTAGTTTCAAAAACTTCAGGAAAAAGTGCATTTTATTACTACGTGTAAACTAAGTGTTGATGCATATATACAAAATTTCAGAAGCTGTGAGGTTGGTATTAGTGCTGGCTGCTAACACCAATCTGTTGCGATCAGAGCATAGTAAGACCTAATACGCGACAGATTTCATTTATTTTCCAAATCTTTGATATAACAACAACTTCATGTAGCTTTTTTAACAGACAAATTTGAATGAAATTGAGTAGTTATTCCTCAAATAATGTTGAGCCCGTGAGATTTAAGTCTGTCTTTTAAACTCAGAAGAAAAGTGTGCCCAGTTAATTTTCATCAGAGTTTCATTTTGTAGAGTTTTAAATAAATCATAAGACCAGAAAGAAGTTGTGTTTATGTACCTGGAATATTTTTACAAAAGGACAGTTACAGTTTTAGCTAGAGTGAGAAGTTTAGATTCTGTTGAAGTATTTGATGAATGGCTACCCAGAAATTAAATCATCACCCAGTGTGGGCCTTAAAATCAAGACCCAGAGATTACAAGTTCCATTATCTACCAGGTGAGATGGCTTGGCTGTCCAGAAATAATGTATCTGTAAGACATCAATTGCAATAAAGATATCAATTTCATTGTAAATATTCCTGCTTGTCTTTATTAGTATATAATATTACAAAAGCTGTTTTGAGTACTTTCAAAATCTAATCATTGATATCTTAAATGTTCTTAAACACAAGGATAATGAATTTATGTTTAGAACTAGAAGAAAGGTTAATGCTTTGGTAGTAATTGAACTATTTTTTCCATTCTTACCACTTAGTTCCTCTATATATTTGTTCCCTGCATGACACCAGCAGCATTCATTGCCTATCCCTAATTACTGCAAGTGCATTAAGAGTTAACTACAGTATGCAGAACTGAATCATATAAACCAGATTGGAAGAGGAGTTTCCAATTTGGGTTTTCATAAAAACATATTCTACCAACTTTCATGGTAATTTTGTTCTGTTGGCAACACAGTTTCCCATCATTCCAAGGATTTGCCCCATGTCTTCACAGTTATTAAACATTGTTGTCAGTGGTTTATTTAGTTAATTAATAAAAGATAATACAACATCAACCTGTATACTTCGCTTTTGTCAATCATGTTTCTTGTGAGTTCCCCTAAACTTACAGGCTCAAGATATTATACTAGCAGGGACAAACTTGTAACTAGCAGTACTTGAAACAAGGATATAAGTGGTGCGGTTACACAAAATGCAGTGGCATTGAGTCTTTCTTCTTTGAGAGGAAGAGCATCATTTATTTAGCACCACGTATGGAGTGAAAATATCCTGATGTATAATGACGAATAGGAACAATGAAGACTTTCTAAGCTACCTTAATAACCATAGGATAAGCATGGCATGGTATGAGGGCAGGTATAAATCGGTGTATAATCTATGCCTGCTGTGTATAATCCATGTTTAATCTTCACAGTATTCCCTAATAACCATTTTGATGCTTCCTTCTCAAAAGGTCAGAATCCAGATAGCATGCTTATGGGAACAGGCATGAAGACCAATGGTGCTACAGTGGCACCCGAAGATGCAGAGCCAAGACTTAATTGTTACTGCTCTGGTCACTGTGCAACTGAAGAAGCAAACAATACATGCAAGTGAGTATTGCACTGTTCATAGACTGTGAAAGAAAGGTGCATTGATGTATTTTAATATGTAAAAATATAGTATGAAACAGCAATAAAGATGCATCTGCCATGAGTATTAATATTGTATGCAAATTTTGCACCCTTTAGACTTGTATTCTTTTGCTTTATTATTGATGTTAAGACAAGACAGAATAAAGTTAAATCGTTGAAGTCCACCGGCTCTACCTCCAGTACTTCCGCATTTAGAAGTATTGTTGGAATGTCTTCCATCTTGCTGAAAGAATAGTAAAAGGTTGTGCTGTGTTAATCTAGGAAAGAGAGTGGAGCAATTATGTTTTTATCTTAAAGGTTTAATCCTGGCAGTTTAATGATTTGTGTAACTCTGGACTGTGGTTCCCTCAGCACATCTTTTACTGAACTGAAAATGTCCTCCTACCTCAAAAGTTAACTTCAATAAGTGGTTTTAATTGTTTCTGTTGCCACTTGCAGTTTTAGCCTTTTTATAGCGCAGGTACTTCGTTATTATGTCATATTGTTTTCTCATCTACTAGTGCAAAATGGTATTTGATTTTTAACTTGAAGCAGCAGCAGCAAATCTAGTTTATATCCTTCATCTTGTACATGTCTTTTGTTTCAGTAGTTGGGACTGCCAATAGTTTCAGTCAGTGTTCCGTGAATTGCAGACCAGCCAGTGTATGTCTTCGAGCAAAGGCTTGGGTACACATCTCAAAATCATTCCATAATTCCCTAGTGCATTTTCCTTAAACTTCATGGTATAAATGCTCTGTTCTCATCCTGGCCATCTTCCATTTGACCATTGGTAACAGAACTTTAGCTGTTAGGCCTATAAAATCTGTAATTATCTCATTAAGTTGCCTTTCTTGCTATGTCTGTCATCACTTTTTGAATTCTTCCTCAAAATATTCCTTTTCAACCACACCTTGAGCCACCTGTCTGTCTTCTCTCCCAACTATCTACTCCTCCCAACTCACTGACCAACCTTCACCACTACCTACCTGCACTCACCTGTCACCATCCCACCTACCTACCCACCCAGCCCTACCCCCTCCTCTCTGTATTTATTTCAGAGCTGCCTTCCCCCTCCCGCATTTCTGAAGAAGGGTCCCGACCTGAAACGTCGGCGTTTCTGCTCCTCTAGTGCTGCCTGACCTGCTGCGTTCCTCCAGCTCCACACTGTGTTATCTCTGACTCCAGCATCGGCAGTTCTTACTATCTCCTTGAGCTACCTCCCCTGTTCTAGTGCTTGATATCCATTCTGTGATTGGACAGTTACTATGTTCAAGGCACTATTTAAATGAAAGTTTTTGTTGAGTTTGACTATTATTAGACTGGTGTACCTTTGCTTGTTAAAATTCTATCAGCAAATGTTAATGATTAAAATCATAACCACTCTTGTGTATTGTGCTGTGGGTAGTATGGGTGTGTCTGATTGTTGGTTTACTGGACCAGTTTACTTCTAGTGTTGAGTATGTTGCAAGGAATCTAACTGTAAATTTTCCCCATGATCACTGTAAGTAATGTCATGTTAACAAGCTGTTGATTGAGGCTTTTTATGTGATTAACTAACATCCCAATTGCATAATTTTTACCGCCAAGAAGAGTAATGAGTATGATTGACACTTTGAAATAACGTGCGATGTGGCTTATCCACAGAGTATCACTGGAGTTGAATATCTTTATGGTTGAAATAAACATCGTTATTTTTTAGTTTATAAAAAGACTACAAATACTTGAGGAAATTCACAAGCTGGGATTAGAATAGTTAGGTAGTTGTTTTTAGCCAGCATGGACACAATGGGCCAAAGGGCCTTTTTCTCTACTATTGAACTCTATGACTTGGCATGAATATAATTATTGTATTCCATGCGAGGATGGGAACATAAAAAGGCCTATTCCTGACAAGTATAGTATCATTTAAATTATTGACATTTTTGTTGCAGTTGTCAGTTTTTGAAGTGGAGGTTCTTCATTAGATTGTATTCTTTGCATGCTATGGAGTTTTACACTCTAGGCCACAAAATACGCTGAGCAAAAATGATCTCGGTAATACTTTACTAAGGTTCCTTGCACATGTTTTCTTCCTTGTCACAGACCTTGTAAATGTAAAAATTCTCCTTTCTTGCACCACCAGCTAGGGCTTTAAACTGCTGTCTAGCTCAATTGCTATCAGTATCTCAAACTGCTTTATTAACTACATCAAGTATTAATTTTTTTTTATAACTCAGAACAAATGGAAATTGTTTTGCCATTATTGAAGAAGATGAAAACGGAGAAATTACACTTGGCTCTGGCTGCATGAGGTTAGAAGGAGCAGATTTCCAATGCAAGGTAAAATCAACATTGTAAAGTCAGGATCTTCAGCTCTCTTATTTCATTGTATTATGGATTACTGTTGTATTTTAACAATGAATATCATGAATTGCCATACTGTTTTTGGCAAAAGACCAGTGGGTTTGTTTTATCCCCAGTTGCCCTTGAAAAGGTGTTAATGAGCTGCCTTCTTGAATCATTCTAGTCTCTGTGGTAAAGGTGTACCCAAAAATGCTGAAAGAAAGGGAGTTCCAGGATTAAAACACAACAATTATAAAGGAACAATCATATATTTCTAGTTCAGGATCGGTGTGTAATTTGGAATGGAACTTGCAAATGGTAGTGTTCCCATGTACCTGCTGCCCTTGTTCTTTTGGTAGGAGAGCTTGTTGGTCTAATAATTACTATACCAAAGGTCTTAACAATTTATTACAATGCATCCTGTAGTTGTATACACTGCTGCCACTGATGAGAGAAATGAATGTTTAAGAATTTAGATGGGCTGCAAACTAAATGGACTACTTTCTCCTGTGTAATATCTCGAATGCCTTTGAAGATGAAATAATCAGCCAAATGGAAAATAATCCATCACACTTATTGATGATAGAAAGGCTTTGGGGAATTAAGAATTGAGGTACTCATTCCAGATTGCCCAGCATCTGAGTTGCTGTTGTAGCCACAGCATCAATGTGTCTGGTCCTGTTGAGCATTTGGTCAGTGGTCATGCCAAGATGATGATCATAGTGGATGATTCAGCATAGACAATTCCATTGATTAAACTCTTGTTGGTCATACTCGTTATTTGGCACTTGAGCTTTTCGATTTGCTCCAAGTTTAACCATACAGTTCCAAAACATTATAGCCTTTTAAACCTCATTATTGTAACACCAACATTTTCTCATGGCCAATTAGCTTAGGGTAACAAATATAGGACTTGCAAACAACACAGACATCCCATAAATGAATTAAATTTCTGACTGAACTGCTTTTACAGTACTGAAGCTTTGCTCCTGCAATTTAGTTCAGATCTGCTCCTACACCAGGAACAAAGTCTATCATAGCAAACTGTTTCAAATAAAATTCCCTGAAAAACCATTCACATAATTAGCTAGTTATCTGTTTTAAAATTAGTCAAAAACAGTACTCTGGTTCATTCACTCATACCTACGAAGTGTATTTTGACCTGGATAGTGATCTGGATCTAAACCATTGGAAGTCCCGTGATAGTCCTCTGAGAAAGAAAGACCATATAAACCAATTGTTTAAAAATCTTCTGGCTGCTCTTGTTCATTGTAGCATTGATCATTCCCCTCCATAAATGATCTTGTACAGAATTATGGGAAATATTTCTCCATGAATTGCACTAAAATTAAATATTCCAATGGCAGATGAAAAGCAAAAGTTTGAATTTTCCATAAAGTGTATTTACTATATACTGCGCCAAGGAAGCGTGTACTCCTTTTTGTGTTTTCTTTTATTCATTAATGGGATGTATCCATCACTTACAAGGCCACCATTTCCTATACCATACTATCCTTAAGTAGTTTGGCGGTGAACTGCTCTGTTGAACCTGTGTATTCGATGTGATGTAGCTATCTCCGCAATGCTGTTAGGGAGGTAGTTCCAAGATTTTGTTCAATAAAGTGGTAGTGTTCCAAGCCGGGTGGTACGTGACTTTGAGGGGACCTTGAAAGAATGCTGTTCCCATGCATCTGCTGCTGCTGCTGCTCGTATTCATCTAGGTGGGAGAGGTTTTCGGGCGTGAAGATGCTGTAGAAGAACTTTGTCAGAAATAGACAAAAAAAAGCTATGAAAAGGTAATGGATAGAGTGAAATGTTTTATTTGGAATAGAGAAGGCTGAGGAGAGATGTAATTGAGGGGTATAAAATTGTGAAGAACCAAGATGGAGTAGGTAAGGTCCTATTTCCCTTTATAATTAAAGCAAAATATGACAGATGCAGGAGATTGGAAATAAAAACAGGAAGTGCCGGAAAAACTCAGCAAGTCTGGCAGCATCTGTGGAAAGAGAAAGAGAAACAGTTAATAATTTGAGTCCCATTACTCCTCTTAAGGTTCCAAAGAAAAATAAACCGTTTCTCTCTCCACAGATGCTGCAGATATGCTGAGATTCTCTAGTACTTTCTGGTTCTATGTCCTTTAGCAGAGAGGTCATAAAGTGTAATTGGGGTGGACAACTGTTTCGGATGACGTATCTTTTATTGCTGTTTGAGGGATCTTTGCACGGATTGGCTAGTGTTTGCCTACATAATAGTAACCATGTTTCAAAATAGTTGTTTGTCTTGATATGAATCTCAAACAGTTGTTCTTTCTGTACCACAGTGCTACAGTCTTTTCTCTCCTCATGGTATTTGGAAAATTCAAGACAGACACTTAGGGTTAGCACAAGCTGAATGGCGGATTACATTTTGCATCTGTTTTGTCGGTTGTCTCATACCAAATAGTTCCATTTGTTGCACCTTTCCAGCAAGAGATTGGGATATAAAAATTCTTCGTTTCTCTAGTTTTTCGATTATTGACCCAGCAAGAAGATAATCTCCTTGAATCTTAAGGATATCATTTCTTGCTAGTTTTCATTCATTTTGTTTCTGATTACTTGTACAATCTCTTCTCTTGGTTTCATTAACCAAGAGAATGGAACCTTAAGACCATTATAGAAAATCTGTTGGAAATTTTGCATTATATT
Organism: Ginglymostoma cirratum; assembly: GCA_024137785.1. Lineage (NCBI taxonomy): Eukaryota > Metazoa > Chordata > Chondrichthyes > Orectolobiformes > Ginglymostomatidae > Ginglymostoma > Ginglymostoma cirratum. The sequence continues at coordinate 3,774,118 of JAHRHZ010000070.1, forward strand.
GAGTATTAAGGACTACTCAAGTTCTCTGTCCCCACAGGCCCAGCGTTCTCTACCCTCGAAGTTTTGCAGAGCATAAAATCAATCTGAATGAATACACCTGTTAATTTGCATATATTGCCATGTGTCAAAACAGATCTAGATATTCAGTTATAGGATACTGACAGAAAGGACCTAAGAAAAAGCTGTACTAAACGTGAAATTCTAAATGGAGCAATCAGTGGGATGAAAAATACAAATGCAAATAAGAATTGCTCAGGCTTTATGGAACAGACAAGCTATAACTTTGGGCTGTGCCTAACTCGGCAATATTTGGATATCCCAAGGATAAACTACTCCATCTTCAATAAAAAAATATTTTGTTTGCATTATATCTAAGAATTGTTTCCTCTTGCTTGGCTTGTTTAATACGCCAACAAGCAGCTGGCATTTTAATTCCAGCATTCAGAAGTTTCTGATGATTTCCTTTTAGCAATTTTAACAAAGCTTGACCAGCTGAAGTTACCAAGTAGGATGCACAGGAATTTTCAATTTTGGGATACAACCATATTCTACCAATCCCAAACCTCTCCTTCCGCATGCTTCAGGTTTGCAGCGACAGGCATCTTTCTGTCATGAGCATTATCAACTATTCGGGACTTGGGCAGGTATTTCATTATATAATTATAGGGACAAGTAAAAGCTACACAGATTGCTTTCCTACCCCCAAACATCATAGGCTGAACCAGAAGATCATGAAGTGGTCAAATCATCAGATTAGTAATCCAGACACCAAAGCTGGGACATGAGGTCAAATCCCATCATATCAGCTGGTGTAACGATGAACGTAAAACTCACGAAAAACTATCTTGGCATCCTATTTGCATCTGAGATAAGCTTCTGCCCATTTCTACGACATGACCACCGACGTATACCACTGTTTCTGCCCTTGTGTCAGCCCATCTTTGCCTTTGTTGCCTCTAGATTCAACTGTTCCCAATGGTACCATGACTAGCTTCTAACCTTTCACCAGCCATAAATTTGGACTTGTCCAAACCCTGTTGCCCATATTTTAACTCATAGTGAGATCCATTCATTCATCACTCGTGTGCTTCTTGATCTGTTTTGGCTCCTGGTCCAAAGATAGCTTGCATTTAAAATTATCATCCTTGATTTCAAATGCCCCCACACCCTTATCCCTCCCTGTTTTTTTAAGCAGAGTAGCCCATAGAAGCATAAATAGACTATTCAGACTCACTAGCCTGCTCTACCAATCAACTGGATCTTTTACTTCAAAACCACTTTTTTCTGCATTATCCTTTGATGTATTTAACACCTAGAAATCTATTGATCCCTCTCTTGAACATACGCAATGACCGACCCTCCTGGGTTAGAGAATTCCAAAGATTCACCATCCCCGAGTGATGAAATTTCTCTTCCCATTTCAGTCCTAAATTACCTTCCCCTTATTGTGAGACTGTAACCCTTGTTTCAGCTACACAGTCAGATATGTTGTGTGAGGGACAATGTTTTATTGATGCTTAGTGTATAAAATTGTTTCAAAAGAGGTGAAGACTATATTCATCACTCATTCAAGTGGTAGAAACTTGTTTTGTCCTCAGAATAATAAATGGTAGATATGTATGCTGCTGCCCATATCATAAGGGTGGCACGTTGGCTTAGTGGTTAGCACTGCCGCCTCGCAGCACCAGGGGTTCAATTCTACCCTCAGGCAACTGTCTGTGTGGAGTTTGCGCATTCTCCCGTTGTCTGCGTGGGTTTCCTCCAGGAACTCCGGTTTTCTCCCACAGTTCAAGATGTGCAGGCTAGGTGGATTGGCCATGCTAAATTGCCCATCGTGTTTAGGGATGTATAGATTAGGTGGTTTATAGGGGAAGGGGTCTGGGTGGGATGATCTGAGGATTGGTGTGGATTTGTTGGACTGAAGGGCCTGATTCCACACTTTAGGGATTCAGTGATCTATAATTGATAACTTCCTTCCTTAAGCCATGTCTGATTCGCCTATCGCTTGCTGTCTAACATTGGCTCCTGGTTAGCCTTAATTTTAAAGATCTCCCCCTTTGTTTTCAAATCCTTCCACGTTGGTTCCTCCTGCGCTCTGAAATCTCCTCTAGCCCTGCAGCCTCTGAGCCACATCTGCTCATCTTATTCTAGCCTTTTTCATGTCCCAGGTTTTAATTGTTCCTAATTGGTGGCCGTGCCTTTAGTTGCTTTCACCCTAAGCTCTATAATTCTCTCTCTAAACTTCTCTGACTCCCTATCTCTCTCTTTTTCTCTTTTTAAAACAATCCTTGAAACCTAATTCTCTAGCCAAGCTTCATTAATCTGCCCTAATATGCCAATAATGTCCACGTCCTGAAAATGCATAGCATCATAGCGACCTAGAAGCACAGAAACGGACCCTTTGGTCTAACTCGCCCATGCCAAGCAGACATCCTAAATTAATCTAGTCCCATTTGCCAGCATTCGGCCTATATCCCTCTAACCCCTTCTTATTCAAATACCCATCCAGATGCCTTTTAAATGTTGTAATTGTACCAGCTCCACCACTTCCTCTGGCAGCTCATTCCATACACGAACCACCCTCTGCATGAAAAAGTTGCCCCTTAGGTCCCTTTTATATCTTTCCCCTCTCACCTTAATCCTAAGCCCTCTAGTTTTGGATATCTCTGCACTGGGAAAAAGACCTTGGCTTTTCATCACACCCATGCTGCTAATGATTTTATAAACTTCTATAAGGTCACTCCTTAGCCTCTGATGCTCCAGGGAAAATAGCCCCAGTCTGTTCAAACCCTCCAATATTGGCAACATCCTTGTGAATATTTTCTGAACCCTTTCAAATTTCTCAACATCCTTCCTATAGCATGGAGACCAGAATTGCTTGCAATGTTTCAAAAGTCCTGTACAGCCGCAACATGACCTCCCAATTCCTATACTCCATGCACTGACCAATAAAGGCAAGCGTACCAAACGCCGCCTTCACTATCCTGTCTACCTGGGACTTCACTTTCAAGGAAGTATGAACCTGCATTCCAAGGTGGTTTTGTTCAGCGACGCTCCCCAGGACCTTATCATTAAGGCCTGCCCTGATTTGCCTTTCCAAAATGCAGCATATCATATTTACCTAAATTTAGCTCCATCTGCCACTCATTGGCCCATCTTATCAAGGTCCTGTGTCGCTGTCCACTGCACCTCCAATTTTGGTGTCAACTGCAAGCTTACTAACCATACCAACATTTTTTGAACTTTGGAATTAATCTGAAGAAGGAAGAGAAAGGTTTTTGCTGAAAATCCTTAAATCTTGAAAGATGTAACAGGATTTAATGAAACTGGTGAAATCTTGATTTTACGTAAAACAAAAAAAAAATGTGAATCAACTTCAGCTATTTATTAAGATGGAGCCTAGGTTTGGAATCCTCAAAATCAACGATCTAGTTCTTTGTTTTCCCTACATAGGATTCAACAAAAGTAAGAAAACGGAGAACTATCGAGTGCTGTAACACTGACTTCTGTAACAAGGATTTGCACCCAACGCTTACTCCAATTTCTGATTCTGGTAAGCAGTAGATAGAGCTTGGAGTTTTTTGTTATCTGAACTTTCTCATGTCTCATTTTAAAAAAATATGAAAATGTGGAATTTCAATTGGAAAATATATAATTTTTTGAAACTAATTCAGAACATTTCATTGATAATTTCCTTTTGAAACTTTTTTTTCTGATGTCTTGTGCTAATTTTTGATTCCTGGTTTTGACAGTTTCAATTTCTCCACCTATTACCTAGGAAAGTTGACACCCTACATGCACTAATGCAGTTTATTGCATTTATTCTTAGATCAGGGTGACTGTGATGTATATAAACTTTGTCATACACTGAATTCAGCTGAACTATTATGCACATGAATTGCATTGGTGTTGGGCTAATTTTTGCTGCTGTGAATCATTTTATCTTTCTAGTGTTTGAGCAGTTGTGAAGTATATGACTTGGGGTGACTGCAGAATTTTTCTGAAGTGTTATGAGAAAGCATTTGTAGTTGTGCAGTCAGTTAATGTGAAGGATGATGTGGTCTGTAGTCAGTTCATTATTTCTCTATCTGTTTACTTTCATTAATACTTTGGAATTATATTACAAATAAATCTTTACGTAACAATCATCTAATACCAGCCATTTGCTGATTGTATTGCACATGGTTACTTGTAAACCACAAGTAACCTTCAGTTGTAGTATTATTAGAAATGGGGATAATTGTACCATGTCCATGGGTCTAATTAGTCCCATATTTTGAAACCTACCTTTTATTATCTAATAATTCGATTTCCTATCATTATTCATAGTTAATTTGCATCTAATAGGGAATTGCAGGTAAGTAGAATTGGTTCCAGTGTAGAGATTTCTCTATAGTTGAAGAGCTGGCAGGTGCCAAAACTGAGCTGTAATGCATTAGTGTAGAACGATATAATTAAGGCTATAGAGGTTTACATAGGCATTTTCCATTAAATCTCTAGATCAGAATTTATAACGTGTTAAGTTGAAATGCAAGACTTTGAATTTATTGCAAATTTTACTGAAGTAACTTGGAGTATAGGAGGTGGGACGTTATTTTAAGGTTCTACAGGACGTTGGTGAAGCCTCTTCTGGAGTCTGTGTCCAGTTCTGGTTTCCCTGCTATAGTAAGCTGGAGAGGATTCAGAAGTGGTTTACCAGGATGTTGCCAGGAATGGAGGGTTTGAGCTACAAGGAGAGGCTGGATAGGTTGGGACTTCTTTCACTGGAGCATAGGAGGTTGAGAGGTGACTTTATAGAGGTTTATAAAATAGAGGGCTCTAGATAGGGTTACTGGTAATTGTCTTTTCCCTAGGATGGGGGATTTCAAGACTAGGAGGCACGTTTTTAAAGTGAGAGGAGAGAGATTATAAAAAAGACATGAGGGGCAGATCTTTTACATGTGGTTCACATGTGGAAAGAACATCCTGAGGAAGTGGTGGGTGTAGGCACAATTACAACATTTAAAAGACATTTAGATAAATACATGAATAGGAAAGGTTTGGAGGGATATGGGCTAGGAGCAGGTAGGTGGCACTAGTTTAGTTGGGGATTATGGTTGGAATGAACTGGTTGGACCAAAGGGTCTGTTGCTGTGCTGTATGACTTTGACTCCAGAACTGAATGCCGCAATTCTAATATGTGTAATGTTCTGTCATAAAGCTAAAGAAAATCAAAACTTATGTATTTTTCATTCAAAGAAAATGTGACCATTACACTAGATAATGACTTTACAAATAAAATATTTATTTTCTTACCATATTCCTTAATAGAATGTACTTCTATCTCCTGTACTTCTATATTATATCTATGCTTCTATCCATTGATTTAAGTATCTTGCAACTAGTATCAAATTAACTCTCATAAACCTTTAGTGATGTCTGTAATCAAAGCCCAAAGGCATTTATGTATTTTCCCGTTATTTTTTCACATAACTTTATCTTTGCAAACAGGTGGACTATTTGAGGGTGACGTCCACCGATTAGGCCTGTTAATCTCGCTGATTGTCTGCATCTTTGTCCTGATTATAATAACAACTGCTTTCTACTTCAGGTAAGAGCCGATTTGAGTGCTTCTTCTCATTGTTCTAGCTATCGGCAATTTCTTAATTGTTTGCATTTTACGTACTGCAGTAATATAAAATCTAGACTTGGGTTAGATCTTTCTAGAGTTTTAGCCTTTTATGTGAAAAAAGAATTTCGTTGGACTCAGCTACTGATTGTTTTGAGGAACAAAACTCCCGATAAAGTGACTAATATTGAGTGTGTCGGAAATTAGTGCATTGCAGTTGCTTTTCTTGTGCAGCAGGCTGGGCACCAAGGAAAGGATAAGAAGCTACCATGTTTGTAATTCCTTAAGTCATTAAGTGAAAGGTTCTGTCTAAGGGCATCCATGTGGCAACTGGCTAGAACATAATCATCTTTGTGTGCAGTGTAACACGCTTGATTGTAAGTGTTTCATACTAACATGAATTTGCAAGACTTAAGAGTGAGTCCAACAATCAGCTTGTATACATTTAACACCTTGTTTGTACCTCTTATTCGAACAAAAACAAAACTTGCAATTCACCTTTAACATAGTGAATTATCCCAAGACATTTTTAAGGACCGTTTTAAAAGAAGAGAGAGTTTGAGAGGTGGATAGATTAGGAAAGGAATTCCAGAATGTTGGGCCTAAGCAGCAAGAAACACTGCTACCAGTGGTGGAGTGATTAAAGTTAAGTTTATGTAAGAGCCCAAAATTTGAGTAGTTGAAAAACCTCAGAGTTGTAGAGGTAAAAATTACATAGACACATAGGGAAGAGGCCATGCAAGGAGTTGAAAACAAGCATGAATATTTTAAGACTGAAACACTGCCAGACCAGACCAGACCAGGCCAGTATAGGTCAGGAAATACAGGGGATTGTATATGTAATTGAGGTCTTGCTACCGGTTTCCTTGCTTAGAGTTTTGATGACCTTAAGTGTAAAACAAATCTTCATTCTTCGCTATTTCAGTTTTAATATAGTTGAGTGAAGTCTGATGATGTTTGGCCTATGAGATAATTAAAATTGTGGTCCGAGTGATCTTGGATTGAGCAGCGCAGTAGATAAGTCACAAATTTTCATACGAAATAGTGTTACCCAGTGGTGATTAGCATATAGTACTTGCTTGTGCTTTTTAATCTTACATTTTGTAGATATCAGCCTTGCCTCATTGATAGTGCCTTTACTTCTGAACTGGAAATTATGGGTTCAAGCCATTTAATGTAGCCAAGTACTTCAGTGTATTTGTGAGAGAATGTTACAGTGCTACAAATGCCTTCATTTGGATGAAACGTTAAATTGAGCCTTCATCTGCCCTCTTAGATCCTGTTTTTTTTTCCCCTTTCTGAGGGTCACCGGACCCGAAATGTTAACTCTGTTTTTTCCTTCACAGGTGCTGCCAGACGTTCTGAGCTTTTCCAGCAACTTTGTTTTTGTTCCTGTTTTTTTCCCCACCCTGGTTTAAAGCCTCTTCCCCATTTTAAGCCAATCTAGTGGAATACAAGACTATTGCAACTTAAAGTGACTCTCATTATTATTATTATTATTCTTCAAAAGTATTCTTTTCCCTATATCAGCAACAAAAACAGAAATTGCTGGACAAACTGAGCAGGTCTGACAGCATCTGTGGAGAGAAATCAGAGTTAATGTTTTGAGTCCAGTGTTCCTTCCTCAGAACAGAAGATAACAAGGAAAAGGTTGATATTTATACAGAAAATGGGGTGGGGTGAGAGTAAACAATGGTGCAGATAAAGCCCAAACAGAGAGGAAAAAAAGCCAGTTGGACGAAGGAGTAGTTAAAGATCAGTCTGGGGAATGAATAGTTGAGAATGAGGGCTACTCGGAGCTGACAATGGGTTGTATGTGGTAGCAGCCCATGGGATGACAAGGCCTGGTGTGCTGGGGTTGGAGTATGAACACAGCCTCAAGCCCTAAAATTGTTGAACTCAATTCTAAAGCCAGAAGGCTGTAGAGTTCCCAAGCAGAAAATGAGGTCCTGTTCTTCCAGCTTGCACTGAGCTTGCTGGGCCTCTGTAGGAAGCCTGAGACAGAAATGTTGGCCAGGGAACAGCGTGGTGTGTTGAAGTGGCAGGCAACTGGAAGCACAGGTCTTTATTTGTGGACAGTTTTGGGGGGGTGTCTGCAAAACGATCACCCAGTCTGCGCTTCGTTTCCCCAGTGGAGAAGAGACCAGATTGTGAGCAGCAAATACAGTAGACTAGGTTGAGTGAAGTGCAGGTAAAGCACTGCTTCACCTGGAAGGTATGTTTGGGGCCTTGGATGGTGAGAAGGGAGGAAATAAATGGGCAGGTGTTACACCTCCTGTGTTTGAAGAGGAAGGTGCCATGAGACTGTAGGGAGGTATTGGGAGTGAAGGAGGAATGGACCAGAGTGTCGCAGAGGGAACGATCCCTCCAGAACATTGACAATGGAGTGGGGTGGAATATTGGCCTAGTGGTATCCAGCAGGCGGTAATGGGAGTGGCGGTTAATAGTCCTATGGCTGTGGATGCTGATGGGATGGTAGGTGAGGATAAGGAGGACCCTTTTGCTGTTGTGGGAGGGAAGATTCTGTACAAATCTTCTGTATAAATATCAACTTTTGCCTAGCTACCATCAGTTCTGAGAAGGGTCACTGGACCTGAAACATTAACTTTGATATCTCTCCACAGATGCTGGCAGACCAGCTGAGCTTTTCCAGCAATTTCTTTTTTTGTTTCTGATTTCTAACATCCACAGTTCTTTCTGTTTTTTTTCTTTATGTTGTTTTATAACAATGGAGAATAATGTTTATTTGTAAGTAGTTATTACACTGAATTGATAGCAAAGGCTGAAGAGTACCAACATTTTGTTTAGGTACAAAGGGCAGGCAGACAGACGTCGCTACAACCGGGACCTTGAGCAGGATGTGGCTTTCATTCCGCCAGGCGAGTCTCTGAAGGACTTGATTGACCAGTCCCAGAGCTCAGGTAGCGGATCTGGGCTCCCTCTTTTGGTAAGAGCACTAATTACAGAATTACACATTCTTGCGCAATCGCATGCTGAGTTGTTTCTTTCAGTAATTTCTGGTTTATCTAAATGACAATTTTGTTACCCTTGATGGCCTTATTTATTGAACCCTACCTTTCTCAAAGTAGAGACACACAGGAAAAGCTGAGCTGACCATTCAATTTTTTTTGTTTTACCTGTTTAAAAATAGTTTTTCTATCTAAGATAACAAGCATGGGGCTGGATGAACACAGCAGGTCAAGCAGCATCATAGGAGCAGGAAAACTTGACGTTTCGGGCCTAAACCCTTCATCAGAAATCTATATGTTTTACCACTTCCAGCAGAAAACTTCTCAGTGTAGACCTCAATCAATTTTATAGTTCCAAAGAAACATAAAATGGTTATAGTGCCTGAAGCAGCTCCCTCCAAGAAAAACTAAGTCTACTTCTCCAGCCTATTCTCTATAATCCTGCAATGTTTTTCTCTTTAGATAATTATCTAATTCTTGACTGTCCCCACTTTTCCATTTATCCCTGCAGCTAAAGTTCATCATTCTGCAATTAGAGTTTACATTAGAGTTGCCTCACTGTTTTTAACTTCCTCATTCTCTAGTTGGAGAAGATTCTGCTTTAAATTTTTAACTAATTTCCCCTCCCTACTGTATCTCCTCACCGCAGCTAAAATCAAATATTGAACCAAGTACCCAGGGCACAGCACACTCCCAAAACTTGATAGATTTAATACATTATCTCAATTGTCAAGCTGTATGTAGGTATTAATAATTTCTGTAGTCAGAGTTTATATTAACACTCAGAGACCTTTAATTGCAGAAAACAAACCAAATATCTCACTGACCATGAAAATCTGAACAGATTGCTATATGCTCAATAATGGCTGCATCTTACTTATTTTTATGACCATCTCCCACATCCATAATTCTAACTTTATTTCATCAAACCAGTCATTAGTTCTTAAATGATTAAAACGATTTTTGTCTCCCCTCCCATATCCGAAAGTACACATTTGTATGTGAAGAAAAGGTTCCAATATCAAATCTAAATCAACCTTTTGCTAATTTGAACTGATGGGCCCTTACATTGTTTGTTTTTACAATTAAACTTAATTTTCCTAATCTGCTTTGGTGGTCTTATTTTTTTTCCCAAGGTGGGAAAAGCACAAGTTACTTCAGATTTTCTTCCCATAGCTCAGACTTTCAGACTAGAATCAGTTTTGGAACCGCCTCAGCAGTGTTTGAATGTTTTACTGAGTAAGAAAGAATTGGTGTTGTTGGTCTGTTCGCCAAACTGACTGATTTTCATGTAAACGTCTTGTCTCCCCTCTAGGTGACATCGTCAGTGCTGTGCAGCCTCCTTTGAAATGCTGTTGTTCTTCCCTGCCCTGAATTTTTATGTTCCAGTCTGTCATGGTAGGCAGAGATAACAAGGTGTAGAGCTGGATGAACACAGCAGGCCAAGCAGCATCAGAGTAGCAGGAAAGCTGACGTTTCGGGTCTGGACCTTTCTTCAGAAATGGGGGAGGGGAAGGGGATTCTGAAATAAATAGAGAGAGGGGGGGGAGGCGGATGGAAGATGGATAAAGGAGCAGATAGGTGGAGAGGAGATGGACAGGTCAAGAAGGCGGAGATGGAGCCAGTAAAGGTGAGTGTAGGTTGGGAGTTAGGATGGGGGTTGGTCAGCTAAGGGAAGATGGACAGGTCAAAGTGGCGGGCATGAGGCTGGTAATAGAAGGTGGGGGTTGGGGTTGAGGTGGGAGGAGCAGATAAGTGGGAGAAAAGACGGACAGGTCAGGGAGGCGGGGATGGAGCCAGTAAAGGTGAGTGTAGGTGGGGAGGTAGGATGGGGGTAGGTCAGTCAAGGGAAGACTGATCCTAACTCCCCACCTACACTCACCTTCACTGGCTCCATGCCCGTCTCCCTGACCTGTCCGTCTCCTCTCCACATATCTGCTCCTTTATCCATCCTCCATCCGCCTCCCCCACTCTCTCTCTTTATTTATTTGAGAATCCCCTTCCCCTCCCCCATTTCTGAAGAAGGGTCCAGACCCAAAACGTCAGCTTTCCTGCTCCTCTGATGCTGCTTGGCCTGCTATGTTCATCCAGCTCTACACGTTGTTACCTCAAATTCTCCAGCATCGGGAGTTCCTACTATCTCTGTCATGGTAGGCAGTCTTGTTTCCTGTCTTGTACTGTAGTGGTACATAGGTCGGGTCTATTTCAGCATGTTTGTTAATTGCATCGGTGGTTGAAAACCAGGTCTCCAGGAATTCTTGTGCTTGTCTTTGTCTTGCATGCCCTAGTACTTTAACTTTGTCCCAGTTAAATTGATGTCCTTCTGTGTCAGAGTGTATTGAAACAAGGAAGAGTGGTCATGTTGTTTTGTTGCAAGTTGGTGTTCATGTATCCTGGTGGCAAGTTTCCTGCTCATCTGTCCTCTGCAGTGTTTCTCACAGTTGCTGCGTGGTATTTTGTATATCACACATATCATATATATATGTTGAGGCATACAGTGTCTTCTTGGTGTTGTTTGCCAGGCATCAGTGGACTCCGCTATTAGGATAACCATTGTTTGCAAAGACTCTACACAGGTGTTCCTCTTTATTTTTGTACAGCTCCGGGGTGTTGCTGTGAGTTGTCGTTTGTTTAAACAGAGTCTTGACACAGCTCTGTGGACGCTGGGGTGTTTGCTGTTGTAATTCAGGATTTGGTCTGTGTGTGTAGTCTTTCTGTATACGCTGGTAAGAAACAGGCAGGAAACTCGCCAACAAGATATATGAACACTAACTCACATTAAAACAGCACGACCAACTCCACCTCGTTTCAACACACTCTGACACAGAAGGACATCAATTTAACTGGGACAAAGTCACAGTACAAGGCAAGCAAGACAAAGGCAAGCACAAGAATTCCTGGAGGCCTGGTTTTCAACCACTGATGCAATTAACAAACATGTTGCATAGACCCCATCTACATACCACATTTAGTACAAAACTGTAAACAAGACTGCCCACCATGACAGACCAGAGCACACAAATTCAGAGCGGGATAGAACAAGAGCGCTTCAACGGAGGCTACACAGCACTGATGATGTCACCTAGAAGGGAGACAAGACATTTGCATGAAAACCAGTCAGCTCAGTGAACCAACCAACCAACAACTCCAGTCGTAAACTGAGCTACAGATCTTCATTAAAATATTAAAGAAAGAATTTACATTTATATATCATGTTTCACAGGCCAATGTGACAATTATTTGGATAGTCTTCAAGTTTGCATCAATTAATATAAATGGGATTAAGTAAAATTAATAGGCCAATTTCTAAAGGACCAAGTGAGAAAAAGAGTGAAGGAAAACGTGGGCTTGGAATTCATTGAAGAGATGGGTATTCATATCAACATTCATTGTTAAACAATACAATGTGAAAATCATGATTAAAAACAAGTTAATCTTTAAAATCATTATAACCTCATCAAGCAATCTTTTTTCTTTTTTAACATTGGAGTGTTATTAAAGCAGCCGTCTGAAGATCAGAAATCTTCTGCTTCCAAACCTTAAATATATCAGACCACAGTAACCCACTATTAGAGTAAATTTGTGTACTGTTAGAGCACTATGGTGCACTATTAAACCATACTGGCGTGCTGCTAAACTGTTGGGCTTGCTCTTAACCCATATTGGAATACTCTTAAAAGATTGGCTGAACTGAAATATTTCCTGCAGTGTGCTTTGGTGCCAAATACATGCAGTAATGTTGCAGTATTGCAAAAGGCAATTGTTGCACTGATGCATAATGAGTCTTTGAATTATTTTTGATGGAAGCTGTTGAAACAAACTATAATGCACTTGACTGAACAGTAAAATATTTGAACATTTTTGTGTCACTCTTGAGGCAGATTAGCATGTGTTGCAGCTTTGATGTTATCTGGTGAGTATTAGTTAAATTAAAATTTGAAAGAACAAAGGTGTGAGAAATTAAATATGTTCTAGGTACCAGAAATTCAAGACCAAACGGGAGATGTTGGCCATTCAGCTTTCTACTTTTGAAGCAAACAAGCTTCGTTTTGCTCAATTGGTGAAGTTTTCAAGCTGCATTATCCGAGCTTAACCAGCATTCTTTCACTGTGAAGTTGAATAAGAATTAAATGATCGGTTCAAAGGATAATCTAGTTTTTTTTAAAAATCACTATAAATCCTAACCTTTTTGTTCTTTAATTCTATCCATGGAGGCTCCATGTCCGCTTCCATCATTATGTCCTCTGATGGATGTGATTTAAGTCTTAGTAAGGCAACTTCTCCACTACCATTTACCTTGTCTTTCCTGTATTTATTGCCTAATACATTGAGTTTCCAGACCAGCTTTCAGCCATGTCTCAGTGCTGGCTGCCATCTGTAATCTCCTAGTTAAAATTATGCCTACATTTCTTGCAGAGAAATGATGATTGAATCATTGAAACGAATCACCTACGATGATTCATTCAACTTATTCCTTAAATTTCATAGTTGTATAAAGAATACCTAATTAGGCAATGTATTCCAAACTGTTTGTTTGCTGTAATTTCTTCTTTAATTTTCTCTCTTGATTTAGTTACTTTACATATTTCAGTTTCCCTTTTTATAGTGCCTAAAGCAAAATGTTTCTTTCCTTTCTTTCAGTTTCGAACTATTACTTATTCTCCATTTCCACCTGAGTCCTCCAGCTTTCTTCCCTCCCTCCCTTCCCTACACATGTTAATAGTGTGAAATCTTTGTATAATTCAGTTCATTCTTTCTGCAAGGACTGTTGTTCCAGCCCAATTTATATGAAGTCTTTGCCAATGGTGCAGTTCCTTCATGTGCAACCCCATATAATGGAAACACTTCGCCACGCCACTGCAGCCATATTTTAATCCCTCTAATCTGTTTAACCTTCTACCAATTTGAACATGGTTTGAATAATAATCTGTAGGTTATCAACCTTGAAATCCTCTTCCTTAATTTCACTTTACGTTTCTGGTACTCTCCGAATTTGATCACTCCCTATGTTTAATTGCTCCCATTATGATTCACAACTGAATCCTCCCATTCCCTCTGCAGTACCCTTTCAAGATAATTTAAGATACCTCTCACTCCTCACCCTTGTACAACAAAGGCACTATGACATGTGAGATTCTCAATCTTGCTTACAAAGGTATCCAATTTGCATCTGTCCCCTGAACTACTGAATTCCTACATGTACCACATTATGCTTTCCCCACTTTTCGTCTGCTAGCCCTGAATGAGCCTGCCTATTAACTTTGTTAGATTATTTATATTTTGAATTTTAAAATGTGTGTATGTAAAGTATGATATGCAATTGAGTCTTCAGGTTTGACATATCAATCTATACAAATCTGTAAACCCAGTGCTACTTTGCTGGCCTATATCTGGTGTTGTCCTCCTATTTTGAAAGGATGAAAATCATTACTTAAAACATTTTTTGTTCTTTTCCTTTTGCTTCCATTTTCTTTTCACACTCCATCCCCCATAGGTGCAACGTACCATTGCAAAACAGATTCAGATGGTTCGACTAGTGGGTAAAGGGCGCTATGGTGAGGTATGGATGGGAAGATGGCGTGGTGAGAAGGTGGCAGTAAAGGTGTTCCCTTCAGCAGAAGAGGCCAGCTGGTTCCGTGAAACTGAAATCTACCAGACAGTGCTTATGAGACATGAAAGTATACTAGGTGAGCTATGCCAATCGTCTAATCAGTCTACTTCAGATATGAGCTAACATTGTAAAGCTAGAAAGGAAATTTGATTTTTTGCTCCAGTATTTCTTGCCAGTTGTTATGCTTTCCCAAGAACTGGCTTAGAAATTTGCTGCTCAGATACGACTTGCCACACTGCACTGATTGTTAATTACTTGATTTGTTTTTTCAATCCACTTTGTTTCCTGTTGTGGTCTCACATCTTTTGTATACTTATTTTTGTTCCTTTCCCTTTCCTGACACAGGTAGAAAAATCAAATTTTTTAGTAATCGCACCAAGATGACCTTCACTGCTCAAGGATTAAACACCTTTAGTTGACAGCTTGCGCTGTCCCCCTGTATCAGAACAGTCAGGGATCCATAATTTTGATAATTGTTTTAAAAGGCATTTAGGGCAGTGATGAGAGCTTACATCAGTTGTGTTCATAATCAGAATGGCTATTGCTCCTTCCCAGGCAAATGGGAGCAATCCTGACATGCACAATTTCCTGGCTTTTGTACTTTGTAAACAGTTTTCTGAGCCATCCTCATTTCCGCATTCAAAAGTACTGCCATTGTTATTAGTCATGAGGATGACAGCATCTGAACCAATGTAAATTGTCTGGAAATTCCTGACACTTGAGGGAGAAACTGGGGCCATAAAAGAAAGGCAATGAACAAGATAAACTAGGGATTGTAAGAACACAGGAGCCTGAACTATGGAGGGAGGGGAAGATAGAAGTACAGGCTATGGAGAGGAAAGAGGAAAGATGTCACAGACAGTGGAGGAGAGGAGGTGCTACAGACTAGGAAGACGAGTGAGTGAGTGTCAGTGGAGGGGGTTGGGGTAGTAGCCTTATGAATTATATGAGGGGGGGGAAGGGGGGGTGGCAGTGCGCACAGGTGCGGCAGTGGCACAGGCTGGAGATTGCATAAGGATGAATGGCCCAAGCTGGTTTGATTATTGTATGCAGGAAATTAATGTCCTGTGCTCTGTCAGCTTCAGCACATCATTTCATTTAACCAAATGTGGAAGAAAGTTGGGTCATCTCATGCTGCTGCTAAGCATACTGAAAAAAACCAAGGCTACACTAATGTGTTTGAGATAACAAGGTGTAGAGCTGGATGAACACAGCAGGCCAAGCAGCATCATAGGAGCAGGAAAGCTTGACATTTCGGGCCTAGACCCTTCATCAGAAATGGGGGAGGGGAACGGGGTTCTGAAATAAATGGGGAGAGAGGAGGAGGCGGATAGAAGATGAATAGAGGAGAAGATAGGTGGAGAGGAGACAGACCAGTCAAAGAGGCGGGGATGGAGCCTGTAAAGGTGAGTGTAGGTGGGGAGGTAGGGAGGAGATAGGTCAGTCCAGGGAGGATGGACAGGTCAAGGGGGCGGGATCAGGTTAGTAGGTAAGAGCTGGGAGTGGGGCTTGAGGTGGGAGGAGGGGATAGGTGGGAGGAAGGACAGGTTAGGGACGCGGGGATGAGCTGGGCTGGTTTTGGGATGCGGTTGGGGGAGGGGAGATTTTGAAGCTTGTGAAATCCACATTGATACCATTGGGCTGCAAGGTTCCCAAGCAGAATATGAGTTGCTGTTCCTGCAACCTTCGGGTGGCATCACTGTGGCACTGCAGGAGGCCCAGGATGGACATGTCGTCTGCGGAATGGGAGGGGGAGTTGCAGTGGTTCGCGACTGGGAGGTGCAGTTGTTTAGTGCGAACCGAGCGTAGGTGTTCTGCAAAGCGGTCGTATTTGAAAAGTTTATGATAGTTTGTGGTCATGAGTACCTTAACTGGAGTTTGATCGCCAGGGAAATCTTTGTTCATAGCGTTGTCTGTTATACATGTAACATTGTTAAAGTGAGATGTGTTGAATGTTCTTATTGGTGAACAGTTACAAAATATTTCTTAAACACGATAAGTAACTTTGTTCCATCCAGGTGATCTGTTTTGCCCGATGAGATGTTCTTTTCCTTTTTTATATATCAAAATATAGTAGGTTGTGTTTACTCTTCACCTTGAATATAGTGACAACAGTTAATTTTATCGTCAACTGCTAAATTCTGCTTCTTTCCATATTATCAGGATTTATTGCTGCAGACATTGAAGGCAAAGGCTCGTCGACATGGTTGTATCTGATTACAGATTATCATGAGAATGGCTCATTGTATGACTACCTGAAGTGCACTGTACTTGATACTAAGGCCCTGCTGAAGTTGGCATACTCTGCTGCTAGTGGCCTCTGTCACCTTCACACTGAAATTTATGGCACGCAAGGCAAACCTGCTATTGCACATCGTGATTTAAAGAGCAAGAACATTCTGGTGAAAAAGAATGGAACTTGTTGCATTGCTGACTTGGGCCTAACTGTGAAGTTCAACAGGTAATGCACAACCTGCTGAATCTAAAAGTGAATCTTTTGTGAATTGTGTTTATAACTTTAGGGCTAGGTTGAAATAATGCAGCTATGTCTTACATAGAGGCAAAATTCACAGCCATACACAATATCTTGGGCACAGAAGAAATTATAAAGATCCCATCCACCTTTTATATTGCAAGTAAACAGAGTCCCACATTAGATCTTTCAATTCTAAATATATCATCAAGCCCTTGATGGGGTTTGCACCTAACAAGCCTCTCTCTCTGATATGCGTAGTGCTACCAAACAGACCTAGCTAACATTAACAGGTGAAGATAACTGCTGTTATTCATTCAGTATTTCATCTCACACACTGTAGGAATTTTGCCAAGTCTGGTTGTTTTTGGGAAAACAGCACACTAAATTGTGCCCATGAAAGTATTTGCATTGACTTCTATAGTTTATACCTCCAGTATTTTTAACACATGCTTGATGCAGAAAGCTGATTCTGTAAACGAAACTTCCTAGCAATTACTTGAATCTGGATGACCCATATCTTAACATTAAAATTTCTGTAAATGTTCTTCTGTTTTCCCCATCCCACAATGCTGAAAGAACATGTACATAGAAGAGGTAAAAGTTATCATCACCGATTGCACCAAACAGTTAGTTGTTCTTCAGTATCTATACTAAATGTCTATTAATAGGGCTAATAATATTTGTTGGATGGTCAGCTACCAAGTCACCGAATCGAATGCGGGGGTCAAAGTGGGATTAATCCCACGTTTCATATTTCCATTCATGTACATGTGGCTGCTGTAATAACTATTTTATAAGCAATGTCAGAGGATACCCTGTAAAATCTTACCTCATTCAAGTTATCTAAAGATCATGCCCAGAAAGACCTTTCTGGGACTAATATGTAATTCTTGAGATAATGGTCCACCGTTATGGAAACCAGATGGTAAACTGAAATTAAGATACAGAGCAGCATGGCCTGATTAATTGGCTCCAAGGGCTGAATGTCTGACTCCAGTTCCTGTGTTCTTTTCCCAATTTTATTTGAGTCAGGAATTGTTTCTTTCATCTTTATATAATGCTGTATTATTCAGAGACAAAACTTTCAGTGACCACTGTCCTTATGCTTGATGATTCCAGGAACTTGGGAAGTCAGGGTAGTTGTTTTCATCCTACATTCCAACCATGATAATTCAGCAGCTGTGTAATGGATAGCAAGTGAGATGCTACCATCAAGTTGGTTAAAAATCCCTAAACATTACATTCTAGATTACATCCGTTGTTGCTTGTTTCATTATTCAATTTCAGTTTCAATTAACAGAATTTGTAAAACAGCAAACAATTTTGTTTAAAATTCTTTGCACAGGACTTTGGCAGAACAGCAGTAATCAGAGGTCCTCAGCTAGGGTCATCGCCTTGTAAATTTTATTTCTTTTTATTCCATTTGTGAATGTGGGCGTCACTAGTTGGGCCTGCATTTATTGCCCATTTCTAATTGTCTAGAGGGTATTATGAGTAAACCACATTGCTGCTATTCTGGATTCACATGTGGGTTAGACTGGATAAGGACAGCATTTCCTTTCCAAAAGGACATGAGTTAACCTGATAGGTTTTTCTGACAATTTCCCCCCCCCCCCTCCCCAGTATTAACTCTTGATTCCAGATTTTTAATGAATTCACATTCTACCATTTGCCATGCAAGATTTGACCGAAGGCACCCAGACCATTACCTGCGTCTCTGGATTAATTGTCTCATGACAATAACACTTGGCCATCACTTCCCCATATTACTTTGCTAGAGCACATGTGCAGATGTGATGGCTGCACAAGTGAAAAGGGAAGCTACATTTATTTATTTGTAGAATCTCGATATACACATCTACATCTACATTATCTAACACAGTCCAGACGGTCACATGAGGCATGACCGTTGACTTAAATTAAGTGAACCAATGTCTTGATGAGAAATAGGGAATTGTTTCTTTATCCAAACTTCAAACTTATGTAATGAATTCAAAATATTCCTATTCTTTTTGAATGTTCTTTCCTAATTCCTGCTCTTTTCCTTACCTTCACAGTGACACAAATGAAATTGATATTCCACTGAACACCCGAGTGGGCACCAAGAGATATATGGCTCCTGAGGTGCTAGATGAGAGTCTCAACAAAAACCAATTCCAGGCATATTTGATGGCAGATATATACAGCTTTGGCCTAGTCATATGGGAGATGTCACGTCGCTGTCTTACAGGAGGTATATTACAGCATTCAGGTCTCAATGTAACGGGAGATAATCTTCTCACTTGAGCTGATTTCATTCAGATTTTTCAAATGTAACTAGAACTCCCGTGATGTTTCTCACCAAGACAAATAAAGAGCTGTTTTATGTTTGTACAACGCATTATTTTGCTGCAGAAGCAGATCTATGCCCTTAGGTCTTAAAGTGTAGTTGTCACATAAATATTGCCTTAGTTTAACCAGAGTTTGTTTGACAAGAGACAGTACAGATTGAAAAATGTTTCAGGCCCCAGATTAGAATTAGTTGGCATTAAATGACTGGTTTGTACTCTGTCATTTAAGATTCTATTTATCTACGACAGTATATGTTATCTGATACGTAATTGACAAAATGTACACAAATGCAGTGCTTCGGTTTATATAATTATACATAGCTACAGACAGATAAAGACAGATGGCTGAGTTAAGGTACTTCACATGGTTGTCTCATCTGTACCTATTTTGTGCCTCGTGAATAATATCTTTTGCCATATATTTCGTGTGAAGTTTAACAAGGTGTAGCAGATATAAGGTTTACCTGAAAATGTTGAAGTTGGTTAAAGTGCTTTGGCCAACCTCCAGTCTCCAACTAGCCTTATTTCATATAGAAATGCTAAATTGACAAATTCATGAACAACCTTGATCATCAAGTCATTTCTTTAATTGTGTTGCACCATTTATATTTTGTGTGCATCTTTCCATGAGTTTACTGTGACATGCTTTCTTGATTTTTTTTTTTTTTTTCTTTTTGTTTTAGTTGTTGTCCCATGCTTTTACCTCCAGTTTTTCCACTTCTGAATCCTTGTTTTTCCAGATGCTATCTGTTGCTGTTCAATACCAAGGGTACTGTCTGCTCCATGATGCCTCTGTCAATTAGCCATTTTTCACATTAGTCTCCACAGTGATTGACAGTAGACAATTTAACAGTGGAAGACATCACATCCCAGCAAAATTGTGTCTGCAGCCCATCATCGATGTTACAGTTTTCAACTTTATAATAGTCAAAAACGAGACTACTTTACACTGCACTAACTTTGAGATAAAGAGTGCCACCATCCTATTGTCCTAGTTTGGATGAACTAATTCAATTTGGAGCAGCAATGAAACCTGGAATGTTATGGTGTCTGGCATATTTTATCCAGTGTTATCGGGGAATTTTCTAACTCTGGTCTCACTTTGAGTTTTCTTTTTGTGCTGCAGGCATTGTAGAGGACTATCAGTTGCCATATTATGACATGGTACCAAATGACCCTTCCTATGAGGATATGAGGGAAGTGACGTGTGTTAAATGTCTCCGTCCAACTGTCTCAAATAGGTGGAACAGTGATGAGGTGAGTGTTTGATGCTGCTTAATGTAGCCAATAAGGACACTGCAGGCCTTTTGACTGATGGTACAAATTACACAGTTAAAAGCCAAAATACATGACTCAGTTCTCTGAATTGATTCCATGTTATCAAACTTTGGTCTTAAAGTTGGATCTCTATATCTGGAATCTAAAGATGTACATGAAAGGAAATGTAATAAGTCAGATTTTGTAGATTAATACACAAGTAAAGTGAAATCAATATTAGATTTCTAGAGAATTATCGTAAAACAAAACTATCATACACTTAGATCTCATTGTAAATAGAAGTTTGAACGTATGAATAAGTATTAAAGCAGATAATAGATGATTGTCAACAAGCCTGTCAATAGGCTGGCAGAGATCTAGCTTGTTAGTAGCTGTTGACTACTAAACATTCCGTACCTTGCAGACATTTTATTTGCCAATATCTGGATGAACTAATATCTGAGTGAGATTTTTTTTTACTCTACTATGAAACCTGCTTCCCCTCAATTATTGGGTGTTGACCATGTGGAGTCATGCTTAGGCTTCCCTAGCTCTGAAAGAAACAGCCAGTTTTTGAATCCATCTATGCCAGCTTTGTCTTTCAGATTCTTGGCTCCAGGCTTATTAGACTATGCACTCTAGTCCTATACTTTATTACCTGTGCGTATGGTTTCTCTGACTCTGCCCTTTAATATCTTCAATCAAATCACCACTTAACTCTCTAAATTCCTGGAAATAAAACCTTAGTTTTTATGACCTCCTCCTAATTTGGCCATTGGTGAAGGTATCATTCTGGAGAATTGCCCATTCTTGTATATTAGTAACCCAGCTAGCAAGGCATCTGACCCAGATCATTATTTAAGTTGACAACCTAGTTTAGAAAGTCCACTTGGCCCTTCGAGTAAATTATTAACACGTTGCCTTGTTAGTGGTGCTGAGCTGAGCTGGAATGAAAAGGTTTGAGAGCAAGTTCCACTTGAATATCGGGGATAACAAGGTGTGGGGCTGGATAAACACAGCAGGCCAAGCAGCATCATAGGATCAGGAAAGCTTGACGTTTCGGGCCGAGACCCTTCATCAGAAATGGGGGAGGGGAAGAGGGTTCTGAAATAAATAGGGAGAGAGGGGGAGGTGGATAGAGGAGAGGATAGGTGGAGAGGAGGCAGACAAGTCGAAGAGGCGGGGATGGAGCCAGTAAAGGTGAGTGTAGGTGGGGGAGTAGGGAGGAGATAGGTCAGTCCAGGGAGGACGGACAGGTCAAGGGGGCGGGATGATGTTAGTAGATAGGAGATGGGGGTGTGGCTTGAGGTGAGAGGAAAAACCGGTTAGGGAGGCGGAGATGAGCTGGGCTGGTTTTGGGATGCGGTTGGGAGAGGGGAGATTTTGAAGCTTGTGAAATCCACATTGATACCATTGGGCTGCAGGGTTCCCAGGCTGAATATGATTTGCTGTTCCTGCAGCCTTCAGGTGGCATCACTGTGGCATTGCAGGAGGCCCAGGATGGACATGTCGTCTGAGGAATGGGAAGGGGAGTTGAAATGGTTCGCGACTGGGAGGTGCAGTTGTTTGTTGCGAACTGAGCGCAGGTGTTCTGCAAAGCGGTCCCCAAGCCTCCTCTTGGTTTCCCCGATGTAGAGGAAGCCACAACCGGTACAGCGGATGCAGTATACCACATTGGCAGATGTGCAGGTGAACATCTGCCTGATGTGGAAAGTCTTCTTGGGGCCTGGGATTGGGGTGAGGGAGGTGGTGTGGTGGGGCGGGAGGGGAGTTTGGAGCGGACAAGGGAGTCACGGAGGGAGTGGTCCCTCCGGAAGGCAGATAAGGGTGGGGAGGGAAAAATGTCTTTGGTGGTGGGGTCTGATTGCAGATGGTGGAAGTGTCAGAGGATGATGCGTTGGATCCGGAGGTTGGTGGGGTGGTACGTGAGGACGAGGGGGATTCTTTTTTGGTTATTATTGCGAGGACGGGGCGTGAGTGATGAGTCACGGGAAATGCGGGAGACACGGTCGAGGGCGTTCTCGACCACTGTGGGGGGGGAAGTTGCTGTCCTTGAAGAATGAGGACATCTGAGATGTACAGGAGTGGAATGTCTCATCCTGGGAGCAGATGCGGCGGAGGCGAACGAATTGGGAATAGGGGATGGCATTTTTGCAGGAAGGTGGGTGGGAGGAGGTGTATTCCAGGTCGCTGTGGGAGTCAATGGGCTTGAAATGGACATCGGTTTCTAGGTGGTTACCCAAGATGGAGACAGAGAGATCCAGGAAGGAGAGAGAAGTGTTGGAGATGGTCCAGGTGAACTTCAGGTTGGGGTGGAAGGTGTTGGTGAAGTGGATGAACTGTTCGAGCTCCTCGTGGGAGCACGAGGCGGCGCATATGCAGTCATTAATGTATCGGAGGAAGAGGTGGGGAATAGGGCCAGTGTAGGTACGGAAGAGGGATTGTTCCACGTAACCTACAAAGAGGCAGGCATAGCTTGGGCCCATGCGGGTACCCATGGCCACCCCCTTTGTCTGTAGGAAGTGGGAGGAATTGAAAGAGAAGTTGTTGAGGGTGAGGACGAGTTCGGCTAAGCGGATGAGGCTGACGGTGGAGGGGGATTACTTAGTTCTGTGGGACAGGAAGAAGCGGAGAGCCTTTAGGCCATCTGCATGGAGAATACAGGTGTATAGGGTCTGGACTTCCATAGTAAAAATGAGGTGTTGGGGACCTGGGAATTGGAAGTTCTGGAGGAGGTGGAGGGCGTGGGTGGTGTCACGGACGTAGGTAGGGAGTTCCTGGACCAAGGGGGTGAAAATGGAGTCTAGGTAGGTGGAGATGAGTTCGGTGGGGCAGGAGCAGGCGGAGACAATGGGTCGACCCGGGCATTCAGGTTTGTGGATTTTGGGAAGGAGATAGAAGCGGGCGGTGCGGGGTTGGGGAACGATGAGGTTGGAGGCGGTGGGTGGGAGGTCACCTGAGGTGATGAGGTTGTGGATGGTTTGGGAGATGATGGTTTGGTGCTCGGGGGTGGGGTCATGATCCAGGGGGCGGTAGGAGGTGGTGTCGGAGAGCTGGTGCCTGGCCTCAGCAATGTAGAGGTCAGTGCGCCATACTACGACTGCCCCTCCCTTGTCCGCGGGTTTTATGGTGAGGTTGGGATTGGAGCGGAGGGCTGCACGTTCTGCGGTGGAGAGGTTGGAGTGTTCGAGAGGAGTAGAGAGGTTAAGGCGATTGATGTCTCGGCGGCAGTTGGAGATGAAGAGGTCGAGGGAGGGTAGGAGGCCTTGGGGTGGTGTCCAGGAGGAGGGCTTGTGTTGGAGGCGGGAGAACGGATCAGTAGAGGGAGGGTTAGATTCCCGGTTGGAGAAGTAACCCAGCTCTTCCTCCATTCCGACACTGGCCCTAAACCCCACCCCAATCCCAGGCCCCAAGAAGACTTTCCACATCAGGCAGATGTTCACCTGCACATCTGCCAATGTGGTATACTGCATCCGCTGTACCTGTTGTGGCTTCCTCTACATCGGGGAAACCAAGCGGAGGCTTGGGGACCGCTTTGCAGAACACCTGCGCTCAGTTCGCAACAAACAACTGCACCTCCCAGTCGCGAACCATTTCAACTCCACCTCCCATTCCTCAGACGACATGTCCATCCTGGGCCTCCTGCAATGCCACAGTGCTGCCACCCAAAGGCTGCAGGAACAGCAAATCATATTCAGCCTGGGAACCCTGCAGCCCAATGGTATCAATGTGGATTTCACAAGCTTCAAAATCTCCCCTCCCCCAACCGCATCCCAAAACCAGCCCAGCTCATCTCCACTTCCCTCCACTTGAATATCTGCTGGATTGAATTATCTCGTATTGCTTTCTTGCACCATCCTCTGGTGAGTTAGACTGACTGGCAGAAGCTAAGGATCTTGTAGCACCGCAGAATCTAACAAAATAGAGCACATAATTAAATAAGAATATGTAGGGGAAAACATTCCTAAGGAAACATTTTTATGAATGTTAGAACTACAAGTAAAGTACTTCACAGTTTATTTCAATCAGATTTTGCTCTGTTGTCGTTCCCTGTTTATGTCAAGCTGCTTGTTTTCACCCTACAGTGTTTAAGAGCAGTGCTGAAGTTGATGTCAGAATGTTGGGCTCATAACCCTGCCTCCCGGTTGACAGCACTAAGAGTGAAGAAAACACTTGCCAAAATGGTGGAATCTCAAGACATCAAGATCTGAACAAGCCACTAAACACCAGACATTTTTGCCGCTAAAGAGGAGCAGGAACTTCTGGTGTGCAGATAAAGGATTGGACATCTACTCGTCCTCATCTCTTGTGCACCCCACGCTAGATAGGCTGCTAATAATGACTTTTAGAATTCAGAACTATTGCATGCATGGCATAGTGTGGGAAGAAAGGACTTTTGATGATGAACCTCTATGCCATACTACATAATGACAATGCCATCTTTAACAAAAAAAAGACGTGTACATTAATCCTGTTGGAATGTCTCAAACGTCCTTGGGTTTCCTATGTGTCGCTGTCTTTTTCATTCTCTTAAAAGCGGCCCATGGTGGAATGATGGTAGCTGGCACCGTGGAAACCCTCAATGGTGTGTCACAGCCAGGACATGGTGCTTTCTGTGAAAGCCTCTATTTTGATTGAATTTGGAAAAAACTATAACTAGGAGATTATTGGTTGCTTTTCACCTACAATCTGTAAATAAGGTCAGATGAAAACATTTACCTGTGCTTGTCTTGATAAGCCATGTGGGCATCTGTTTTTTCCCTTTCTCTCCCTCAAACTTTTGTTAAATTAGCTAGCCTTTTGAGTATCTGCAGGAACTTTGTCAACACTAGCTATGCAGAGTGAACTTCTGATACCAGGTATGATATACGATGATGTAATTTTGCCTTTTCAACTCCAAGCACTTTGTGTTCACAGCCAGCTCCACTGCTCTGATTGTACATCAGAAATCTTGAAATGCAAAGCTGTTGCCAATGTTTATAAAACAATCTGTTTTCCCGGAATGAGAATGACATTCTCTCACCCTTGCGTTCTCCCAAATGTCCTCAGCAGTAGTCAAGACCCTCTGATTATAGCACTGCCTTAATTTAAGGTGTCTTTTTTAATATGCTATCTGAAGCCCTAGTCTATTCGTGGAGTACCATTTGAAGTCACAGGCAGAAGACCAAGAGAACATTTCCTGGTCAATATAGCTAAACACTCTGCTGAAGGTCAGGCATTGCTGAAACTTCACTGTGGTAATGGTGTGATAAGTGTCTGAAATGCAGTTCTGTTAACTTCTCCAGAGGGTTGGTCGTAAGAGTGATTGCTGACTTTGTATAGGAGGGATCCATATAATACAAATGCAAAATGCTATTAATCTTGAATCCTACAGGTACAGCTGAATTGCTTAAATGATGGACTTTCAACCAAGGTAACGTGTGTTCTGCTACCGTTTTTTAAGATTTGAGTGCCAGTATTGAATTGGTTTAAATTCTGTTTAATCAAGTTGTTACTAACTACAACAAAGTGGGATTAGACATGTTCTCATGGGGATGAAATATCACCACCAGGAACTCCAAGTGATCTCACCAATCCCCGTGACCCACAAAGCTGCTCTGCTGGTTTTTAACTGTGCTGGTGTGTGGCTGTTAGATGCTAAGTGTCACTTCAAGAACAAGAAGCTGTGATGGTTATGCAAAATGTTGGTTTATTTTAAAAATGTAATGCCAGCTTTTGTTTATTTTATTCTATTTGAGAAATTCCAACCATCTTCATGAATTGATTGATTGATAATCCTATTAATAGTGGCTGTCTAAGTTGTCCCAGGTTCCCAGATGCCTCAGTCTTGTAAGATGTTATGTAACATAATGTTTATATCTTGTGTAGTATGGTAACGTAATCTTGCAAACTTTTCTTGTAAATATGATAGCCAAAGTAGGGCTTGAAGAAGATAGTGTTGGTCCATTTATGTAAACAGGATTGTCTTTGTTGCATACCATGTACAGTTGTATGCAGTGACGGGCATCTGCATGCCATGGTTGTCCTGTTTTGTTTGAACATGAAAGATGCAGAACCTGTAAACAAACATGAATGTTTATCAAGTGAGATGTGATTTTGTAACTCCTGCCCAATCAATGTTTGCATTATGTAAGCATGTGTAGGCTGTGAATTCCAACATACTATACTGGAGATGGTGAATTGTTCACAAATATCAAAGCCACACATAAAACATGAACCACACAAGCCACAAAGTGTTGTACCTGGATGGCTTGAAATCAGTAGCTTTATCGTGTGTTCCCTTTCAAGAATATTCTTGTTGGAATGGAACAGCTTTTTTATCATTTTGAACTTGCTGCAGGGAATTCTCGTCAAGAGTGCTGAATCTTCCTTTTTTTAATCACCACAGAATAATGAATGACTAGCTTAAAAATGGTGAATAATGCTGCCAGTCTCTGCATTCACTCTGCCCCCTCTGATCATTCATTATTTTAGTATAATAGATACAAGCAACTTTTTTAAATTCTCCCCTTTTTTAAAAACATTACATCCCCCATATATGGTGTACTCGATCTATAGATGAGCAGGAGTCCATATAAAGAACATTACTGTGTTACAGGTGCAAGGAACCCTGCAAATATGGAGAGGGGGAGAAGTTCAGTGGCCTGTTCACGTTTATTATGGATGCTCTGATCTATCAAAAAAAAACATGCAAATCAGGGAGTTTATTTGAAAGCAGTTTTTTAAAATGATCATGCCTTTATTTTCTCTCAAATCAACCTCTTTTTATTTAAAGGAAAAGGAGAGAGAATTCCATCTGCCACTTGTCAAACCAGTTTCTCCCTATTGATGTGTCATTGTAGCATAGACAAAAAAGTATGAATCAAAGTATTATAGTTTAGTTAGCCTATTTGTACATAGTCAGTGGACAGACAACAGAGGGTTAAAGCAGTAATGTTACTCTAATGCTTATGTCGTCGCAAGTAAAACAGAATAATTACCATTAAACCAAGTGTAATGATTTATAAACCTATTTTGTACAGCATCTGGTAAAAGGTGCCTTATTAAGTTTACCACAAATTACTTTGCAAGAGGTACATCATGTACACAGATTATGTCCTGTATTACTTTTAAGTAAATAACATTATTTTAGTACACAATTGATCTGTTGGCTATGTTTATTTATTTTTGTTCTTTTGTTTGGTCTTTAGATGAGTTTTCTACACAGTACAATGTGACTGCTAAAATGTCAATAGTCAAAGACCTAAAGGATTTGCTGCAGTGCCAACAGCATGGCAGATAATTTGGTGAATTCAATTATGTGAAGTGAAATGTGCAAATATAAAAATCTGAGTAACATTCAAAATAAGGATGATTTTTGTTTTTAAACATGGACTTATTTGCTGCCTCTCATTTTCCAGGTCACTCAATGCCCATGTGTGGTCCAATTTTAGAGCTCTTACTTTGAGAATCAGTTTGATGTACTGTTGAATCTTTGCAGGAAACCCTTCCCCACTCACCACCACCTTCTCCAAAGCAATTAGGGCTAGGCAATAAATGCTGGTCTAGCCACCAACACCCAAATCCTATGAATGATAAAAAAAAATCACCTCAGTTATATTTTCTTCAGAGTCAAGAGGGATGCCTCTTCATATGATGAAGACAGAGTCAGTTGGACCTGCTTTCATAAACTGTATACAGTTTATTCATATACGTTATTCACTCTTGATGAAATATCCTGAAAATTTACTTTCTTAACTTCCAAGGTACATCAAGTAAATCTTACAAGCAGCATCAGGCAAAGAGTAGGCTGATTTTAGAAAAATAACACGCTGAATTCAAAAAGAACCTATCCCCTCTCCTTGACATCCAATGGCATTACTGTTACTGAATGGCCACTATCAACATCCTGGGGAATCCATTGACCAGAAATTGAACTTGATCAACTATCTATATCGATACAGTGACTACAAGAGCAGGTCAGAGGCTTGGAATTCTGCAAAAACTAATCTACTTCCTAACTCTGCAGATCTGATCCAGAGTACAAGTCAGGAGTGTGAATGAATACTTTCATTTGTCTGGATGAATACAGCTTCACAACACTCAAGCAAATCAGTACCATCATGCAATGCAAAGCAGCCTTCTTAATTGGCACCCATACGCCAACTTAAATGTTCATTCTTCCCATCACCAATGCACACTGCTAGCAGTGTGTACCATGTACAAGATGCACTGCAGCAAATAACAGGAAAGTTGCAACTTCTACCAGCTAGAAGGACAAGGGCAGCAGATGTAAGGGTGTACCACTTCCTGCAAGCTCCTTTCCAAGCCATACACAGTCATTCTGACTTGGAACTATACTTGCCGTTTCTTCACTGTTACTGAGTTTAAAATCTTGAAGATCCCTCCCGACAATACTGTGGGTACACCTACTCCATCATGGACTGCAGCAGTTCAAGAAGGCAGCTCACCACCACCTTCAAGGGCACTTGGTGATGGGCAATAAATGCTTCTCTTACTCTTCGCTCTTCTACTTGACTCTACACCCAACTGTTTCTGCATTCTCCATTCTTTATTGTTTCTCTCCCTTTTGCCTAATTACTTTCTCATCAAAGAAGCTTTTAATGTTTTACGATTGGTGTAGTCTTCCAGTCATAGTCGTAGAAATTTGCAGTACAGGAAAAGGCCCTTCACTGTGATAGCTACCTGAGCTGCAGCTTAAATCCAGGGAAAGCTGATGAGTTAAACTTGGCTTGCCATGTTACAATTGATGTCTGTTGGATGTTATAAACCTGGGAGGAAACTGTCAAAACATTGATCACCTGATTGTTCTGAAATGTAAAGGCAGCAGTTACTAATTTATGTGAGCCTTTATGGACTGAAACTCTGTATGAGAGCAATTGTTTTTCACCACAGACTATCAATTAGAATCATTATTTTATCTTGGAATCAGAGAATGTCATAGCATTTCTGTGACTGTTGACTGCAAGAGCAAGACTACACTGCCCTACCTTTTTCCTACTGCCTTGCATTTTTATTTAATCTTATAATAAATGTCCTGTTGTTATCTTTTGAAAGTCACAATTGAATCTGTCTCCTCCACACCGGAGGCAATGAATTCAAGGTCCTAACCACTTGCTGTACAAACACATTTTTCTCATTTCACCATTACACTTTTTGACAATTTCCTTAAATTGGAGTTCTCTCTTTCTAAATCCATCCACCACTGGTGACAGTTTCTCCTTACCTATTATGGCCAGACCCCCTGTGCCCACACCCAATCATTTTGAACACATCTATTTCTTTTCAATCTTTATCTCTCCCAGAAGAATAGTCGCAGATTCTCTGATTTGCCTTTGTAACTGAAGGTCATTATCCCTGGAAACATTTTCATTGATCTCTTCTGCACCTTCTCTTAAACTCTTGCGTCCTTCCTAATGTGTAATGCCCAGAATTGGATGTGATACTCCAATTAAGGTTGAACTAATTTTTAGAGAGATTTATCAGAACTTCCTTACTTTTGTACTCATTGTTCTTCTTTGTAATGTCCAGGATTCTATATTGATTGATTGATTTATTGTCATGTGTACCGAAATACAGTTGAAAACTTTGTTTACGAGCTGTACAATTCATGTGGAACCTCACTGTAAAGCTTCTACTGGTCTGAAAAAGCCTTTACCTATCTCTAGCCTGTTACTCAGCCAATTTTGCATCAATATTGCTACCATTCCTTCTAATCCATGAGCTCTAATTTTGTACCCAAGTCAATTGTGCAGCACACTTTCAAATGTCTTTCAGAAGTCCATGCCCACCATATCAACCACATTTCCCAAACTTAACCTCTCTGTAACCTCATCCCAGAAGTCAGGAATATTAAATGAAAACCTAAAGAACTGCTGATGTTGTAAATCGGGAACAAAAACAGAAGTTGCTGGAAATGCTCAGCAGGTCTGGCAGCATCTGTG
>JAHRHZ010000070.1:3804712-3823231 GCA_024137785.1 Ginglymostoma cirratum
GAAGGGTCTAGGCCCGAAATGTCAGCTTTCCTGCTCCTATGATGCTGCTTGGCCTGCTGTGTTCATCCAGCTCTACACCTTGTTATCTTATGAATTTTCACTTCAGTTTTAAAAAAAGTACAGTTAGGCTTCTGTTAGTATTGATGTCTTGCAAGACAAGTATGAAAAACCAAATTTGTGCCTTCAACATCTGGAACTGGATTGCAATTGACAAAGTGTACAAGTATAAAATAATGGCTTGTGATGAATTATCAATTGTTTCTCTCTTCACAGACGCTGCCTGACATAAGTCCTTCTGGCCTTCCGATGAATGTAAAAGTAATAATGTTAGTTGTGAGACCAATGGAAGGTCCCATTGAGATATCCCCATTGTTAGACCTAGGGTTCTGGGAATGGAAGTTTAGCTAAGTCCTTATTTAAGACAAAAAAAGCATGTCAGTGCAGTTACGGTCTTTGTGATGATATTACACTTATTATAAAGACCCAGACTAACCACATGGACACACGTAGTTTGTGGCAAGGCTTACACGACATAATGTGCTACAAAGCAAAATTGAAGAGAATTGTGGACAACAGTACACATCCTTAACAGATGAGCTCAATGCATTCTATGCTAGCTTTGAACAGGAGGTCAGCAAAAATATGTCACCTATTCCAACAGTCTCAGATGCTCCTGTACCCACAGTCGCTACTGTATACATTAGATTGGTCTTCTTGAGGGTGAACCTACGGAAAGCGACGGGCCCAGATGGAGTCCCCTACTGTGCATTCGGATCCTGTGCAGACCAGCTGGTGGGTGTATTCACAGACATCATTAACCACTCCTTACTATGACTGAAGTGCCCACCTGCTTCAAGAAGAGCACCATCATCTTGGTGCCAAAGAAAAATCACATAGAGTGCCTTAATGACTACTGTCCAGTGGCACTGTCTTCCATAATTATGAAGTGTTTTGAGAAGTTAGCCATGGCTCACATCAACTCCAGCCTACCAAATTGCCTTGATCCTTTTCAATTCACCTACCAATGCAACAGGTCCACAGCACATGCCATTTCTCTGGTCCTACATTCATCGCTGGTACATCCGGATAACAAGGATACTTATGTCAGGCTCCTACATATTGACTACAATTCTGTCTTCAACACCGTAATTCCAAACAAACTCATCTCTAAACTCTGCGACCTAAGTTTTAGCTCCCTCCTCTGTAACTGGATGCTCAAATTCCTGACCCATAGACCTCAATCAGTAAGAATAGGTGACAACACCTCCTCCATAATCCTCAGTGCCAGTGCCCCACAAGGCTGCATACTGAGCCCCACTTCTCTACTCCTCATACAGTCATGACTGTGGCCAAATTCCACCCCCAGTGCTGTTTACAAGTATGCTGACGACATCACCATTGTAGGTCGGATCTCAAACAACGACAAAACAGAATACAGGAAAGAGATTAGTGTTTAGCGGCCTGGTGTAAAGACAACAAGCTCTCCGTCAACATCAGCAAAATGAAGGACTTCCGGAAGCAGAGTGGAGGGCACACCCCTGGCTGTATCAATGGTGCCGAGGTGGAGATGGTCAAGCATCAAGTTCCTGGGAGTGGTGATGACCAACAATTTGTCCTTGTCCACACACGTTGATGTGACCATCAAGAAAGCACAACAACGTCTACTTCCTCGGGAGGCTAAGGAAGTTTGGCACGTCCACAAGGTCACTTACTAATTTTCATAGATGCACCGTAGAAAGCATCCTATCTGGATCTATAGCAACTGCTCTTCCCAAGACCACAAGAAACTACAGACAGCCTTGAACACAGCCCAGTTCATTACACGAACCAGCCTTCCATTTACTGACTCCATCTACACTTCCCGCTGCTTCCAGAAAGCAAT
The DNA here is from genome assembly GCA_024137785.1 of Ginglymostoma cirratum. Lineage (NCBI taxonomy): Eukaryota > Metazoa > Chordata > Chondrichthyes > Orectolobiformes > Ginglymostomatidae > Ginglymostoma > Ginglymostoma cirratum. Next base: position 3,806,595 of record JAHRHZ010000070.1, read on the forward strand.
CAACATCATCAAAGAACACTCACCCCCCGCACCCCGACCCTGGTTATACCCACTTCGTCAGCCAGAAGATGTAAAAGTTTGAGTACGCATACGAATAGATCCACCCTGCTTCTCCCACCCTGTTATCCGATTTCTGAACAGACCTTTCAAATGTTAATTCTGCGCTTTCTCTCTGCACCTTGTCTGCAGCTGTAACACTGTAATTTGCACTCTGTCCTGCTATCCCAATGCACTTTGTATGGTAAGATATGCCTGTATAGCATGCAAAACAAGACTTTTCAATGTATCTTGGTACATGTGATGACAATAAATCAATCAATCTGTTAGATACTATGGAGTTCAACATTTCTTGTCTCAATTGGACGCATCTGTTTGTAATTTCGGCATCATATGTAATACATCTACAGGAACCTAAATAAACACAACCTTGAGCTATTGGGAAAATAGTAAGATGGAGTTGGTCATTCAGCCCTTTGAACCTTGAGTCAACGTAGTGTAACAATGTAAAGGATGTTGGTCAGCGAGAACCTAATTCCAGAATGGAAACCTCCAAATGTGAATTTGACAGAATAGTCCATTCGTAGTCTGCCTATTTTCAGAATGGGTAATTAAAATGTCTTAAATAACAGAAATCCACCAAAAGTTGTCTCTGGCGGAGTCCGTTGACTTGCAATCCCTTGTATCACCTCTATCCACACCAGTTGTCCTTTATTGAGCTGGAGGATAGCATAGCCCCAAACCAAGTTGTTGTGCTGATGTTTTTTCCTGCTACTATGAAGTGTTATTGTGGGGATACCATCAACAGAAAGATAACTAAGACCAAGTCCATGACTGAATTCCACAGTTGCCACAAACACATAAATGCCTTTGAGTGGAGCTCTGAAGTAACCCTTTTCCACTGAATACGCGTCTCCGTAGTTCAGGAATATCTGGTCAAACTTTAAAGGCAGGTCAGTTCCAGAGTTGTTGGAAAGTCCCACATAAAATGCAACATCAGATTCTGTAAAAACAAAACGCAAAAAGTAGATCAAAGTTAAGCTACTGATGATCTTTTGTGTTATTGGTTGAAGGTAAAATATTGATGAAGATTACAGGAGCACACTCAGTTCTTTTAAATAGTGCAGTCCAGTAGCATCTACTGCAACAGGCATGAGCACTTTCACAGGGAAAGTACGAATGGGCAATTAACATTTAGGCTGTGGGTATTGGCTAGCAAAAATTCCTTTTTAAAAAAAAAACTCACAAGCCACCTTGTAAAAATTGCAACCCAGGATCATGACTAAGGCAAACACATCCCAGTCAACTTCTCTACTTCTGAGGGCATGTACTCAAGGTAGAACAGCTGTTTTCTGGACTACTTGACTGACTTGGTTGTACCTGCTCGATCACATCTATTTATGAGCTGCGATCCTGTGATCGTCCCTCAACAGCAGGATAGTCCCACAAAGAGAAGAAAAATGACCAAGTTGAATACCCTTACGAGGTCAGTATTGTCTGCAAACGATAAATCTTGTAGCATCAGGACAAAGCCAAAGCAATATACAGGTTCAGCAAGGAATAGGGAAGGCAAGTAGAATGTTGGCCTCTACTTCACAGAGAATGGAGTATAAAAATAGGGAAGTCTTGCTAAAACCATACAACGCACTGATTAGTCCACAGATGATTGAACAGTTTTTTGTTTCCCTTATCTAAGGAATGATATACTGGCATTGGAGGCAGTCCAAAGAGCGTTTACCAGGTTGATCCAGGCATGGAGAGATTTTCTTATGAAGAGGGAGTGAGTAGCTGGGTCATGAGATGACCTTATTGAAGTGTAGAAGATACTTAAGTGGGTTTGACAGGGTAGATGCTAAGAGGTTGTTTACCCCATGGGAGAAACTAAAACCAGAGAGGCTAATATCAGAATAAGGGCATAACATCAGAGTGAGGGACACCCATTTAAAACTGTAATAAGGTGAAATCTCTTCACTCAGAAATGGTGAAGCTGTGGAATTTTTTTTACTATGCAGGGTTCTAGAGGATGGGACATTAGGTATAATCAAGACTGAAATTAGACAGAGTTTTAATTGGTGAAGGAATTGAGGGTTATGGGGGATGTGGATATGAAGATTATCAGATCAGCCATGATCTCATTAAATGGCAAAGCAAATTCAATGGGTTGAATAGCCTACTTCTGCTCCTACATTTTATGATCAAAGAAACCTTGTACTAATCGAAACCTATTCCTTCTAGGGTCCCACAACTGATCAATTAGAATTGCTCCCTGCTGAGCATCATTTAGCAGAAGCTGTAAGGAAAGTCCGAATTCATTTTGGGTGGAGAGATTTGCTCATTTACCACTGAGTGGTTTTGTGATACCATCATTGACTGAGTTCTGAAGACATTGTTCTGTAGTAAAATGTTTCAAAGAAACATGCCATGATATAAACCACCAACTAAAAGAAAAATATTGTAGAAGTAGGACCAAATGCTTGTTTAAAGTAATAGGTTTTAAGTTGCCTGTTAAAAGGAGGACTTGGCGGCAGAGGGGTGTACATAGCGAGTTCTCCAGGATTTGTCTAAGATGGCAGCCAGCATACCAGTGGTGAGCCATGGGAGAAGGAAGCACAAAAGGTAGAAAGGAAGAGAGCAGAGAATTTGGATGACAGCCAATTGTAGAGCCAGAGGAAGTTAATCCAATAAGGAAGACATGGAAAATAGGAGGGGTGTGGGCCATTCAACCCTTCTAGCCTGCTCCTTCATGGCTGATAGTCCAACTCAGAACCCTGTTCCCACTTTCATCCCATTCCATTTGATCCATTTAGCCCTAAGTAGTATATCTAACTCCTTCTTAAAAACGTTGAGTTTTGGCCTCAACTGCATTCTTTGGCAGAGAATTCCAGGATCACCACTCTCTGGGTGAAGAAATTTCTCCTCATCTCAGGCGTAAATGGACTACTTCATATCCTTAGACTGTAACCCTGGTTCTAGACTCCCTGGCCATTGGGAACTTCCTTATTGTCTAGCTCTGTTAGAATTTTAAAAGGAATCAAGCAGGTAACTTTTGTTGTACCACCTCCATAGCCAGAACATCCGTCCTCGGACAAGGAGACCAAAACGCACATAATACTCCAGGTGTGTTTTCACCAAGCCTCTGGGCACAGCCTTAGAATTAGAGGGGGTCAATTTAGAACGGAAATGAGGAGACATTTCTTCAGCCAGAGAGTGGTGGGCCTGTGGAATTCATTGGCACGGAGCGCAGTGGAGGCCGGGACGTTGAATGTCTTCAAGGCAGAGATTGATAAATTCTTGATCTCGCAAGGAATCAAGGGCTACGGGGAGAGTGCGGGTAAGTGGAGTTGAAATGCCCACCAGTCATGATTAAATGGCGGAGTGGACTCGATGGGCCGAATGGCCTTACTTCCACTCCTATGTCTTATGTACAAATGCAGGAAAACATCTCTGCACCTTTACTCAATTCCTCTCGCTATCGCAGGCCAACATACCATTTGCCTTCCTCACCACCTGCAGCACCTGCACGCTTAACTTTCAGAAACTGGTGTACAAAAAGACTCGGGTCTCATTACATCCCTCCCTTTCCCAATCTATCTCCGTTCCAATTATAATCTGCTTTTCTCTTTTAACTAGCAAAATTGATGACCTCGCTTTTAGCCATATTATACTTGATCTGCCATGCATTTGCCTGCTCACTCAATTTGTTCAAATCACACTGAAGCATCTCTGCATCCTCCTCACAGCTCACCCTCCCACTTAGCTTTGCCTCCAAATGTGGGGGTATTACATTTAGATGCCTCATTTAAATAATTAAAATATCCTGTGAATAGTTCAAGCACTGATCCTTACAGTATCCCACTGGTCATTGGCATCACATCATTCGCCCAAGCCCTGTCCAATTCCCACACATATGCACAGTATGGACTTTGCAAAGCAATTAATGACTTAGAGGGTCTGTTACAGTGTATTTGTACCTTTCCGACTGAGCACAAATGTGCAGTCACCTCACAGTTCCAGTGTTGTCAGATACTGCCTTAATTTTACATGCTAATCTCTTATGTCAGACCTTTATTAAAGCCTTCTTCTGAAAGTCCAAGTAAAACATATCCACTGGCGTCCTATCATCGACTCCACCGACTACATCACTGAAAATTTACAGCAGATTTGTCAAAACATGATTTCCGTTTCGTAAGTCTATGCTGACTCTATCTGATCCTGTCTCTGTTTTCCAAGTGCTTTGCTATTAAATCTTTTATAACAGACTCTAGCATTTTCTCTGCTACTGATGTCAAGGTGACAGTCTATAATTCCCTGTTCTCTATCTACCTTTTTTTAAATTGTGGGGTTACATTGCCACCCACCAATCCATAAGAACTGTTTCAGAGTCTGTAGAATCTTGGACAGTGATCACCAATGCATCCACCATTTCTACGACCACTTTCTTAAGTATTCTGGACTGTAGATTATCAGGCCCTGTGGATTTATTGGCCTGTAATCCCAACAATTTCCTCAACACCATTTCTATACTAATACTGATTTTCCTTCAGTTTTTTCCCCCTCACTGGATCCTGTATTCCCCAACATTTTTGTGTCCTCTTTTGTGAAGACAGAACCAAAATATTCATTTAATTGGTCAACCATCTTTTTTTTTATCCCCCTTATAACTGCCTCTTTTTCTGTTTGTAAGGGGCCTCCGTTTGCCTTCAGCAACCTTTTTCTCCTCTTGTACCTATGGAAGCTTTTTATAATTAGTTTGTATGTTTCCCACAAGCTGCTTCCTTTATTTTCCTGTCTTAATGAAGTTTTTTGCCCTCCTTTGCTGAAATCTAAACTGCTCCCAATCCTTCAATCTGATGTTATTTTGGCCAATTGTTATACCTCAAAACAATGAAGGAGTTTGAAAACGAGTGTGAGATAATGGACAGCAGAGGCTAGTTAAGCTGAGGGTTATGGAGGATTTAAAATGGGTGAAGAGGTATATTGTGCAGCAGTCCCATTCCCATACAACAGATAAACAATGCACTCACCTTGTACATCTGAAGTGTTACTTTGGTTCACTACAGTTGAGGCATTTCCATAAAACCCCAGCAGTTTGTTGCCTTCGTGACTTTGCCTGTGCCATTTCCTCATTCGCTTGAAGCCGAAACCACCTCGCCCAGTACGAAATGTCCCATTCAAAAGATTACTCCTGTTCCCAGTGAGATTTTGAAATACAGAGATGTGGCTATCAAGAAGCTGTTTCAGAGATGACACATCCGACTGCACTGTGTCCACAGACTTTGTCATCAGTTGCTTTATCTGTTCCAAGCTCTGGTTGTAATAACGGTCCTCATTATTACAATAGGCTTCCAGTTTCATTACTTTCAAATTCAATATCTCAAGATCTTTTTTAATGCTCGATACTTCATTGGAGTCATACTTTGAATCATCCATCTGTTCCTTTTCCACTGCTTCGTAATTTGGTTCCATGTATTCAAGGGAACGGTGGTCTCTATCAGCTATTTCCGAAGAGTTTTCCCTCAAAATGTTTTTGCCATGATCAGCACTAATTAATTCCCTAATTTTATCACTTGACTCTTCAAGTACCTGCACCCTCTCATTGATGTTTTCCAAAATTATTTTATGGATAGCAAGGTCTTTCTCTGTCTGATTAAGGTTTTGATTTAAGTTGCTAATGGAGAGCTTTTGGAGCTCTGGTGCACCTTCAGATGTGATCTCCAGTATGTCCTCCCCTGTCACACTCTGCAGAATGACTGTGTGCCTCAAAGTATCTTCCAAAAGGGAATTGAAGGAACTATTGAGGTATTTAATCCAAGAATCCAAGGTAGCATCATTTTTTTTCAAATGGCTAATTTCTCCCATAATCATTGTGAAGTTTTTCTTGAGTGTTGTGATGCTTTCAGTTAAAGTTCCAACTTCTTTTTGGTGCAAGTACAAGATGTCCTGTACATCTTGATGTTTTTGTTGCAAAGACCTGAACAAATCTTGAACAGAATAATTTAAATTAATTCTTAGGTCAAGCTGCTGCTGTTTAAGATCATTCAGTTCAAAATATATTTTGTCCATGAAGTTACTAGCATTCCTTAAGCTATTAACAACTATAACGTAATCCTGAATTAACTTTTGACAGTCACAAATCTGGTCACCTTCTAGCATGCTATATAACTTGCGTTTCAGTTCTTTCACATCATTGTCAAGGTTGTAAAAAAGTTCTTCCTGATTTAAATTTCGATGATTAAAGGAAACATTCAGTTTCAAAATGTTCTCTCTCAAAACCATACTAGTGTCATTCAGTTTTTGATTAACCTGTCTTTTCAGGCCAGCTACCAGTAGTGCACAACTTGATTCTTGCTTCTCCAAGTGTTGCTCAATACCAGGAGTCACTTTTGACATAGGATGACATAATCCACAGATTCTGTTTAAGTGTGTAAGATTCCTTGAATGTATCTCAATGGTTTCCCTAAGGTGATCAAAGTCCTGTTTTGACAATCCTTGGACCTGCTGGACATGTTTTGAGTTGCATGCTGGACATGTTTTTGAGTCTTTGAGCTCAATGATCTTTGACAGCTGATGATTTAATGTGTGGACTTGTTGCCATAGTCTGCCTTGTTCTTCCTTCATCTCAGCTGTTGCGTTATCCAGGAGATGTGATTTCATCTGAATCATCTTCTGGCTGCGCTTGACTTTTAGATCTGTCTCGGTTTTAATCGTGGTTAGGTTGTGGTCAAGATTAACCTTCTGGGCATGTAATTGATAACTGAATTTCTGTTGTTGATCATTTAACATGTCTTCAATCTTCTGTAGTCGCACAGTGTTCTCGTCAAGTTTTGATTGCAACTTAATGCTAATTTCCTCCAGTTCCCTTTGAGGTGTTTGCTGTTTCAAGAGCCCATTAATATTCTTTGTGTTGACTTCTATATCTTTTGATAAATTGAGGACCATATCAGAGAGGTTCTGCAGGCTTTTGTTAAAGGTTGTCCACAACGAATAAAGGTGTTGTCTCAAGTAATTTTCAACATGAGGCTTTAATATATCCTGAAGCACGAGAAATTCTGTAAAACAAAAATATGTTTCATGTAAGGCAAGTGTAAGGTACTTTAGCTGATTATCCACATCGCAATCCTACGTGACCTTCAAAAACAAAATTCTGTATCTGTCTATAAAAAGAAACCTGTGGAAAGAAACAGCCCAGAGCAGAAGGAGCAGTGATGAATGCTGGAGAAAAACAAACTCATCAGCAAATGAGGAGAACAAGCAAGGGGCTGGGTGAACACAGCACGTCAAGCAGCATCATAGGAGCAGGAAAACTTGACGTTTCGGGCGATGAAGGGTTTAGGCCCGAAACGTCAAGTTTTCCTGCTCCTATGATGCTGCTTGACCTGCTGTGTTCATCCAGCCCCATGCTTGTTATCTCGGATTCTCCAGCATCTGCAGTACCTTTTATCTCATGAGCAAATGAATTTAGCTTCTAAAGTTAAAACAGCTTTTAAGATTGACAGCAAGGTGGTTTGGTCGAGGAAGAACGTTCTAAGATGATGGAGCTAGGTTGATCAGTAAAACCAAGGGAACAGAATGGTATGTACTGCCAGTGAATACCAGTCAATATAAGGGAGTCAGGACTGGGTTTCCATAACTTGAAGGCAATGTCTTGCCATCATTAATCTGGAGGACAGAAAGCTAGCAGAGTATAACAATGATAGTGATGACAGGAGCGAGGAATTCAAAGAGCTAGAACTCCAGAGACAAGATTCTTGGAATTAGTGGAGATTGGGTAAGAAAAAATTACATAGAAAGTTGCTGTTGCTAACATTTGAAAAAGACTCCCAGGAATTTTTGGATACAGCTTTGACAGTGTGTGCAGAAAGATTAAAATGGTATAGACCCAGAAAAATCCAGTTTCTCTCCAGACTCTAAACCTCACATTTAATGAACACACCGTAGGTAGCAATAGTGTCGCTTGCTACTTTAAACCTGCTTTTTTATTTTGTGTTATGACAAAGCATCAAAGTGCCTTTCTGACCCCATGATGACAACATTGTTGACGTGATTCACTCCGTTCAGTTTTGAAGTTGCAGCACTTACTATCAGAAGAAAAAAAATCACTTTTCTGGTTTCATCTGGAAATTGGTCCCTTTGGGTGATACAAGCCCTTGGAATAGTTCCAGCATAAGAGGCAGTTCGCTTGAGCAATGAGTGTCCTTTTTGATGTTTCTAGAACAGCCACCAGGAGGTGCAGGTGAGTAGTCCTGGGTAATGTCTCCTGCGCCGGTTTTAAATGTATTTTAAAAACTGCAGTATTCATGGGTTATCTTTCAGTAGCACTGCTCTGGAGGGCAAAATCTATTGGTGGCAACTTACAATCGTATTCTCTGGAGAACATAACAAGATCTTTGAACGCTTGCAGTGAATTTGCACTGATAGAATGCATCAGCTGCATAGAATCTTACAGAAAGAGACTATTTGGCCTGTTGTGTCTGTGCCAGCTCCTTGAAAACCACCCCATTTAATCCGAAATTCCGGCTTTATCTCCATGACCCTGCAAATCAGTCCTTTGAAGTACAAGCCTTTTTGAAGTTCTTTATAGAATCTAATTCCAACATGTTCCAAAAACCACTGACTCTCTGAAAATAGAAATATCTCCACACAGTTGTGTAGAAATTAATATTCCTGGACCCTTGCTAATCTACAAAGTTGAAATTTGTTTGAAATAGAGTCTTAAGTGTGGACTTATTTTGAAGACTTCAATCAAATCCATTCTATGTTTTGAAGCAGAATTTTCAGCTCTTAAGTGTTTCAGTTAGCACAACAGGCTTTTAGGTTTCAGAGATTAAGGGTGGGCTGTACCTGAGATAAAAGGTACTGCAGATGCTGGAGAATCCAAGATAACAAGCATGGGGCTGGATGAACACAGCAGGTCAAGCAGCATCATAGGAGCAGGAAAACTTGACGTTTCGGGCCTAAACCCTTCATCAGAAATGGGGGAGGGGAAGAGGGTTCTGAAATAAATAGGGAGAGAGGGGGAGGCGGATAGAGGATGGATAGAGGAGAGGATAGGTGGAGAGGAGGCAGACAAGTCGAAGAGGCGGGGATGGAGCCAGTAAAGGTGAGTGTAGGTAGGGGGGTAGGGAGGAGATAGGTCAGTCCAGGGAGGACGGACAGGTCAAGGGGGCGGGATGATGTTAGTAGATAGGAGATGGGGGTGTGGCTTGAGGTGGGAGGGAAAACAGGTTAGGGAGGTGGAGATGAGCTGGGCTGGTTTTGGGATGCGGTTGGGGGAGGGGAGATTTTGAAGCTTGTGAAATCCACATTGATGCCATTGGGCTGCAGGGCTGTACCTGTTCTGTTTTCCTTGCTTTCGTTTGAGGGACTAATTTTTGACAGGTTGTTCAGTAGTTCCTGAAAGGCCTGAGTTGAGGCAGTGGTGGCAAAGACATCGTCCTGTAGATGATGCAGCTTCGAGTCCAAGTCCTGCAGGTCGTCAGTTGACGTAATGTGTTCTGCTACAGCAAAACAAAAAGAGCATAGGTGAGTGCAGGCAGCACCAGAGGCTGAGCTCCACAAAGAGCTGCACAGGTTCACACCCTGCAATTGCTGGAAATACTCAGCAAGTCAGGCAAGCACTGCGATTAGAGAAACAAATAATGTTTCCATCTCTGACGGTTCATCAGCTCTTTCATTATCTTTCTCCCTCCTCGTATCACCCAACCTGCTGAGTATTTTCAGCATGTCAGAAAGACTTGGCAAGTAAATAATGCATAGGAGTTGTCTGCTGCAAGAAACACAGTGGCCTGTTACATTCAGTCTCCTGGTGGTCTCCTGATAGAATAATCCTGTAGCTAGTTGACTCGACACAGGAATGATCTCCATCAATAAGTCTACAACAGAGTCATCAGAGCTGTTGTGGTGCAATAGTAGTGTCCCTATCTCTGAGCCTGAAGGCCTGGGTTCAAGTCCCACCTACTCCAGCAACTCTGAAAGGACTAATTAAAAACATCTACACCAGAGCTAGAGGAAACAAAGCTCCCGCCGTCTGCTGGAGATCTTTAGGAAACGCGAGTCAACAGTTACTTATTCCCTCCGAAGCACACTTCGATTATACTGTGACCCAAATTACTTTAATACCAAATCCTGGAAGGTTATTTTAATGTGCACAATTTTCATTTCAATGGAACTACTTACCAGGGGCAGCAGATTGACCATCACTCATTGAAATGTTGCTTCCACAGAATAGGTTTCAAATGAACCCCCTAAATGGATTGGAGCAAGAAGTCCCAGAGACTGATTCCAGGTTGGGCTCAGTTGACTGATCTTATCCCGAACTCACTGTGACAATGTGATCAATGAAAGAATATCCTAGAATCAAGAACGAGGTCAATTGTCCCTGTTTCCTTGTTGTAATGAGATGAGAGTCACCACTGCAGCTGTATCTGAGCTGATTGAAACCAGATCAAATGCTGAATTAGGTGCAGCTCTCAGGATCAGTGAGAAACTACGTTATAACAGCAATATAAGGTAAAATCTCAATGATTGGATTTCGCAGCTGCCTGCATCATCTTCTCCCTACCAAACTGTTAAACAGTAAGCAAGAGGACAGGGGTGATTTCTTTAGCTGTTTAAACACCATCCCTCTGCTCATTATCTGACTGAGTCCACCAACTCATGAAACATTCCCCGACCCACATGGTGTGGAACAGTTGAGAATGCAATGAGTTCTAATAAATATTTGGAAATTGATGAAAGGACATGTAGGAACCTGAAGGAAAATTATCTGGCAAATATCACTGAAGTTTCCTTAAAAGGAAAAGGACCATTATCAGAGGTTGTTTAATTGATAACCAAAGATAACGAATTAAAGCCTTATAATGGAGCAGATCTGGAGGGAAAAAATACCATAGGAGAGACTTCTGTTAGTAATGAATAAAGGTTACATGGGGAGCTAGTTTATAATGAATTGGAGGGTGATGGTCCTAATTCACCGTACTCCTTGAGGCTTCATCATACAACCCCCTCGCCCCTCATTGCACCCTTATTTATTCCCAAAATTCCTGCACCAATTGGAAAGTGAAAATACTTCATTACTTACGTAAAATAATCGTAACCACCCTGCAAACAGCCTGAGTGGTCACTAATAATTTTACAAGTAATTACCAAAATTGTCCAAAGAAAATTTAAAGGGTTATTTTTGTTTTGAAAGCCTCCTTGATTCCCCACCCCCCCCCCCAAAGGTCGTGGACAGGAATGTTTTTGATTAATCTTTAATTTCTGAAGACCCCAAGACAATGGCAGAGGATTGACAATTGACAAATGAGCAAGGTGTTAGCAATTTCTGTATGTTGGGTTAGAGCTGATCTCCATATTGTGTTACCAGGAACTCAGTGGTCCCACAGTAATGGAGCACTGTTGTTGATCTTGCTGTTAAATGTATAGAAGACGCTGCCCTGCCTAGGCCAGGCCCTAACACACAGTTCTGTATTTTATCAGTCTCAAGATTGAAAGACTGAGAGTAGCTGCTCAGCAGTGAGTTAAATCAAAATTATCTGGGGGCCTGAACCATTTATCAGTCCAAAATAACCAGCAAGTAGAAGAATTGAAAGCCACAAGATTTCCAGTGAATTGCAGAGATTTCCATGGGATCAATTTTGGGACTTCCTGAATGAGGAGAGAGCACACTTCTTGCATTTATTTTATTCTGTGACTGACCAGACCTGTCTCCCGGGAATACTGCAAACACAATGTGGGACTGGCATGAGGGGTGGATTCTGCTAACTGTTTATCTCTTTCTCTCTCTCTTAAAGGGGGGAGCTCCTTCAGTTCAGTGCAGTACTCATTCCAGAACTCTCCTGTTTCAAATCCATTTGTAAAAATGCTAATGTTATCAAATTGACCTTTAAATTAAAGTCAGACCATTTAGGAGGGCAAATCAGGAACACTTTTTATTCACAAGAGAGGTACTAGATTTCTAGATATTATAGATATCAAGGAGCCAGTGTAAGAAAATGCTGTTGAACTGGATCATCCATGATCTTATTGAATGATGGAGCTGTCTCGATGGGCTGAATGGCCTACTCTTCCTATTTCCTGTTTCTATTGCGACGATACTGTGGCTTTAAGAGGTGTATTTGAATTTTTTTTAAAGTTGAAACAATAGAATGGGTGAAGTCAAGCTCCCACAGCACCAGGACTTTTACTTTTAGCTTTCAGCAGTTACTGGGTCTTGAAGCTGGATGTGGAAGCTGTTTATCCCCCTCTCTTCTACAGCTAAAAGCTGGGGTTCCCTTCCTGCTGCTAGAATTGCATATGAGATAATCTGTTTTACTGAATTTGCTTTTGCCAAGGGAAATTACTATATTGGGACAGTTAATTAACAGTGGTCTACATATATTATTTTGTTAAGCATTTTGATAGAGTTATAGTTAAGCCAATTCTTTTCTATTTACTTTGTCTGTATTTTAACTGCAGTGTAAAAATCAGGAACAAAGACAGAAGTTGCTGGAAGAGCTCAGCAGGTCTGGCAACATCTGTGAAGAAAATAATCAGAGTTAACGTTTCGGGTCTGGTGACCCTTCCTCAGAACTGATGGTAGCTGGGAAAACATCGGTACATATGCAGAAAATAGTGATGGGGATGAGGTAGGGAGTAAACGATAGGCTAGAGCCAAAAGAGAGAGAAGAGCAGTTGGTTAGACAAAAGAGTTGATAACAATAGGTAGTGTGTAATGGCAGGCTATGTGATAACAAGGCCTGGTGTGTGGGGTAGGGGTCTAGGACAGGGGAGAGTTTACTCCCTAGAATTAATGAACTCGATATTGAGTCCGGAGGGCTGCAGGGTCCCCAAGCGGAAAATGAGGTGTTGTTCTTCCAGCTTGTGTTGAGCTTCGCTGGAACACTGCAGCAAGCCAGAGACAGAGATGTTGGCCAGGGAACAGGGTGGTGCGTTAAAGTGGCAGGTAACAGGTAGTTCAGGGTCTTTTTTGCGAGTAGAATGTGGATGTTCTGTGAAGTGGTCACCCAGTCTGCGCTTCGTTTCCCCAGTGTAGAGAAGACCACATTGTGAGCAGCGAATGCAGTAGACTAGATTGCGGGAGGTGCAGGTGAAATGTTGCTTTACCTGGAAGGTATGTTTGGGCCCTTCGATACTGGAAATGGTGGAGGTAAATGAGCAGGTGTTGCACCTTTGCCGGTTACAGGGGAAGGTGCTGTAGGGCTGTGGGGAGGTGTTGGGGGGTGGTGAAGGAAGTGTGGACCAGGGTGTCCTGGAGGGAACGGTCCCTGTGGAAGGTGGACAAAGGAGGGGAGGGGAATATGTGTCTGGTGGTGGCATCTTGCTGGAGGTGGTGGAAATGGCACCTGATGATCTTCTGGATGTCGATGCTGGTGGGATGGTAGGTAAGGACAAGGGGAACCCTATCGATGTTGCGGGAGGGAAGAGAAGAGGTGAGGAGGGGGCAAGTGCGGGAGATGGGTCGGATCTGGTTGAGGGCCCTGTCGACAACGGAGCTGGGGAGTCCTTGGTTAAGGAAGGAGGTGGACATTTTGGAGGCTCCCTTGTCAAAGTTGGCCTCATCTGAATATATGCAACGGAGACGGAGGAACTGAGAGAATGGGGTAGAGTCTTTACAGGAAGCAGGGTGCGAGGATGTATAGTCCAGGTAGCTGTGGGAGTCATCGGGTTTATAATGGATATTAGTGGCCAGTCTATCCCCAGAAATGGAAACAGATGTCGAGGAAAGGAAGGGAGGAGTCAGAGATAGACCAGGTGAAAGTGAGGGCAGGGTGGAAATTGGAAGCGAAATTGATGAAGTTTTCCAATTCCGGATGAGAGAGGGAAGCAGCACCGATAATATCATGGATATATCGGAGAAAGAGTTGTGGGTAGGAGCTGGAATAGGACTGGAACAAGGAATGTTCCATGTACCCCACAAAGAGACAGGCGTAACTGGGGCCCATGTGGGTACCCATGGCCAGCCCTCTGACTTGAAGAAAATGAGAGGAGTTAAAAGAGAAGTTGTTGAGGGTAAGGATGAGCTCGGCCCAGCAGAGGAGGGTGGTGGTGGGTAGAGACAGTTCAGACCTTTGCTCCAGAAAGAAGCGGAGAGCCCTAAGACCCTCCTGGTAGGAAATGGACGTGTAAAGGGATTGCAGTGGCGGGGGGACATCATCAGATGAAATGCGATCAGTTACCACAGTTGATACAATGGCCTGATGTATCATGGTGGGACCACGGTCCAGGGGAAGGTAGGAGGAGGTACCTGAGAACTGGCGCTCAGCCTCTGCAAGGTAGAGGTCAGTACGCCAGTCTACAACAGCACCACCCTTATTGGCAGGCTTAATAACAAAGTCAGGATTTGATCTGAGCACATGGAGTGAAGATTGTTCAGAGGGAGATAGGTTGGATGGGGTGAGGGGAGCAAAGAAATGGAGGTGACCAATAACATGTAGACATTTCTCAATGAACAGATCGAGAGCAGGTAAAAGACCAGAGGGAAGGGTCCAGATGGGGGGAGAGTGTTGAAACTGGGCGAAAAGGTGTTGGTGGGACAGGGAGAGGATTTGTCTCTGAAGAAATGATCATGGAGGCAAAGACAATGGAAGAAGACTTCAACGTCATGTCGTGCCCGAAATTTGTTAAGGTGGTGACACAGAGGAATAAAGCTGAGGCTTTTGCTGTGTACAGAACGTTCAGCATGGGAGAGCAGGAGGTTGGGAGGGAATGGTGAATACCTGACAGGAAGTGGGGTTGGGAGAGGGAATGGAGTCAGAGGGAAGGGGAGAAGAGGATGGTTCCAGAGGATCATGGGTATCTCTAAGTTGTTGCATCTGTGGGCCTTGATGCCTGAAAGGAAAAGAAAAAGTTTCTGCTTAGCCCGGAGAATGAGCTGGAGGACGAAGTGGAACTGCAGAGTGATGCAGCCCTGAGCCAGTGTGTTGCGATGCTGTAGGAAGAAAGGTCAAGGGTTTGCATGTGACACCGTATGGCACTGAGTGTGGATCTCAGGATGCGGCGAGGGCAACTGTCCGTGGAACGTTGAACATCACGGAGATAACTGTGATCCTGGGAGGATTCAAAACATGAGGGAAGAAACTTCGGTTGGAATCCATGTGGCGTGAGTCTGAGCTGGAGGCAGTCACTGAGGAAGGTGATATGGCTGTGGAAACAGGTTTTAGCAGATACCTGGTCAAACACCAGGAGTGACGATAAAATTAATGTCAATAATGAAATGGACAAGAAGAAAGATTGGAATGGAAATGCTGTCGGAGAGAGGTGCAGAACATCTTCACGGTGGGCATCAGTGAAGAGATGTGGCAATGAGTTAGATAATAAATAAAAACCAAAAGAATTGTGGATGCTGTAAATCAGGAAAAATAGATCAGAGTTAATGTTCCTGGTCCTGTGACCCCGCCTCAGAACTGGTGGTAGCTGGGAAAACATTGGTTTATATGCAGAAAATAGGAAATGGTCCCTGCAGAAGGTGGACAAGGGAGGGGATGGGATTTGCTGCTCATAACGTGGTCTCCGCTACATTGGGGAAACAAAGCATAGACTGGGTGACCGCTTCGCAGAACATCTACGATCTGCTCGCAAAAAAGACCCTGAGCTATCTGTTGCCTGCCACTTTAACACACCACCCTGTTCCCTGGCCAACATCTGTCTCAGGCTTGATGCAGTGTTCCAGCGGAGCTCAATGCACATTGGAGGAACAACACCTCATTTTGCACTCTGGGACCCTGCAGCCCTCTGACTCAATATTGAGTTCAATAAATTTAGAGCCTAACCTTTCCCATGTCCTAGCCCTCTACCCCACACACCAGGCCTTGTTACCACATAGTCTGCCATTACACACCACCTGTAGTTAGTCACTAACAGTCCCCATTAACAGCTATTCACCCTCCCAGCCTGATCGTTATCAACTCCTTTGTCTGTCCAACAGCTCTTCTCTCTTTTTGGGCTCCATCCTTTCATTTAATCCCTAACCCATCCCCCTCCCTATTTTGGGTTTTTATTTAGTCTAAAAATTAAGCATGTATTGATTAAATTCAAGCAGTTTGACCAATCGAATTGCATCTGGAACATAGCCCCTTACACTTAACTTTAAAATAAGAAAAAGTTAGGGTCTAGGCTAATTTAGTATATTTTAAGGGGGGGTGGCCTGGTCCATAACCCAATGGATGTCTGACATTCCCTCTCTCAAAGAAAGGTGTAAACGCTGGGGGGGGGTCAATTGAAATTTTCAAGACTGTGAGCGAAAGATTTTGTTAGTTGAAATTTTTGCACCATCGGTAGACAGTAGGGAAATGGATTTTGGGTTACAGACCAGCTGTGAGCAGGTCCAAAGGACAGAAGGTGTTTTCCTGTTCTGAATGTTCTTAACCCCCTTCCTCTCTGTTAACTCACTGATCCTGAGGCAAGGGTTCTACTCCCACTCCCATTACCGTGGGAATGTGGGTGAATTCATAGTTTAGCAGCTCAAACTCCCTATGCTTCAGATCTTTCAAACGCAAAAATTAAGAATCTACAGCTATCTCTCCACCTGATTCTCTAAACCTCACTCCAGCCAATAGAGATAAAAGGTACTGCAGATGCTGGAGAATCCGAGATAACAAGCGTGGGGCTGGATGAACACAGCAGGTCAAGCAGCATCATAG
>JAHRHZ010000070.1:3828231-3842612 GCA_024137785.1 Ginglymostoma cirratum
TGACCTGTCCGTCCTCCCTGGACTGACCTATCTCCTCCCTACCCCCCTACCTACACTCACCTTTACTGGCTCCATCCCGGCCTCTTCGACTTGTCTGCCTCCTCTCCACCTATCCTCTCCTCTATTATCCATCCTCTATCCGCCTCCCCCTCTCTCCCTATTTATTTCAGAACCCTCTTCCCCTCCCCCATTTCTGATGAAGGGTTTAGGCCCGAAACGTCGAGTTTTCCTGCTCCTATGATGCTGCTTGACCTGCTGTGTTCATCCAGCCCCATGCTTGTTATCTCGGATTCTCCAGCATCTGCAGTACCTTTTATCTCTGATACTCCCCAGTTCTAACCCTGTCAGCCCCTTACAGAGCTGAGAATCTGGGGTTGGGGACTGATTCAGGGATAAATATTGGTCAAAATGTCAAGGGGAAACTCCCACACAATTCTTTGGAATGGTCCCACAGGGTTTTCAGTTTAATATGTCATTGTAAAGCCAGAGACTCCCACAGTACAGCCCTTCCTCAGTGCTGCAATGGAGTGTCAGCCTAGAACTTGTATTGAAGGGCAGGCACAATTTCTGTGTACGGGCTGGGTGGGAGGGGGTGTGGACACGGTCACTATTTGGGATGTTCACAGGGAGATGCCCCTGGCAAGAAGGTGGATTTGTTGAACAAAAGTCAGGCAGCTCCTCCACTAAGTATCTGTAGACTCCACTTGTACCCCCACAGGGAGGAAACACTGTCAGTCTCACTGAAGCCCTGCTCCCTTGGCCTGCTCCCAGCTATTAAGCTGGCTACTGTCAATGCTGGGGAGCCACTGGAAAGTTTCATAGAGTCATTTCGGTCCAACAAGTCCACGCTGAACATAATCCCAAACAAAACTAGTCCTACCTGCCCGCTCCTGGCCCGTATTTCTCCAAACCTTTCCTATTCGTGAACTTATCGAAGCGTCTCTTAAACATTCTAACTGTACCCGCATCCAACACTTCCTCAAGATGTTCATTCCACACGCAAACCACCTTCTGTGTAAAACAATTTGCCGCTCATGTCTTTTTAAATCTCTCCTCTCACCTTAAAAGTGTGTCCCCTGGTCTTGAAATCCCCCATCCTAGGAAAAAGACACATACTATTTCCCCTATCTATCCCCCTCATTATTTTACAAACCTCTATAACGTCACCTCTCAACCTCCTACGCTCCAGTGAAAAATGTCCCAGCCTATCCAGCCTTTCTTTATAACTCAGCCTTCTATACCCAGTAACATCCTGGTAAATCTCTTCTGAACCCTCTCCAGCTTAATAATATCCTTCCTGTAATCGGGCAACCAGAACTGGACACAGTAATACAGAAGAGGCCTCACCAATATCCTCTACAATTTCAGTATGACATCCCACTTCCTTTACTCAAAAGACTGAGCAGTGAAGGCAAGTGTGCTAAATGCTTTTTTAAACACCCTGTCTATATGTGATGCAAACTTCAAAGAATTATGTACCTGAACCCCTAGGTCAATATGGTCCATAACACTACCCAGGGCCCTACCATTAATTGTATAAGTCCTGCCCCTTTTCTCATCTTAGATATCCAATGGGCTTCAAAGCAATTCTGTGCTAATGTAGTTGGTCTTCGAGCTGTACATTCTGGTGTGTGTTTGATGCGTTGTGTTGTACGCATCTCTAATAATCTTAGCATTCTGCAGAGCATTTCTCACCATGCATTTGACTAATCCAATGCCAGTTCTTGGAGCAAGCCTGTACCCAGGGCATCTTGCACTTGCCTGGACTAGTAGAGGTGTGTCTTGGCGATGTCAAATTTTAATTGATGTATTTTTCCACTAACAATCATTTGGTGATCCTGACAACTGTTGGAGCCAATGACATTCCTGAGATCGGCACTCAGCCTGATCACTGTAACAGTGGGCTGCCAATCTGTTTCTGGGCTTGCAACAGTTCAGTTTTAAAAGCTTGTTCTCAGGAAGTGGGTACAGGCAAGGACACATTTACTGTTTATCCTGTGCTGCCTTGAAAAAGACACCATTAGTTCTCCTCAGAAAGGTTGCACTGGGCTGTTTTTTCTTGAAATTAATCATTCTTTGTGCAACTAAATGGCATAGTAGCCCACCTCAAAGGCAATTATTGTGGGCACACAGAGTCATACAGCATGGAAAACCCCGGTATTAATCAACCAGCCGAATGTCCCTCAACGGGTCATAAATCTGGGCAAAGCACTCTACCCCAGAGTCTGGCAGCTGCTGAGACACGAAGTAAATTTAAGGAGGGGGTAGATAGATTTTTCATTAGTTGAAAGGTTATGGGGAATGGGCAAGAAACTGGAATTGAGGCCAAGCAGAGATCAGCCATGATTATATTAAATGGCACAGCAGGCTTGAAGAGCTGAATGGCCTGCTCCTGCTCCTTGTTCTTATGAATCTGATTGGCTGCCCAGCGTGTAAAGGTAGGGAGCCCTGCCTTCCTGATTCCGCCTTTGTGCTGGTAGCAGTGTCTGGAGAGACACCACGTTTCTGTTGGTGGGAGTGGAGTAGAGTGGTGGCAGGATGACATTCGGAAAGGAATGGGAAGTGGCAGAGAGGCCTGCACCCAAAGACCTGTTAACAGTGTCGGAATAAGTTTGTGAACGAATGCACCTTCAAATGATACCTGCTACCTGCTGCACTATCGATCTCTCACGTACTCAATGCAACACATCCAGGCACGACACCAGCAGCCATCCCTAGAACTTGGGACTCGTGCCTGTCATCTGGACCATCCTCTACACCCTTGCTCACATCCACATCTTCACACCCAGAAGCTGTGCACCTCTCTCTACAGATGACTCCTTTCCCACTCAAATATTTCCAACTCTTCTGATGTAAACTCTCAATCAATATCTCGCACCAACTCCTTTGGCACACTAGAAATTGCAAGCCAGCTTCTCAAAACCTCAATAGTTTTGGCACATGATATTGAGCGTAGACTCGACATTTCTCAACTTGCTGTAGCTATCGCCCGAGGTAAGCTCCTGCTTCCATTCCCTTTCAAAGAAGTTAACGTATAGTCGTTCCCAAGGTTGTTCATGTTTTTGACCATGTTCTTTCTAATCATTCTTGCTCTTTACTTACTGCTTAACTGTGTAGAACACATTAGCCTAGTCTTGCAGAATATCAGCTGTACTTTGTCCTTTATCTTGACTTCAGCCTTGTGATCCTGATTTTATGATTTCCTCCTTAGTTAAAGATTACTTTTAGCACTCCCCGAATGTCAGAGTTACTCTTCACTGATCCTTACACTAAATAGCATGGTACAGTCTAACCATATCTCCTTGTTTGGGAGACTTGGGAGCAGAATTTTCCCACCCCTGAATGGCGTGGCCAATAGTGAGTTTTTTTTTTAATCATTTGCGGGATGTAGGCATTGCTGGCTGACCAGCATTTATTTAAAAAAACCAAAAGATCTGCAGTCACTGTAAATCAGACACAAAAACAGACGTTGCTGGAAAAGCTCAGCAAGGGTCTGAGGAAGGGTCACCGCACCCGAAACGTTAACTGATTTTTTTCTTCACAGATGCTGCCAGACCTGCTGAGCTTTTCCAGTGATTTCCATTTTGACCAGCATTTATTGCCTGTCCCGAATTGCCCTTGAGAAGGTGGTGGTGAGCTGCCTTGTTGAACTGCTACAGTCCACCTGCTGTGTGTTGACCCAGAATGCCCTGAGGGAGGGAATTCCAGGATTTTGGGAATTCCAGCAACAGTGAAGGAACGGCAATACATTTCCAAATCGGGATGGTGATTGGCTTGGAGGGGAACTTGCAGGGAGTGGTGTTCCCTTATTTCTGCTGCCCTCATCCTTCTAGATGGAAGTGGTCACGTGTTTGGAAGGTACTGTCTGAGGATCTTTGGTGAATTTCTGCAGTGCATCTTGTAGATAGTACACACTGCTACTACTGAGCGTTGGTGCTGGAGGGAGTGGATGCTTGTAGATGTAGTGCCAATCAAGGGGGCTGCTTTGTCCTGGATTGTGTCAAGCTTCTTGAGTGTTGTTGGGGCCGCACTCATCCAGGCAAGTGGGGTGTATTCCATCACACTCCTGACTTGTGCCTTGTAGATGGCAGACGGGCTCAGGGGAGTCAGGAGGTGTATTATTGGTGCAGTGTTCCTAGCCTCTGACCTGCTTTTCTAGCCACTCTGTTTATGTGGTGAGTCCAGTTGAGTTTCTGGTCAATGATAAGCCCCAGGATGTTGATAGTGGGGAATTCAGTGATGGTAACATCATTGAATTTCAGGCGACGGTGGTTAGATTGTCTCTTATTGGTGATGGTCATAGCCTGGCATTTGTGTGGCGCGAATGTCACTTGCCACTTGTGAGCCCAAGCCTGGATATTATCGAGATCTTGTTGCATTTGAACATGGACGGCTTCAGTATCTGAGGAGTCACAAATGGGGCTGAACATTGTGCAATCATCAGCAAACATCCCCATTTCTGACCTTATGATAGAGGGAAGGTCATTGAAGCAGCTGAAGATGGTTGGGCCCAGGAACTCCTGCAGAGATGTCCCGGAGCTGAGAAGATTGACCTCCAACAACCACGACCATCTTCCTATATGCCAGGTATGACTCCAACCACCAGAGATTTGGCCCCTTGATACCCATTGATTCCAGTTTTGCTAGGGCTCCTTGATGCCACATTTGGTCAAATGAGCCTTGATATCAAGAGCTGTCACTCTCACCTCACCTCTGGAATTCAGCTCTTTTGTTCACGTTTGAACCAAGGCTGCAATGAGGTCAGGAGTGGAGTGGCCCTGGCAGAACCCAAACTGGGCGTCACTGAGCAGGTTATTGCTGAGCAGGTGCTGCTTGATAGCACTGTTACTGACACCTTCCATCACTTTACTGATGATTGAGAGGAGACTGATAGGGCAGTAATTGGCCGGTTGGATTTGTCCTGCTTTTTATGTACAGGACATACTTGGGCAATTTTCCATATTGTCAGGTAGATACCGGTGTTGTAACTGTACTGGAACAGCTTGGCTAGGGGAGCGGCAAGTTCTGGAGCACAAATCTTCAGTACTATTGCCAGAATGTTGTCAGGGCCCGTAGCCTTTGCAGTACCTGGTGTTTCCAACCATTTCTTGATATCATGTGGAGTGAATCAAATTGGCTGAAGACTGGTATCTGTAGTGTCCGGGACCACTGGAGGAGGCACAGATGGATCATCCATTCGGCACTTCTGGCTGACGGTTGCTGCGAATGTTTCAGCCTTATCTTTTGTGCTGATGATCAATTCCATCATTGAGGATGGGAATATTTATGGAGCCTCCTCCTCCAGTGAGTTGTTTCATTGGCCACCTCCATTCACGATTGGATGTGGCAGGACTAATATGTTGGTTGTGGGATCGCTTAGCTCTGTCTATCACTTGCTGCTAATGCTGTTTGGCGTGCAGGTAGTCCTATTTGGTGGCTTCACCAGGTTGACACCTCATCTTCAGGTATGCCTGGTGCTGCTCCTGGCATGCCCTCCTGCACTCTCCATTGAACCGGTGTTGATTCCCTGGCTTGATGGTAATAGTTGAGTGGGGGAATGTGCTGGGCCATGAGGTTACAGATTGTGCTGGAGTTCAATTCTGCTGCTCTCAATGGCCCACAGTGCCTCATGGATGCTAGACCTCTTTGAAATCTGACCCGTTTAGCATGGTTATAGTGCCACACCACATGATGGGAAGCTATTCTCAATGTGAAGGCCGGACTTTATCTCCACAAGGACTGTGCAATGGTTGTTCTTACTGATACTGTCATGGACAGATGACTGCGGCTGGCAGATTGGAAAGGATGAGATCAAGCATGTTTCCCCTCAGAGATAGTAAGAACTGCCGATGCTGGAGTCAGAAACAACACCGTATGGAGCTGGAGGAACACAGCAAGCCAGGCAGCATCAGAGGAGCAGGAAAGTTGACGTTTTGGGTCGGGACCCTTCTTCTGCTCCCCTGATGCTGCCTGGCCTGCTCTGCTCCTCCAGCTCCACACTACATTACTCTGTTTTCCCCACTTGTTGGTTCCCCCACCACCTGCTGCAGACCCAGCATAGCACCTATGACCTTTAGGACCCAACCAGCTTGATCTGTATTGCTGCTGCCAAGCCACTTTTGGTGGTGGACATTGAAATCCCCCACCCAGAGTACATTTTGTGCCCTTGCCATCCTCAGTGCTTCCTCTAAGTGTTGTTCAACATTGAGGAGTACTGATTCATCAGCTGATGGAGGACGGTATGTGATAATCGGCAGGAGGTTTCCTTGCCCATGTTTAACCTGAAGCCAAGGAGACTTCATAGAGTCTGGAGTCAGTCGAGGATTTCTGGCTGGATTGGAAAAATGTGATTCTTGACAATGAGGAAAGAAAGTCCAATTTTTCAACCAGGTCGGGACAAGAACCAGACTACTGAGCAGACCGAGGCCTATTTACATCCGTTTGTGTGCATTAACATGCCAATCTCACCTCGTTGATGTGCAGTTTTCCACTGTCCCACCTGCTGGATAGAAACTAGACAGTGATAATTCCTCATGTGAAGGTCAAAGCAGCTCCCAGGTAACTCCATCCTCACAGCTTGCTCCTTCAGTTTTCCCTCTTGGAGGCAGTCACTAATGTCTTGGGGTACGTTCCATGGACAGTGACCACCCATACATCATGCATAGAGGCTGGCATTATGCAGATACCAGTCTTGCCATACAACCTTGTGTCACAGCTTTGATCCATTTGTTTATGGTTTTTCACTTCAATGCTGCATGTTGGAACATACCAGCACCTTTCATTAAAAACGCTGCTTTGTGAACTCATGGATTCTACCAAAGTATATCTCAGGGCTCTTAGCTCACACTCACATTGCACCAACCTGGATACTCACAGCCTCCATGTCTTGCCTTTCCGTTTAGCAAAGACACAAGGCCAGGCAGCTTGTCCTGGTTGTCAGTGATGAAGTCAAAGAAGTGTACGTTACTGTACGGTACTGTACGTTACTGTACACCATCCATCACACCATGTACCAGCCTAACATTCTCTCTGTGCTTCAGCCGAATGGCCATGTCTCAAGTCTAAGGGGAGGAACAGTCAGTGAGGGGGCCCACTACAGTAAGTCAAGGGCAGTGTCCAGTATCAGTTCAGGAGTTTGGACATGGTCAACCATGTGGAACACTCGCAGTCAGGGCGTAGATATCACTACAATCTGGTGAGTGGGTCACAGTTAGGCCAATGGATCCAGTGCACCCAGGGAGTCATGGTCATTCAACTAGGGAGCTGCGTAGAGATCAGTCAGGGCTGTGGTCAGTCATTAGTCAGAGATGTCTGTTCAGGACAGTTGGGGGTGGGTATGGTCCATCTTGGCAGTCAGCTCAATGAAAGTCAAGAGGGGAGAGGTGTTATCAGGAGTCACCGCTATAGCCAGGAAGCTGGGGAGAAAATTCTGGGACAGAAGCATGTTGCTGGAAAAGCTCAGCAGGTCTGGCAGCATCTGTCAAGAAAAAAAAATCAGAGTTAACATGACCCTTCTTTGGGCCTGGGACTTGGAGGCAGCATGCTGGGGTGTAGAGGAGACTGTAATTGTGAAGAGAGGGGCAACTCCACATATTGGTGACAGGGAGATGACCATGTACTAGGGGGATATGGGGTACTGAGGTAGAAGGAGGTGATCAACAATCACAACTACCCTGGCTTCAACAGCAGGGGGCAATGCTGCACCAGAGTCTGGATGATTAAGCTGTAGGGCCACAGCATGGAGTGATGTTGGGTGATGGAGCCACGGTTCAAAGAGGCAT
This sequence comes from Ginglymostoma cirratum, assembly GCA_024137785.1. NCBI lineage: Eukaryota > Metazoa > Chordata > Chondrichthyes > Orectolobiformes > Ginglymostomatidae > Ginglymostoma > Ginglymostoma cirratum. The sequence continues at coordinate 3,836,013 of JAHRHZ010000070.1, forward strand.
GTCGTAACATGTGGAGAACGAGGCAGATAGGGACACGACGGTTTGGAGAAAGATAGTTGGGGGGGTTGGTGACCTGGTAACCAGGCAGAGCCTGAGTGCCAGAGATAAAAGGTACTGCAGATGCTGGAGAATCCGAGATAACACGGTGTGGGGCTGGATGAACACAGCAGGCCAAGCAGCATCATAGGAGCAGGAAAGCTTGACGTTTCGGGCCTAGACCCTTCATCAGAAATGGGCTGAACACAGCAGGCCAAGCAGCCTGAGTGCCTCCTGCTTTGCTTTCCATCCTCCTACAGATCAGGAATGTGCCCTGGAAACGGAGAATGGCTGGGAGCCACTGGAGTGAGCACAGTTCGTGTTTGTTTTCCTGTTTGAGCCTGTGGGCTGTATTTAAGGGTGATGTGAGGCCTTTCAGAGGACAATTGCATTAATCAGGCTCTTTCACAGGACCAGTTAAAGACATTAGTAATACTCGCGCCCTGCATGTGAAACATCAGCAGTGTCTGACCGTGTGGAATATACATCCTGGACATTTCATTATTGATCAGCACAGATTGGTTCAGAGATGGCAATGATCAGAATTAATCTCAGGTGACTTAAAAAGTGGCACTTGTTGGCTGCAATTCACAAAGCCAATCCATGATTTTAGGTTAGAAAAGGGCACAGACCTGATTCCCCCCTCACCTTGAATAGTGAGTATTCGCTGATGTGTTCTTATCTACAATGCTGCCTTTCTGGGGACATGGTCTCAGCAACCATACAGTAATTACAATCTCCCACTACATTTACATGACACGGGCTTGTACTGTATTCACTAAAAGTCCCAGTTTCGAGACTGGTGCTGCATCCAACGGAATGTGTCAAAGTTCCACACAGAGGTATTCCATGGCCTTCCTTGTTGGAGTTCTCCATGTCTCACTGTAGGGTCGATCATGGTAAGCCATTGAGGGCTGGGTGCCTTACAAAGGATGGTTATTTGGAGACCAGGATTACTCACTGGAACAATGGTCCCCTCCCCCTGACTGAGACTAAGCAAAGATCCAATGCTGTCCATTCTTCAACCAAGGACATCATGGAGCAAATGACAAGCCTCCTGAAAGTGGGAGGAGTGGTATTTTCAGTAGACTCGAGACAGAGAGTGCTAGATAATCCTCATACACTGTGGTCTTACGACTGGATCAGGCAATGAGAGAGGTGATGGAGGCTGAAGAGCTGGCAGAGCGACTAAAGACCTCTGAGGAGGAGCAGGAAGAACACCACCTTCTGCATTATAGAGCGCTGGTTACCACAAAACAAATGAAGCTGAGCCAACACCTAGTCTCAGTAGGTGAAGTGGTCACTCGTTGATTTGTTTGAAAGACAGATCCCCATCTGTTCCCAGAAGAAATGCAGCGTTTGTTCGTTTTTTTTATCCTTTGCCTTTGTTGCTGAATAAAGTGAACATTTTCACCTGTTGAAGGCCTTCCAGGATATTTCCATGTCGAGCAATGAGAAGATGGTAGGTTGCACTGAGCATGGGGGAAACAGCAGGGTTCCCTTCGACAGGGTTCTGAGATAGAATGACATTAAGGGTGGCTAAACCTGGGTAGTTTGATACGTTTCTGAGTGAACTCTTGCATTTCAAATGAAGTGTCAGCTGCACCATCAGAAACACCTCTTTTGTCTTCCACCACCTACCCCCAACTACGTGCACTATGAAGGGTAACTCCTGACTGGCAGCACTTGACCAGACACACAGCCCAACTTTAAAAATGGCACTGGCACTGGGAATACCAAGAGGTCCTGGCCGTGGCAAGAGAGAAAATATAATGAGAGGGGCACCGTAGAGGCCTGAGGCCTGAGGCCTAGCTGCAGAGAACAATGACAGAAAACCAATCAGTGCCCACAGAGAGAAACCCTCCATGAAACTCCCCTGAATTGACACCGGGGTGATTTCTGCCCTTTTTGCCCCACTGGCAATCAAGTAATACCACTCACTTTTTGTGCCATTTCTTCAATTACACACACAAACTGCTAACTCGTCGCTGAGCATGATTAGCACAAAAGCAGCGAACTTTCAAATCTCCTCAAAATCGGCTTTAGGATTTCCAAGTGTCAAAATACCCTTTATCCTGAACAGCTCAAATGAAACATCGAAGAAAATTCCATCCCAGCCTCGTCACCATCTTTCTATTGCGCATTGCACAGAGAAAGGATTAACAGGTAGATTCACACCAAGGAGCCGGTGTTGAACTAACGTCACTATAGTCTCTCTTTTGAGAAAGTTCAATTAAAGTCCAGTTTTCAATCAATTCACATCCATCCGTTGCTTACTGTATACCCTTCCACTCATTGAGTCTAGTCTTCACTAACCTGTGGTTTTAGAATAAAATGTTAATAGAAAACTCGTGTTTTGGATTGGAATGTATGTTCTGTATTTGTAGATTTTAAGTTGTGCACATTCTCCACTTGTGAAAATCACTGTTTACAGGTTTTCAAAGAATATAAAGATGGAACATTACAACAAATTCCTCAGCTCCTGCAACACACTAAACTGAGTGATTGTAAGAATAGCCGATGCTGGACTCAGAGATAACACAGTGTGGAGCTGGAGGAGCACAGCAGTCCAGGCAGCATCAGAGGAGCAGAAGAACGGTCCCGACCGAAAATGTCAATTTTCCTGCTCCTCTGATGCTGCCTGGCCTGCTGTGTTCCTCCAGCTCCATACTGTGCTATACTAAACTGGGCAATGTTGTCAACCCAGAGGTGGTGAACCACATCTCAAACCTCATCCAGAATTAGACCATCAAATTCGTTCTTCTCCAGAAAATATGTGGCAAGTCCTTAGGGCCCCTCCAAACATAATCCACCAACACTGCCCTTCTGCTGCTCATTGATGGTCAGTCCTTTAAGTAACACTAATGAGGTGTCCCTTGGACTGCTAGATTAGCACAGGCCATCAGTACATCAAAGTGCAGATCAAATTTCTGAAACTGGGACCAGCAACACTACCAATTTTGAGTGTCTCAGGTTGTGCATATTTTCCATACCAACCTGTTCAGAGATGTTATGATGCATCCCTTGAACCCATGTCTTCTGGCTGAAAGATATAGATGCTACCATTATACCACAAAAGCTTTCAATTCTCCGGATGTATCTTGTGCTTAGTGATCTCTAGGTATCTGTCTTAAACAATGTATCCATTGCACCTCAGCTTTTGCACAATCACTGAAGCTTGCATCCATCACATCTCCCATCTCGCACAGTTAGCCACAAAGAGGTAGTTTTGTACCTTGGGTGTGGAAACCATTTGTTGAAGTACAGCACTTCAGAATTACAATGCTGAGGTTTACCTTTGTGTTCACAGTTGGATCCTGTATACTCAGGACAGCATTTCCACTCCAAGGATGTTACAATCATCTGCTTCACCTTGTACATAGGTCTTAGAGCCAGTTGGTACCTAAACAACAATTTGCATCTTTAACATCTTAAAACACGCAATCAAAGCACAGTAGAAGCTGAAATATTGAGGCCAATGATTAAAGCCTTGATCAAAGAGACAATTTTTTTTCAATTTAAAGGTTGTATTAAAGAGGCAAGGGTTAGAGAAGTGGAAAAGTTTAGGGAAGGAATTCCAGAGCTTAGGACCCGAACATCTGAATGCAGGACAGCCAATGATGGAGCAATTAAAATCAAAGGTTCTCAAGAGGCCATTCAGGAGCGCAGAGAGCCTGAAGGTTTATCGGGCCGGAGGAGGTTTCACAGATAGGGAGGATTGCAGGGTTTGAAAATGAGGAGGTGAGTATTAAAACTGATGCATCAGTGCATAAGGAGCCAAAGTGGATCAGTGAGCATGGAGATGATAGGTAAGTGGGACTTGGTGCAGTGATAGAGTTTTGGGGGACCTTATGGTCATATAGGCTGTTGGAGGGAAGCTAAATCCCTGAAAAGGGGGAGGGAGAGAGAGAGAGAGAGAAAAGCACAGACTGGTCTGGATAGTAAGGAAAATGGGTTGAATTTGAGATGCCACTGTGCTCTTCTGAAATAGATGGATTACCATTTTACTCTTCTAATCATTGAGAAGTCCATGCCTCATCTATCTAATGCTTTTTCAAACTTCAGAATCAAATCCATTACCTTCCCGAGCCCTCAAGACTCCTGTATTATCACTGAAGGTCTTTTCCCTGACTAATTGAGATGACGTTTGTTACTGGGAGTGTCATGGAGCTGCTTACACATTCCTTATGGCTCCCTGATGCCCTCAGTGAATAATCTTGGAGGAAACTCCATGAGCTGACGAGCAGCTTCACTCCAAGACAAGCAGGATTGCTGGAACCTTGTGAAAGCAGCTAGTGGTGCTGTTCACAGACTGCAAAGCATCAGAATGTCTGGTTGGAAATTGGAAGGTCTGTAAGATTCATATCAGCAAATGTGCAATAAGGTTGAACCTCGGCTGCGAGTTCAGGTTAAACCATGGGAATACGTCAAATACAAATTTACAGCTCTCTTACTAAACATGCCCCCTTACTGGAAAGCACAATCTCCAATTCTATAGCTTCACAGCATCTTTCAGGGTCCCCATCCTCTAATCCAGTGGATACCTCCATCAATACACTCAACATTGCCTTGTCTCCCACTCCTTTGGGGAAACCAGTCACCGTAATAGGCTCAAGCCCTTCACTCTCCAATGTCCAGTAACAGATTTGCTGCATGCAGTGTGATACCTGGGTTGGTACTTACACCACCTTTGGACAGTTCACCACCCCATTCATACAGGATTCCATGGCTCTCTGGACAAATCGCTCGACTCCACATGAAACCACTGTAGAGGACAATTTGGATTTGACAAAGGCACACCAGTTCCTAAAACAAGAGGAGAAAAAGAAATGTGAAAACTGTACCCTGGGTTATACTGATAGAATTAATGGTTCTTTACATTATCCAAAATGTAAAATTAATTCTTAGTTTTGATTTCTGGTATCAGAATTTAAGTTATTTAAGCCTCGTTTAACAGTCATCGAAAATGCACTGAGATTGCAAAGTCGAGGTAGGTAATATATTCAATGATCCATTCATTCTCTTTTGTTTATTAGAGGAATCAATAATTAACATAGAGCTCCTCAAAAGGGACAAGAGCATGACTGATATAACAGTTGACTGTGGTCCCAATAGTGAAGGTTGGGGCAGTGTTCCACGACTGGAAGCAAGACCATTTTCATTGGGAGTGAGCTTTGCAGACAGGTTTCTCCTTGTAAATAAAGGACCTGGATTATCAAGAATGAATTCGAGGGTCAGGGGTTAGTGAACTGCAGTCAACATGGATTGAGAGAGCGTGCTCCTGTTCAGCCAACATCCTTAATTTTTATTTTGACCAGTGAATGTGGAACACCTCACATACACATACTCCCGACTCATCGATGTTCTGCATAAAAGACTTTAGTTAAACCCCCAAAGTTACAGGAATTTAGGATAAATCTTGGGAAGGGATAATAAGTTAAGTGATTGAGTTGACACTGGTTAAATGGTGTGTGCCACAATATTTTATTTGTTACTCACTGATGGGATGTGGGCACCACTGACCATTTAATGCCCATCCCTAATTGTTCAGAGGGGAGTTAAGAGTCAACCATGTTGCTAAGGGTTTGAAGCAACATGTAGATCAGACCAGTAAGGACTGTAGATTTCCCTCCTGTAAGAGACCATGTATTATTAATTCTTTTGGGACCAAAAACTGAATGCCATTTACCAGGAAAGGCTTACAATGTGAAAATTCAGGCACTGCCTATATTGTCAATCTGTGCAATACAATATTGCTATTTGAAGTGGTAAGTGTGAAAATTGGAGACTGAATGGCACAGAAATCCTGCCTGACAACAGCACCTGGTTGAGCCGGCGAGTGTTAAAGAGCCATAAGTGCCAAAAGCAGGAGAAAGTGGAAAAAAACATTAAGAGCCTGCAAACAGAAAGCATCTGTTGCTCTCTCTCTCTTTATGAGATAGAAAACCCAAGAAAGCTTGAATGAAAGGTCTTTTATTGTATTCATTCCACATTCACCTGATCAGCCATCAAACTAGAGGATGGCTGTCGCTCTATGTACAACAGTGTGTCATCATTGCAAAAATCAAAACGACTGAGAGGAGAAAAATAACTTTCCACCTGACATCCGAACCTTCGGAATTTTGTTTACCCTGTATATATTCTGTTTCACCCAAGTATACATGCTAAACCATTTGCCTTTTGTCTGTCTTAATCATGAGAGAGAGCGAGAGAGAGAGAGAGAGAGCGCGTGTGGTGGGGGTGGGAATGGTGGGGGAGCAGTTGCAGGGGTACAGTTTAAGTTTCATAAAATAGATCACTGAACGTCTCAGAACTAATTTCTGGGTTCCTTGTACATGAATCACAGAGGGTAGGTATTCAAAGTACAGCTAATAATTAGAAAAGCTAATAGAATGTTACCATTCGAGGGGAATTGAATAGAAAGCAGGGAGGTTATACTTCAGAGATAAAAGGTACTGCAGATGCTGGAGAATCCGAGATAACAAGCATGAGGCTGGATGAACACAGCAGGTCAAGCAGCATCATAGGAGCAGGAAAACTTGACGTTTCGGGCCTAAACCCTTC
>JAHRHZ010000070.1:3842712-3853126 GCA_024137785.1 Ginglymostoma cirratum
AACAGCATCATAGGAGCAGGAAAACTTGACGTTTCGGGCCTAAACCCTTCATCAGAAGGGTTTAGGCCCGAAACGTCAAGTTTTCAGGTTATACTTCAAATGTTTAGGACATTGGAGACACATATCTGGAGTACTGTGTAGAGTATTGTCATCTTACTTAAGGAAGGGTGTAAATGCATTGGAGGCAGTTCAGAGAAGGTTTACGAGACTAATACCTGATATGGTGATAACACATTGAAATTTCTGAAGAAGGGTCCCAACCCGAAATGTCAGCTTTTCTGCTCCTCTGATGCTGCCTGGCCTGCTGTGTTCTCCAGCTCCACACTGTGTTATCTCTGACTCCAGCATCTGCAGTTCTTACTATACCTGGAATGGTGAGCTGTCTAATGAAGAAATGTTGAATAGGCTGGGCTCCTATCTGTTGGAGTTTAGGAGCATGAGAGGCAATTTGATTGAAACAAATAGAATCCTGAGGGTCCTTGACAAAGTAAATGGAGGCAATGTTTCCTCTTTCTCAGACTAGGAGTTACAGTTTAAAAACCAAGGGTCCCCCATTTAAAACTAAGAATAGGCAATTTTATTTACCCCTCAGGACATTAAGAGTCTTTGGAACTCTCTTCCAGGAAAGATGCTGTAAACCCAGGCATTGAATATTTTGAAGACAGATGTAGATAGGTTTTTGTTAAGTGGGTCATTGAAAGGGTGTCAGTGTAGACAGGAACACAGATTTCAGATTACAATTGGCCTCTATCGTATTGAATGGCACAGTAGCTGGAGGGGCTGAATGGCCTTCTCTAGCTGATGATTCATACGTTTGTATGAAATGCTTTCGTTTCACTGTTCATGTTATAGTTGTGGGTTACAATAAATAAAGTAACCTGATTTGAATTGCTTTTATCCTGAATCACAGTCATATGATCAAATTGGCTATTTCATTGGGATCTTAAACATTTAGTGATGACATTTTGCACACCCTTCCCCAGTAAAATTGTGACATTAATGAACTTGATAGTTTCTTGACACAACTGAGAGTAGTTTATTTTTAAATTTCAGATGGTTATTGAATTGGCCATTGTGGGATTTGAACCTGTGGCCCCAGAACATTAGCCTCAGGTTCTGATTTACTAGTCCAGTGAGATTGCCACTGCCACCCAGGATTGACTGCTGACTGGGTCGTCCCATAGTTTGGGATTGTTTTGGATTTAAATAATGGGGTGATATTCAGCATTCGCTCCATCACACTGTACGATGAGAACACTTTACCCTGGTCTGGCAAAGGTCACACCCAAACACACACACACACACATCCGTCTCACAGACTCCCCTCTCTCACACCCACACCCACACACATCCACACCCCTCTCTCTGACCCACTCACACACACATCCAACACACCAACCCCCCTCACTCTCTGTCAAACACACACACAGACATACACACGCACACACTCATGCGCGTGCGCGCACTCTCACACACACACACGTACATACATACACACACAGACACAAACACAAACACACGCACACACACAGACACATACACACACACAGACACAAACACACATACACACATGTACACAGACACATACACACATGAACACACACAGAGAGACACACACGCACACACACAGACACATACACACATGTACACAGCCACATACACACATGCACACACACAGCCACATACACATACACACACACAGACACACATGCGCGCACGCACACACAGACACATACACACATACACACATGTACACAGACACATACACACATGCACACACACAGACACATACACATACACACATGCACACACACAGCCACATATACATACACACACAGACACACATGCGCACACACACATACACACATACACACATGTACACAGACACATACACACATGCACACACACAGACACATACACATACACACATGCACACACACAGCCACATATACATACACACACACAGACACATGCGCACACACACACACAGACACATACACACATACACACATGTACACAGACACATACACACATGCACACACACAGACACATACACATACACACATGCGCACACACACACAGAGACACATACACACATGCACACACACACACAAACACACATACACACATGCACACACACACACACACACATACACACATGCACACACACAGCCACATACACATACACACACACACAGACACACATGCGCGCACACACAGAGACACATACACACATGCACACACATACAGACACATACACACATATGCACATCTTGTTGACACTCAGTTGAACACAACAATGTAATGTACATCCTCCTGGAAGAGCTACTGTCTCTGAGTTTCCTGTCCTTGCAAACACCACCTCCCTCACACCTGGCCATCTGTCAACTGAAGGAAACCCTAAGCTGTTTGAAGCCATTTGTGGTGAACCTCACTACCTAACTCGATGATGTCCCAGCCACTGCCTGACCACCACCTCGGTCATCCATGTGGAACAGCTCCCCTGTGGGAGATCTAACAGGTGGGTCCTTGCTAAATAGGTTCAGCACAAGCCAGGGTCTCTGTGCAATAACTGTCTGTGACTGGGGCCTCTGTACAAAGCCCTAATACACTTGTGGAGTGACACAACCAATGCTGCACATAGCTGAGGAGTTTCTGCACTATAGACACATCACCTTAAACTCAGCAGAGGAGGAGGCTGTTTCCCACTGCTTCCCATTTGCTGAATAAATTAGTGGTCTGGATTCAGAAACTCAAGCAAAGTGGTCAAGTTTTGAGTTGATATGAAACTAGAAGGAGTTAGCCAATCCTGTGAAGGGAAAACAAGTTAAGAAGAAAATGCATGTGGTCATATAACTAGATGTAACAGTGCCACATGTGGAATACTGATTTTGGGAAGAGAAACTGGGCATTGGATGAATAATAAAAAGAGTCTTCAGAGTCATGGTAGACTAACTGTGTCCAAGAACAGAACGGAGCAATCAATCAAACCCAACACAATGTCAAACCGTAGGCAAACAGTCAACTTGGTGCTGTCAACATTCCCCCATTGTCCTGAAGTCTCTAGGGCAACGCTGGAGGAAAATGCTAACAGTGTTTAAAAGGTCTGTTTCATTTACTTGTATAATTCTGTTAAATAATTAATGAAATGTTGAAAGTGGGCTCTATTAGCCACAGCCCTGAATCTAATCTATTTGAAAGTATGATGTATTTTCCGGTGTATGTCTTTATTTCACCAGGCGCTTGGTGTGTACGGGATAAAGGGTCTGTTTCAGCACCAGTTAAAAGGTATGGTGGATAGCTCAATAAAAACCGAAAGAACTGCAGATGCTGTAAATCAGGAACAAAAACAGGAGTTGCTGGAAAAGCTCAGCAGGTCTGATAGCATCTGTGAAGGATAAAACAGAGTTAAGGTTTCAGGCCCGGTGACCCTTCCTCAGAACTCAAAATGATGGTGGATAGCTCAGTGTCTTTGCATTCCCCGTGTTACGGACCAGACCAAACCCCTGAAGGAGATGGCCTAGACCCTAACATTTTATTTCATTGAAAGGCAAATATAAAGCACTGTGTTCCAGGTGTGATTCGATTGGTAGATTACTAGGCTTTAAGCAAAACACACATTATTCTATCAACGGAATTAAATTACAAACAAAAAAAGAATTGACATAACTTTAACTCTACCGAAATACTTAATAAAATATTATATTATTTGACTGCTAATCATCAACTGTTCAAATATAGCAACATCCTATAAACACGCTCATGGCAAGGGCAAATCTGGCAAAACAGATTTTCTTCACGTGCTTTCTCTGCTCTAGACCAGCGGAAAGAAATCCCAAAAGAAATTATTTAGCAACAGAGAAAGAATTAAAGTTTCTTGCCGCAGCAGAGAAGGAGAGCTATATCTAGCAGCTTCAACTCCCAAAACCCCAAGTTCAACAACTAAAAGCGGAAGTAAAACCCTGGATCTGTGTGTGCCTGACTCCACCCACTCATGCTTCTTTTGTCTTAAAAAAAAAAGCACTCAGGGAGCTCCAATCTGTTTACCCACTGATTTTGAAGTAGACATTCCAGTAACACCTCTCTGCAAGAGAAACAGCACAGAACAAATCTCTCTTGAAGAGCATGGCACTATCACAACCTCACCCTGGCGACAGCAGAAGCTGAGAGATCTGACTCCCTTAGAGCTAACTGCAGGGTCAGCTCTTGCTGATAGCAACCAAAGTGTTTCACTGGGCAGTTTGAAAAGGCAGCTCTGACAACTTGGAGACAATCTGCGGTACTTCCCACAGATACACAAAGTAGGTTCTGTTCAAAGAGACTTCCCCAGAAGTAGATTCTGATCCAATTCAACCTGAATCACAGAACTGAGGGAACTAATGGTACTGATGCCAGCATGCTCAAGGGAGCTGTTGTGAGACCTGAGTTTATTACCATAATGCAGCAATTATAACAGGAGCTCCTCACTCTGAAACTAGACTCTGTTTGCAAATGAAGGGCAAGTAAATGCTTGTAATAGGGCAGAATGGTCTTTTGTCCTGTAGCTAACCAACATGATCACAAAACGCAGATTATACAGCTGCCAAAGATCAATCACAACAGGAATTTATCATTAAATCATAATGAATAATTGGCAAGACAGGGAACTAAACAGAGTTGCCTTCCCAACAACAAAACTCCTTCCTTTTCCCAGCAACAAGCTGGGGTTGTGGGGATGGGTAGCCGGAATTTTTTTTTTGTACACTCTTCACTAAACCTAATGCAGGAGTTCCTGGTGCAAGTGAATTGAGTCCTTACAGTGCAGAAGGAGCCCAACGGGTTAGGGTAGCCCACTGCCGAGTGAAGTATTGCTAAATTTCTCTGAGCTGTTTGTGGCATTTACATCCGTTGTAGCAGGTAATGGTTTTGAAGGGGTTAATGTTCATGTGACATTGCCTCCATTCATTCTCCTGATGGAAATGTGGACGGAGGCGAGGAGTTCAATTCCAGTTCTTGGAGGGAGCAGATTTTACTTTACCAGCTCCATCAGGTTCTAGAACTGTCTGACTAAATGTAGATGTACTTATTTCTATCATTTGATAAACCTTTCTGTTGCAGTGAACACTGTCTCTCTTCTACAGTGGTGTATCCTCTGTCACTAATTACTAGAGAGACCCAAAGGAAGATTAAAGCATTGAACTACCTCAAACAACCCTTAGCCCTGGTACAGGTGGCATATACCACAAGGTGCCAGCAGTGATCACCTGGGACAAAAAAAATTACTGGTTTCGCTCAGCATTTGGCTTTTAGCAGAATCTCTGACAGGTTTAGAGAGGAGAGAGATGTAATGAGGAGAAAGACAGTCGGAGTAGAGCGGGCCCACTGTGTGAGAGACCATTCTTTTGCACATCTACAACATGGTGTTCTGGACTCACCCTTTTAACAGTCTGACTGCAGCAGCAAATCACAGCTCCGATGTTGATTTGATTGGATTTGGTTTATTATCGTCACGTGTGCGGAGGTACAGTGAAAAGTGTCGTGTTATATGCTTTACAGGCTGATCGTACTGGTTGTGTCTTTCATTTGTTGCCAGTGGCTGAGCTCTGTTTAGAGGACCACGCCAGAGTCTGAAACCCTCAGTTCCCACGACAATGTCTTCCTGCCTCGTCTGACTGCTTCCCCCCAGCTCCCGGGGATTTGTATTGATTTCCTTGGACTTCCTTCTATTCCCATTTCCAGAGTTTTCAGTTTGATATTGTCTGCATCCTCTTCGCCCGGCAACAGCATCAGTTCCAGCAAATGGACAGTGACTGACCAATTGGATGCAGCGTGAGTACCTCCTCTGATTGGTCATATTCCTGAAGGTTTCATCACATGGCTTCCACCCAACCCCACCCCCCAATGGCCTTTTCTCCAACTTTGAAACCTTTACAACTGATAAAGAAATGTTTACTTTTCTTTAATAAAAAGTCTGTGTGAGATTCCTCATGTCTGAGTCCAGAATGTGAAACACACATTCCTGGAAACAGTAGGATAATTTGGGGTGGCGTGGTGCCTCTGTGGTTAGCACTGCTGCCTCACAGCACCACGGAGCTGGGTTCGATTCCACCCTCTGGTAACTGTCTGTGTGGAGTTTGCACATTCTCCCCCTGTCTGTGTGGGTTTCCTCCAGGTGCTCCAGTTTGCACCCACAGTCCAAAGATGTGCAGGTTAGGGTGGATTGGCCATGCTAAATTGCCCCTAGTGTTCAGGGATGTGTAGATTAGTGGGATGGGTCTGGGTGGGATGCTGTGAGGACTTGTTGGGCCAAAGGGCCTGTTTCCACATTGTAGGGATTCTATAATAAATCTGGAAGACACCTTACTGTGTCAACCACAACTCAGTTTATAACATGCTTGCCTCTGAGTCATGAGTTTTCACAGTTCAAACCCCACTTCAGGGCTTGGAGCACAGGAGAAAAACCCAGTATCATGCAGTAGGGGTGCTGCACTGTCAGATGCGCCATGTTTTGGATGAGCTTTTAAGCTTTTAACCTCACCTTCTGCGTAAAAGACTGCATTGCCATCCTGGCCAATATTTGTGAGGCTGCATTTGGAGTACTCCATTCAATTCTGGTCGCCCAGCTATGGGAAGGATGTTATTAAACTGGAAAGGGCGCAAAAAAAGATTTACAAGAGTGTTACCAGCAATGGAGGGTTTGAGGTATGGAAAGATGCTGAATAGGCTGGGACTTTTATTCCCTGGAGCATAGGAGGCTGAAGGGTGACCTTATAGAGGTTTATAAAATCATGAGGCGCATGGATAAGTTGAACAGCCAAGGTCTTTTCCCAGAGTCCAAAACTAGAGGGCATTAGTTTAAGGTGAGAGGAGAAAGATTTAAATGGGACTAGAGGGGCAACTTTTTCTCACACATGGTGGTGTGTAGATGAATTGAGCTTCCAGAGAAAGTGGTACAGTTATAGTATTTAAAAGGTATTTGGACAGGTGCATGATTAGGAAAGGTTTAGAGGGATATAGGCCAAATGCAGGAAAATAGGACTAGTTCAGTTTAGGAAACTTGGTTAGCATGGATGAGTTGGGCCGAAAGGCCTAGTTCTGTGTTGTATGACTCTAACAGAATATTTGGTTATTATCACAGTGCTGCCTGTTGGAGTTTATGGTTTATAAATTGCCTGCTGTGTTTCCCACATCGGACAGCAACTACACTTCAAAAACTGAAACAAAATACTGTGGAGGCTGGAAATCTATAACGAACACAGAGGATGCTCGGGAAATGCAGCAGGTCTGGCAGCATCTGTGGAGCGAGGATCAGAGTTAATGTTTTGAGTCTGATATGACTCTGTTTCAGAACCCTTCTTCTGTAGCAGAGTCATACCAGACTCGAATCATTAACCCTGTTTCTCTGTCCACAGATGCTGCCAGAACTGCTGAGTTTCTCCAGCATTCTCTGTGTTTGTTTCCGATTTCAAAACATATTTAATTGGCTGTAAAAGGCTTTACAACATCCAATACGCGAGCAGAGCGCTATCTAAATGCAGGTTGTGGCCAGACGGGCCACTCAACATGGCAGACTTACGAGAAACCGGATAACAAATAGAGCATGCTGGGAAATCGAGCCAAGCATTTGCCAAAAGTATCTGTGCTAAAAAAAACACTGAAATAAACAAACTGCAGACAGCACAATATACAATTTGACCCAGCCCATCCCCAGGACAATAGGAAACATTGAGTCATTTTCCAGAACAAAGGGGAGTCTCACACCCTCATTTGGGAAAGGCTCTCTGACCTAACTGCCCCCTAATATCTTCAGGAATGGAGGCCCATGGACCACCCCACCATCAACACATCAATGCCTGATTGGGTCCAATCAATCAGGGTGATCGAGCCCTGATTTATCCATTGGTGGGAATCGAAGATCCTCCCAAAGGGGTGTGAAAGATTCCAGGTATAAGAATCAGCGCAACACCGCCATTGGGAGTGATAACTCAAGATCACAACCATGAAGGGAAGGTAACCCTGGGACCACCGGGAGAGGAAGACCAGACGATTATCACCATGTGGATCAAGGCCAAGATCTAGTGTGGTGCTATTTGATCATTCAACATTAAGTTAAAGTATGAGATAGCTAATTAGATTCATAGTGTTAATTGTTAGTTTGTAGTGTATTTTAGTATTAATTGTGTTGATGTAGATAAAGGTCATTTCTTTTACCATTGAGAGTTGACTCACAGTTTCTTTGCTGGATAGAAGGGGTAAAACACACTGTTGTGGCAAGCACAAAATCTTTCTATTTTTATTGGGTAAACACCTCCTTCAGTGACTCCCTGTCCAATTAACACAGAGTACTTTCTAAAGGCTTAAACTATGGGATATTTAGATAATAGAATCAGTTCAAATTGATGTAAGTCTGATGAAGGGAAACCTCCATTCTGCCCTGGATAGGATGGTACCACTCACTTCATTCACCCTTTCATGATTATGCAAACTGACACCTTTCTGTCTGTTTTGTTTTACTTTCAGCAACTATTCTGTATGGTTCACTTTTATCTTTTGAATCATGGACTAAAAATAGGAAAAGGACATGCTTTAAATCAAGGAAATTGTCTAAGAGTGTGTTTGCAGTCTTTTTAAATAAAATGTCACTGGAAACCATTGTGAGTTGTATATACAATGTTGCCTTAATCAAATAGTGAGCATAATTGCCTGACAAATAAACACTGTGTGTGCACTCTCAGGACAATTCTGCTTAGAGATTTTTTTTGTATCGGTCTTTAATCAACACCAGTTATGTGGGCTCAGGCGAGCTCAGGCTTGTGACCCACTTAGGAAAATGTGCTGATACTTGAGCCCCACTATTCCTGGGATCTTCACAAAAGTTAAAGATTTAATCAGATTATTTAAAATCACTAATTTTCCTGCGTGGTGAACACAGGTTAACAGAAAACATTAACCAGGTTTCTGTACTTAACAAGAACCGAGTACCAATTACAAATAAATCAGTTCGAACTACAGGCAAACAAAATATGAATGATCAACATGTAACTCTACCTCTTCTTAAACCCCTACATACAGATATAGACATTGACAAACAGGAAGGTATGTGAGTGAACACAATATACTGGGGCAGAAACAAGTCTAAAAGATTCACTGAGGTGTCCTATAGCTTCTTCTGAGTTCTCCTGATCTCCAACTATTGTTTTTTCCCGAAGTCTTTTCAGTTCTTAACCTCTGATGCAAGGCAGTTGATACACTAATTGTTCATTTTCTCAGTCACCGATTAAAGACAGCAGCTTATAGGCAAATATTGAGTAAGGCTATCTTCCAATGCATTGTTACTTCTCTTTAGAATCTGTTTTAGAGTCTGGCGGCTTTCCATCCCTGTTTTGTTTACACACAGGCTGCCCTTCTGCCCAGGAGCCAGTCAGTGTTGTTCTCGACGCTAAACATTCCTGACCCCCACAAGTGGAGCCTGATTGAAAAACCAATCAATGGGGCTGTGTCTGAGCAAAATTACCCTGAACATCCTCACACACACACAATCTCACGCACACACACACACACACACACATACACACACACAATCTCACACATGCACTCACACACACCTCACACACACACACACACACCCACACCCACACACACACACAATCTCACAAACACACATTCATACTCACACACACACACATACACAAACACACACATACACACACAAACACACACACCCACCCACTCACACACACACTCACTCACCCACATACACTCACACCCACACACACTCACGCACACCCACACACACACTCGCACACCCACACACACTCACACACACACACGCACACACACACACACAGACGCATGCACGATGAGTCCAACAGTCTTCCTCTATTTCTCAAACAAAGTGTAAATGCCACTTGCATAATAAAATAACTTATTTTAAAAGTACAAACGCCTCATTCTACCATTTCCCAGGTTTACAGCAGTACCCTTTTCCCATTTTGGTTTACATGTCAAAAGTAAATAAAAACAGAAAGATGTCTTTATGATGCACCAGATCTGTTCCCTGCAAAGAATAGTGCTCTTTCACACTCCCTCAGCCACATGCAACAGCATCTGTGATCCAAACTGGTACCAGAACTGTGCATAGGTCTCCATCACCAATAATCATAGAATCCCTAGAATGTGGAAACAGGCCCTTCAGCCCAACAAGTTCACACCGACCCTCACAGCATCCCACCCTGACCCATCCCACTATAACCCACGCATTGCTGAACACTACAGGCAATTTAGCACAGCCAATCCACCTGTGTGAAGAGGAACAAGACCAATTGAATGCAAAAGAGATAAAAGGTACTGCAGATGCTGGAGAATCCGAGATACCAAGCGTGGGGCTGGATGAACACGGCAGGTCAAGCAGCATCATAGGAGCAGGAAAACTTGA
>JAHRHZ010000070.1:3853526-3890736 GCA_024137785.1 Ginglymostoma cirratum
TTTCTGATGAAGGGTCTAGGCCGAAACGTCAAGTTTTCCTGCTCCTATGATGCTGCTTGACCTGCTGTGTTCATCCAGCCCCACGCTTGTTATCTTGAATGCAAAAGGCTGCTTGCAATTGAGGTTTCCACAAAATCTCAACAGAACAGGGAGACCGCACAAGAATAAATCCCAATCGCATTGGGGGCCTGTTACACAGCTCTGCCAACTGCAGCCTAGGCATTGCCAAGCACAGTCAAGATGTCCATGGCTTTATGCTGCCCCTGACTCCTCTCTCAGCCTGGCATAGGGACAACCTGCCCAGCTATCAGTGCTGCTGATTTCTCTGCTCTCATGTTGTTGGAAGCTGATGTTCTTGAACATTCTGGGATTCAGCTATGTCTAACTCCAGGTTAGGAGTTGTTGGGGGTCGCTGCGTATGCCCAGATCCAGAGGAAAATTCCACATCGCGTTGCAGTGAATTAACTCATTCCGAGATTCTGTCTCTTTAACAAGTTTTGGGGTTTAGGAGAGTATTCCCTCTCCCTGTCCCCCTTACAGGAGTCACTGATCCCAGTGAACCAGATTCTTTACACTAGCGTCAGGTTGGTGTATTGGGTACCATTTACTCCTAGGAAGAGTAGTGGGCCATTCAGCCCATCGATTATTTTCCACTGCTCAGTGAGATCACAGCTGATGATAAACCTCAACTCCACCTTCCCGTTTTCTCCCGCTAACTATTGATTCCCTTACTTATTAAAACTCTATCTCAGCCTTCAATGGCCCATCCTCCAGAGCCCTCTGTAATAAGGAATTTCACAGAATCACTACCCTCTGAAAATAGAGATTCCTCCTCATCCCTGTCTTTAATGGTCAACCCCTTCCTCTGAGTTGATGCTCCTCTGGTCCTAGAATCTCACTCAAGGGAAAACAACCTTTCCGCATCTACCCTGTCAATTCCCTAAAGAATCTTGTATGTTTCAGTAATTTGCCTCTTGTTCTTCTCCATTCCAGAGAGTACAGGCCTGACTTACTCAACTCTTAGGCTAAAAACATGCACACACATGGTTATATACATATACTTACATGCACAAACTGGTACATTCACACAAGTGTATATACGCACATGCACACATACATGCATGTGTACACACAATCATATACATACAATTCTACACACACGTGGGTACATTCACACAGCATATAAATGCATGCATACAGGGATAATATGTAACAGATTTACACACGTGCAGTGATACTTGTATGCACCTACAAATTATCATGGGTACACACACAATGTATATATGCGCACAGACATATATATAAGCACATACACATGCATATGTACATGTAAAAATATATACATAAATATATATGTACACACAAGAACATATGCACACACAAGCACACGCATGAACACATACACATGCACGCAAACATACGCACACAAATACACACATGCAAACACGTAAAAAATGCACACACATGCAAACAGATACAAACACAAGCAAACACACATACACACACAAACACATATGCACACACACATACATACATTATATAAGCACAAATGCCCAATCACATATGCACACACAAGTGAACCACACTCCAGCGGGACACTCTGCAGTAGTCAAGAGCGGTGGTGTTGGCTGATTTATGCATATCCTTACTGCCCCAAAGGAGAGCTAACACAGCACAGGTAAAGTATCAAACCCTGCATCTTTCCTAATCCCTGCAGCACATTCTCACACTAAGCAAATGGACAGGCTAATGGATTGGCTAATGTTTTCACTATTTACAAGCAAGCTTCCCTGCTTCTGCCTCCATAACCTCACCAGTAGCTCTGTGGGAGGGGATGGGGTATTGTTCACGTACACTAAACTAAACTCACTGACAAGGAGCAGCAGCTAGTTGATCGATGTGAAAGCTCTTTTTTATGGAACATAGCCCTTTCCTGCCAGAATCTCTGACAAACCGTGTTAGAAATGGTACTAAGATTGGGCGACACTGGTTCCTGTGTGTTCACTTGCCTTCCTGGTGAGGAATTTGAGGGTGCTCGCGTGTTGGTCACTGTGCTGTGGGTGAGCCTTTTGGACGAGTCAGAGTTGGTGGTTCGGATGTAGGAGAAAGGCTTGTTGGTTCCCTGGACCACTTCGTAACCCCAGGCATCCAGCTTGGTGTCAGCGCGGCCCTCGACACGTTCAAAACCTCGGGGGTGCTGAGTCACTCGATTCCCATCTGATTCGGCCACCTCTCTGAAGAAATCCTCACGACCATTGCCCGGGTAATCAGGATTCCCCAGATCCTTCATCAACCAGACCTGCCTCAGGCATAAGGAAACAATGAGAAATCTGAAAGGCATTTTCTTCCCTCGGTGTAAAGAGCTGATTTCTTTCTACACCGCTCGAGATAAGGATGGGGGGGGAAGACTGAAGGATTCCAGCAAGCTGACTCTTGTGGTTATGTTGGCTGCCCTGTGAAAGTCTCAGACAAAGAGCAAGAAAGAGAAGGAAAACTTTGCAACACTCCCAGGCTACGTGGGAAGTGTCAAAAGGCGAGGGACAATACAGGCCCCCGTGTTCCTGTCAAGATTTGAACTGGCACCAATTCTGTGCAATGTCTCATAAGGAAACAGCTCACTCGCCCAAATCCTAATTTTACCAAGGGACAGGAACAAGGTAGAATGTTCTTATCAGCAGACTCAGAACAGGAAGAGGAAGCCTCCAATTGTGAGAAACAATAAATAAAAAGGTACATTTTTAAAATATGTTGGGCAGGCAGATAACTTGTACAAAATCAACTTTAAATGTCTCCTCGATTCCAATAAACACTCAGACCCAAGTTTCTTTTGTTTCATTTATGGTCTTGCCCCCAGCCCCGCCAATTAAAATAAAACTGATCTCAGAATCTGGTTGTCACTGGCAACAAGGCCACATTTCATTGCCCATTGTTCCAGGTCCCGATGGGAGACAATGGGTCTGCTAAGTTTTGTACAGCAGTTATTGCTCACCGAAGGGCTGCTGCACACCGTGATGTGGGAATCGAGGCCTTTCACTGTGAGGCTGAAGTCACACATGGGCCAGACGTGGTCACCAGGCTGCATGAATGTGAAAGGGCACCAGTCAGTCAGCTGTACATTCCAATATTTTATGATACCAACCCAAAAAACACTGAAGAAGGGTCCCGACCCGAAACATCAACTTTCCTGCTCCCCTGATGCTGCCTGGCCTGCTGTGTTTATCCAGCTGCACTCTGTGTTATCAGCTTCCTTACATCAAGGTAACATCTGTGCAGGAATTATTCCACAATATATGTCACTTTATGAATTGATCTTCACAAAGGCCTGCAGGCATGCTGGGCCAAATAGCTGCCTTCTGCAGTATAATAAATCTGTAATGCTGTGAAACAGCCTTTTGCATCTCATTTGCCAAAGTAAGAGGACATAGAACCCACACTTTTGTGGATTTTAGACTGAGGGCCTTTAATACTCTCTGATTGCCAGAGATAGTCAGGAAATATTAGACACTGAGTTGTCCATTGATTGCTCAATGCCTCACCACCAGGAGCCAGAGCTGGATCACTGAAGGCTGAAACTATCCCAATTATCCTCAATGCCCTTCTTACCATGAGGTTGTGCAAGTAGAGTTTGAACAAAAGCCAAAAGAACTGTGGATGCTGTAAATCAGGAACAAAAACAAATTTGCTGGAAAAGCTCAGCAGGTCTGGCAGCATCTATGAAGGAAAAAACCGAGTTAACATTTCAGTTCCGGTGACAGTTCTGAGGAAGGGTCGCCGGACCCAAAACGTTAACTTTGATTTTTCCTTCATAGATGCTGCCAGGCCTGCTGAGCTTTTCCAGCAACTTCTGGTTTTATTGTTGTTGTAGAGTTTGAATGATTTGATCAATAAACATAGGATACTTTGTATCTCCTTTTTGCTTGAGCAAAGAATATTTTGAAAGGTTTTCTTTATTTACTTATGGATGTGGACATCACAAGGTCAGCCAGCATTTGTTCCCTGTCCCTAAATGGCCTTGAGAAGACGGCGAAGCTCTTGAACATGGCCAGCACGGTGGCTCAGTGGATCGCTCTGCTGCCTCACAGCACAAGGGACCCGGGTTTGATCCCAGCCTCGAGCGACAGTCTGCATGGAGTTTGTACATTCTCCCCGTGTCTGTGCGTGGGTTTCCTCTGGGTGCTCTGGTTTCCTCTCATAGTCCAAAGGTGTGCAGTTTAGGTGGATTGGCCATGCTAAACTGTTCCAGAGTTTGCAGGTTAGGTGGACTTGCCATGGTAAATGCGGGGTTACAGGATTTGGGATGGGATGTTGTTTGGAGGGTCAGTGCAGACTCAATGGCCAAATAGCCTCTATCTGCACTGTGGGGATTCTATGAATAGAATAGATTTCGTTTGATTTATTGCTGTCAGATGTACCTAAGTACAGTGAAAAGTTTTGTTTTGTGTGCAGTACAGGCACATCATAACATACAAGGACATACAGGTCATAGGGTGATTGAACAGAGCGAGGCAGACAACGTTACAGCTGCACAGGAGGTGTACAAAAGCAAGAACAACATTAGATTTGAAATCTGAGAAGTCCATTCAACCATCTAATAACAACAAGGAAGAAGCTGTTCTTGAACCTGTTGGAATGTGTTTGCATCTTCTGCCTGACAGAAGAGATTGGAAGAGATTAAAAGCGGGCTGGGAGGGGCGTTTGATGGTGTTGGCTGTCCTTCTGCAGCAACGAGAAGTGTAGATGGAGTCGATGGATGGGCGTTTGGCTCGCATGATGGACTGGGCTATGTTCACAACTCTTTGTAGTTTCTTACAGTCCTGGCCAGAGCAGTTGCTATACCCAGCTGTGATACACTCAGATAGAATGCTTTCTGTGGTGCATCTGTAAAAGTTGGTGTGGGTCCTTATGGAAGTGTCAAATTTCCCAAAGCCTCCAGAGGAAGAAGAGGTGTTGCTGTGCCTTCTTGACTGTCGTGTCTATGTGTGTGGTCCAGGACAGATTGTCAGTCATTGTCACTCCCAGGAACTTGACGCTCTCGACTCTCCACCTCAGCTCCATTGATGTAGATAGAGGCATGTCCTCCTCCTTTCATCCCGAAGTCAATGAACAGCTCTTTAGTTTTGCTGACATTGAGGGAGAGATTGTTATCTTTGCACCACAACACCAAGTATGCTATTTCTTTCCTGTATTCTGTCTCCTCATGTCCGGCCTACAATGGCAGTGTCATCAGTGAACTTGTAGATGGTGCTCGCACGAAATTTGGCCGCACAGTCATCAATGTACAAAGAGTACAGTAGGGGCTGAGAATACATCATTGCAGGGTGCCAGTGTTGAGGATTATCGTGAAGGAGGTGCTGTTGTCTATCCTCACTGATGCGGTCTGTGGGTCAGGAAGTTGAGGATCCAGTTGCAGAGGGCGGAGAAGAGACCTAGGTCATAATGTTTGGAAATTAGTTTGGTTGGGATTATAGAATTGAAGGCGGAGCTTTAGTGGATAAGCAGAAGCCTGATGTGGGTGTCCTTATTACCCAGATGTTCCAGGGATGAGTGTAGGGCTAGGGAAATGGTGTCTGCTGCGGACCTATTGTGCCGATAGTCAAATGGCAAGGGATTGTAGCAGGCTGGGAGGCAACAGATGATGTGAGCCACTTCATAATCATGGAGGTTAGAGCCACCTGGTGGTAGCCATTGAGGCACACTGTATGTCACATCACGAGAAAATTTTACATGGAAAATACAGTGAAAAGTTTTATAAGTCACCCAACCACGGTGTCTACATCAATGACAGAAGTCATACATAATAATTTAAAAAAGTAAAATTAAGACCAACTCAATCACAGTTTGGTTCATGGCTCCAGGGCTCAGGGAAAGTTGATTTAAGGAACAATGGAATACCCTGAAGATGCAGCCAGGCCACTGGAAGTTGCCTTGTCGCTGGGCTGGGAGAAGCCTCTTGTTCCCCATTCAATGTCTTCCAGATGCTGCTGCCAATCTGCTGTCTGACCCCCTTGCCGATGCTTTCACTCCTTCAGTGCCTGGGCCTAACTGCACATCTAGAGCCTCAGTCTAGCCTAGAGTCCAGGCCAAGGGGAGTCATCTCCTGGGTGAGGAATGGGGATTAGGTATACTGGAGTTGTGTTAGGGAGGGTGATCCAGGATTTGGAGCCAGCAACATTGAAGGAATACTGACATATTACCAAGTCTGGATGGTGTGTGGTTTAGAAGGGAATTTGCAGGAAGTGGTGGCCTCGTGCCCTTGTCCTATGTGGCAGAGGTCATGGGTTTGGTAGGTGCTTTTAATAGAGCCTCAGTGAGTCTCTGCAGTGCCCGTTGTAGATGGCACACAGTACTGAAGATGGTAAAGGAAGGGAATACTAACCAGTCATCATGTTCTACTGGGAACTCCCAATGATATAAGTGAGAAAAACCTGTAGTCCCATAAAAGGAATTCAGTTGATTATAAAATAAGTATTCTCTGGAGTAGCCTTTAACAAATGGGAAGAGATTTTCCATTAACGAGGCATTGGCGATGCTTCTGAAAAAGACAAAGGTTGTTCATTGAGGATGTATTACACTAGAAGAGGCAGGGAGTTAATGGGCTGAAAAGCATTGATAAATCAGGAAGTACCAACCTTATCAACCAGGAAGGAAGCAGCTGGGGAGAAATTGGGTGATCTGAAAGAGCGAGTCAGAGAGGGAGAAATGGAAGTGGCAAATTTACCATTAAAAACAACAGTAGGAGAGTGTTTCAGCCTCACTGAGCTGTCAGCATTATACCATGCTAAAAGGAAGACAGAAAGAAAGAAAGATTGAATATCTTACATTGAAAAGCAAGAGCCAGAACCAATTTCCAAAACAAGTGGAGATGAGAAATTTAATTCTGGAAAACCAGGTGGTCTTTTTGCAGCTTTGAGCTTTGATTTTGGGGAAAGATTTCAGACAGGATCCAGACAAGGTTCATTCGGATACTCCCAGCCTGTGGAAATACAAATACACAGACTTAGGAAACTGAGGCAGTTGTTGTTCAGATATTATGGTGTAATTTGTTTAAAGGGTTTAAAATCATGACAGGATCAGACAGAGCAGACTGCATCCAGTGATTTGAGGAAACAGAGATGAACAAGATTAGAAGTAAGAGATTTAGGGCACAGGGCAGGAGAAATGATGTTACACAGACGGTTGCCAGACTATAGATGCTACCATTTGAAATAATGATTTAAGGAAAAGCACATTAACATGAAAGTGTATGTTAGAAACATAGAAAATAGGTGCAAGGGTAGGCCATTCGGCCCTTCGAGCCTGCACCACCATTCAATATGATCAATATGGCTGATCAGCAATTTCAGTATCCCACTCCCACTTTCTCTCCAATGAGATAAACAGTGAATGGAAAAGGAGTTAAAGGGATGTGAGTGCAGGTCACATGCAAGGGTCTTGGAGCATTGCACATGTGGAGAACAAACACTAACATGAACTGAAATAAAAACATAAAATGGTGGAAATATTCACAAGTTAGGTACTTCACAAAGCAGTGACCAGAAACTCACCGGTTCACACAATGTTTCTCTTCCAACATCTTTATTTTTGTCAAGACCAAACAATATCGAGATACCTGAAGTATTTGTTTAGACCCCCATTGGATGACAGATGATTGTCAGCTCTATTGCCACCCAATTCTCTCCAATGCTCATACAGTCATACAGCACGGCAACAGATCCTTCGGTCTAACCAGAACATGCCAACTATAATCCTAAACTAATCTAGTCCCACTTGCCTGCTCCTGGCCCATATCCCTCCAAATTCCAATTCTTGTACTTATCTAGGAGTCTTTTAAATGTTGTAACTGTGCCCACATTCACCACTTCCTCGGGAATTTCATTCCACACGCGAACCACTCTCTGTGATCAGCATTTTAATTTTGGAGAACTGAATGGGGCCAGAATCCATGGAAACAGGAACATGTTTGTAATGAAGGCTGTGAACTCTTAAATGTCTAAAGTTGGCAAGTTGGTGACAGGGTGGGGAACTAAATCTCCAGTTGGCATAACATTGTGTACTTGTACCACCTCAGCTTATGGTTTAGCGAAGCTGTTGAGCTGACCCCTGACAGGGTCCATTTGTGACCCTGCAACAAACCAAGAAACAGTAAAAGTTGATATCCTCGTAACGTTTGACTGTTCCTCTTTGCTTTCTCATCCATGTCCTCTTTGGCCAAGACATTTATCAATCTCTGTTTCTCCATACTGAGCCTTCAGAGCCCATAAGGGATTCCAAGGTAGTGTGTTGCAATTTTAAAGACAGTTTTCACATATATATTTTACATTCCAGTGACAAACGTGACACCTGACATTTAATATGTAAGTAGTGAGTTCCTACCTTCAGTTATTTTCATTAGCAGCAGTGTGGAGAGAGATAAGGGGGGAAATAATTCAAAGAACTGTGGATGCTGGAAACCAGAAATAAAATCAGATATTGCAGGAAAATCTCAGTAGGTCTAGCAGCTTCTGTGGAGAGAGAAAGCAGAGTTATCGTTTCAGGTCCAGTGACCCTTCTTCAGAGGAATAAGGGGATTAGGCTGACAATACCAGCAGACAGGTACTTCTAGATTGCTGACAATCAACAGTATGTATCTATATACCAGGAAATTGATTGAAAAACTGACATTTGTGGAAGATCTAGAACTAGAGGATACAATCTCTGAATAAATGGGTTGACCATTTTGAATAGAGAAGGTGAAATATTTTCATTTGGCGGGGGGGCGATGCTTTGGCATTCTAGCCCAGAGGGCCTTGGAGGTTCAATATGTTCAAGACAGAGATAAATGTTAAAGACACTTTTTTTTTTATTCATTCACAGGATGAGGGCATCACTGGCTGGACCTGCATTTATGGCCCATCTCTAATTGCCCAGAGAGCAGTTTAAGAGTCAACTACATTGCTGTGGATCTGGAGTACACATTTAAGCCACACCTAGTAAGGATGGCAGTTTCCTTCCCTCACTGGCACTAGTAAATCAGATGGGTGTTTTCAACAATTGGCAATGATTTCATGGTCATCATTAGAGTCTTAATGCCAGATTTTTATTGAATTCAAATTTCACCATCTGCCATGGCAGGATTTGAACCCGGGGTCCCAGCACATTACCTGGGTCTCTGGATTAATAGTCCAGCGATAATGCCACTAGGCTACTGCCTCTCCTTTAAAGAGTACCCTTGAAAGGGTATAGGGATAATGCAGGAAAATAGTGTTGCGATTGAAGACCTAGTCAATTTAGGCAGAACAGCTTATTGGGTCGAATGGACTACCCTTGCTCCTCTTCCCCATTTGTCAGTTTCTATATTGAATGTTTAACATTGAATCATCAGCCTACTTTCCCCAACTCAGAGCCAGTCACCCCATTTTCCCACCATTGCTCTCCCACTTTGACCTTTGACCCGTCCATTGTGCAAGAACTGACAGCTGAAGACCAGGAAGCAGAAGGTGAGCTGTTCGGGTGAAGGAGTTGCTTACGAGGCTGGTGTGACCAAATGTCACTGGTAATTCGTTCTTTTACACAGTGTGTAAATGGACTTGCATTCTCTCTTCTAAGATCAAACCCAAAAGGTCAGCAATGGAGAAGCAAGTATCAATGGGATGTAAACAGAAATGGAGGCAACCGAGTCAAATGGTATCTAAAGCCAAGAAAGGCATAAAATATACAAAAAAAGCCTTCCAATGTACTTTTAAGGATCATTCAATACCACAGTAGGAGGCAGAAAATTGCAAAATGGTTGAGTCTGTTTAAGGGCCTCATTATGAACATCTCACCTCATTGTTCTTGAAGTGTGTTTGCCCAGATGGGTCAGCCAGGGTCAAAGGCCAGCAGATCATGGGCAAGAGGGAGACATATGACCAGAGAGCAGCAGTCATGGTCTTCTGATGGTCGATGTCAGAGACCTGCCCAGGCCTGATGGGGGTTTCTGGTCACTATAGAGGAAGGATCCGGAGGACATATGAAACGTGCAAGCTATAAACCCTTGCCTCCAATGCCACATCATGTCCTTTCATAGACTGCACCCATATGGAGGGGTACTAGTGGTGTGGTGGCAATGACACTGGAGTAGTAATCCAGAGACCCAAGTGTTACTCTAAGGACGTGGTAATTTAATGATACCTGGAATTGAAAACTAGGCCCAGTGATAGTGACCATGACAGTATCATTTTGGTTATAAAAACCCATCTGGTTCATTAAATCCCTTTAGAGAGGGAAATCTGCTGTCTTTATCTTGTCTGGCCTACATGTGACTCCAGCCCCACAGCAACATGATTGACTCTTACCCTCTGAAACAGCCAAGCAAGTTTAAGGGGAAATAGGGATAAGCAACAAAAACTGGTCTTGTGACCCATAGAAGAATAAGGGGAATTTGTTCCTCTTGTGGCTTGAAAGGATTTGTTTTTGTGGCTAGTAAATGATACAACTGATTGACGTTTTGGATGGAAAACAGTGGACATTAATCAAACAGCCATTTCCTGTCTGTTCCGAGAGCTGGGGTCTGATATTCATTGATTGCAGCTCATGTTTTAATACCAGATGCTGTGCACATGCTGTGCTCGGTCACAATCTCCTGTGAATTATTCCGAACATTTAATGTGGTGGGAGGTGGTATTTTCTTTCATGTGAACATCTAGTTAATGCAGTTATGCCCAGGATTATGAATATTTATCACTTATTGATTTCCACCAACATGCAGAGTGCTGGCTGTGCAGTTTCATGCCAGAATCAGATAGTTGAAGAAGAGAGTGCAGGCCGGGAATCACTAGGGATGTGAATGGCAACTTACCGCAGAATACTGACGCCAGACAAAGTATTGTTAAAATTCATTCACAGGATATGCAGGTCGCCAGCTGGGCCAGCGCTTAATACCCACGCGTAAAAAGTGGTGGTGAGCTGCTTTCTTGAACTGCTGCAGTCTGTGTGGTTTAGAGACACCCAAGATGCCCTGAGGGAGGGAGTTCCAGGATTAAGACCCAAAAACATTGAAGGAATGGTGACATATTTCCAAGTCTGGATGATTAGTGGTTTGGATGGGAACTTGCAGGGGGTGGGGTCAGGGGGAAGGGTTCCCATACATCTGCCACCCTTATCCTTCTAGTTGGCAGTGCTTGTGGTTTTGGAAGATGCTGATGAAGATCTTCAATAACTTTCTGCAGTGCATCTTGGGGACGGTATACACTGCTGTGACTGAGCATTGGTAGTGGAGAGAATGGATGTTGAAGGTTAGTGAATCATAGAATTCCTACAGCTTGGAAGCAGACCATTTGACCCATCAAGTCCACACCGATCCTCTGAAGAGCATCCCACTCAGATCCACCACCCTCCCCTAACCCTATAACCCTGCATTTCCCATGGCTAATCACTTAGCCTGCACATCCCGGGACGCAAAGAGCAATTCAGCATGGCCAATCCACTCCGACTACTACACCCATGGACTGCGGGAGGAAATCAATGCAGACACAGGGAAAACGTGCAAACTCCACACAGTTACCTGAGGGTGGACTCAAACCCAGGTCCCAGGCAGTATGATGCAGCATTGCTAACCACTGAGTCTCCATGCTACCCAATCAATTGGTGAATGGGGTGCCAATCAAGTGGTCTGCTTTGTCTTGGATGGTGTTAAGCCTCTTGAGTGCTGTTGGAGCTGCACCCATCCAGTTAAGTGGGGAATATTCCATCACACTCCTGGCTTGTGCCTTGTAGATGGCAGATAGGCTCTGAGGAGTCAGGAGGTAAGTTACTCGTTGCAGTTTTCCTAACCTCTGACCTGCTCTTCTAGCCACTATGGCACCACAGTAGCTGCTATTATATGGCAACATGTCTGTTGCAGTTGTGTGTCATCATTGGGCTGTTTGATGATAGCTATATTTAAAAATCAGGAGCAGATACAAAATATAATCAAAGAGGTAGGCGATGGCCTAGTGACATTATCATTAGACTATTAATCCAGACACCCAGGTAATGTGCTGGGAACCTGGGCTCAAATCCTGCCTTTGCAGATGGTGGAATTTGAATTCAATAATAATCTGGAAATAAGAGTTTATTGATGACTGGAGCGATTGTAACTGGGTCAGCCACCTGGACCTCATCGAATATGAGTTCCCTGATTGGGCATGTTTATCTGGTCCAACCAGGGAGCCCTGGCTGACAGAGCTGGCTCTGAGGAAGCCAGACCAGTGTCAAGTACTATACACACGTAAATAAAGGGTGACTTGTTGATGGGATGCCGGCCTCTGTAGAATTATATCAATGAACATACAATAATCGCTGATCATCAGGACAAACACATCTGGTTCACTAATGATCTGTAGGCAAATAAACTGCTGTCCTTATCTAATCTGGCTAATGACTGCAGACCCACAGCAATGTGGTTGACTCTTAAACTGCCCTCTGGGCAATTTAGAGATGGG
The DNA here is from genome assembly GCA_024137785.1 of Ginglymostoma cirratum. Classification (NCBI taxonomy): domain Eukaryota; kingdom Metazoa; phylum Chordata; class Chondrichthyes; order Orectolobiformes; family Ginglymostomatidae; genus Ginglymostoma; species Ginglymostoma cirratum. The sequence goes on from JAHRHZ010000070.1 coordinate 3,865,967, forward strand.
CAAAAAATGCTGGCCTAGCCATTGATGCCCTCATCCCATGAATGAATGAAAAAATGGAATGTTGGCCTTTATATTTAGAGGACTAGAAAAGAATGGTGTAGAAATCATGCTTCAAGTGTACAAATTCTCAGTTAGACCACATTTGGAGTATGTGAGTGGTTCACTTAATGAAGGATATAATAGTCTTGAAGGGTAGCAGCATAGATTTATATGATACCTGCTGTCCAAGGGTTGAATTACAAACAGACAGTATACAATCTAAGATTATAATTAGATATAACACAGTGTGGAGCTGGAGGAACACAGCAGGCCAGGCAGCATTAGAGGAGCAGGAAAGCTGACATTTCGGGTCGGGACGCTTCTTCAGAAAAAAAATCCCTAGGATTATAATTACTTGCTTTTAAATACTTGAGGGGTAAAACTTTATAAGATACTAAGGTGAATATTGCAATTTTGACAAGCTTGCAGTGAATGCCCCCAGCCTGGGTGGAGAAAGAGAGAGAGCATTGATGGATGATAAAGCTAGCAATTACATCTCCTGCCATCTCATGAAGTGTTAAATACTACCGAGGCTTTAGATTTGCAATTCACACTTAGCTCACTGTGAAATTGCTGAGACTGCCGCTGAAACAGAAGGATTTTGTCACGATCTCTGGCATCTATGCACAAAAACTGGTGACAAATGACATAAGGAAATGGTTTTGCATTAGACCAGATATGTAGGTACATTCAAATTACTTTAATTTTAGCCAACACTTTTATCTGTTTGAGTGAGGGTGTTGTAACCAGTGTTGGCCTCTGTACAGAGTTGCCAACTCTCCAGGACTGTCCTGAGGTTTCCAGGAAATATCAAAACAGATCTTCAGGACACTCCTATGAGTAACCCAGGAGAAAAATCATTGGCACAATCAAAGTTCGGGGTCTTTCTCATAAACCATTCTCATAAACACTTTTGAAACTTTGGTTAGCTTTGGGGATGGGATAAATGCTAGAAGATTTTTTGAAGGTCAGTCATAGAGTTATATCATTTTAAGAGGATATGTAAATGATATAGACACGTCACAGAGGAACCAAGTTGTAAAACAGCATGTGACCAGCAGTCTGGGAGTTTGGCTGTTGCTGTAAGCCATGGTGGTAACTGAATTTCTAGAATAGACCTTGCTACTGGTAATTCTGCATCAAGGAGCCAAAATGAAAATAAGGCATTCATCAGGTCATTAAAGCATCTGATAACTTTCCAATTTGGAGTAGAAGCCAGCTTGGTAATGATGGATAGAGTGGGAGGATTCTGTGATGGCAATGTGGACGCATGTCGTCATGTGATGGTACTGGGTACTTTGGTTACTTTCTGGTGGATAATCCGTAAATAGTCACTAAACTATAGGTGTTGAAAGCAATGTTAATGGAACCCTCCATTTGGCTCAATTATTATAACTGCTAGGAGAAAATCCCAATGAGTAAAACATACACGCATGACTGTAGGTATTATGCAGAGTCAGATAATTCCTAACCAACCTGCTCAGAAGTGTTATAACAGACCTCCTGATCCAGATGTAGGGACACTACCACTTCTCCAGAAGAATCCACTGTGTAGACTCATGCAACTGAACAAGAGGAACACCAATTGAGAAAAGTTAATGTTGCAGTAATTGCACCGTTACCTTTGTCTATATGTACTCATTCATCCATTTTTAAAGAGTCCATTATCTCTTGTGTTCCGTTTAGAAACTTTGAAACGTTCTCATAACTCATTCCTTCGGGACAATGTACAGTGAATTTTGTAAAGGGAGGCATTGGGTTCAATAAAGGAAGATCAGAGAACTATAGACCACAGACTGGTCTCTGGAACCAATTGCCCAATGAGGGTACATTCAGAAAAAAGTCTTTGTGAGATTTACCCTCCCTGTTTGGACCTCATTGTTGCATCAACTAAGGTCTAAAATATCAGAGATCCAGCCCCATGCTTGTTATCTAAGGTCTAAAATATGTTGTTTTGCAGATTTTCAAAAAGTGTCTGGGTGGCTGAGAAAATTAGCAATTTTATTTCATTGGGTTTTTTTGTGATTCTGTGCGTCTGTTAACTATGAGAACAAAAGTAACATTGCTTCCTCATTTCTTAACTGAACACATTCAAATCGAGAGCTCGATTCCTGCCCTTGCTCATCAATCCAGACCATAATACCAAAATAAATTTCCCCAAAATATTTTAGAATCATACAATGACACAACATGGAAGGAGACTATTCAACCCATCAATGCCTGTGTTAGCTTTTTCATAGAATTGAACAATAAGTTCCACCCTCCTGCTCCTCAGGGTCGGTCCAGAATTAGGCAGGACTGTTTTCAAACTAGTGGTCACCCCCTTCAGAATTGCTTTGAGGAAATCTTTCTTAGGGCATTGCATGATTTCAAAACTCTGCCTCAGATAACACTGAGTCACTGGGTTATTTTTAAAGTCGGAAGTCACACGACACCAGGTTATAGTCCAACGGGTTTATTTTAAATCACAAGCTTTCGAGGCGCTGCTCCTTCATCAGGTGACTCCAGTCCAACGGCAGCACCTTGACATCGAGTTATTTTTAAGACAAAGGTGGTTAGATTCTTGTTAGGCTGTAGAATCAAGGGCATTTGGGGATGCTTAGGAATGTGGAATTCGAAATACATATAGCCAGGATCTTTAACGGAAGTTGCTGGAAAAGCTCAGCAGGTCTGGCAGTACCTGTGAAGAAAAGATCAGACATAACGTTTCGGGTCCGGTGACCCTTCCTCAGCCAGGATCTTATCGATTAGCGGAGCAGGCTTGAGAGGACAAAGCAGTCCGCTTCTGTTCCTATTTCGTAAATAGATTCACACCTGTTTCATAAATTAGTACAAGGTTTTTAAGGCTTATTTTTTTCACAGAATGTGTGTGCATCACTGACAAGGCTTGTGTTTGCTGCCTGTTCTTTGAACTGCGTAGCTTGCTTAGCCATTTCAGTCAACGACACAGCTATGAGTCTGGAGCCTTCAAGATATTAAGTAAAGATAAATTAGTCCGACTGTTTGAGGATCCTAGAACTAGGGGGGTGCATGGTCTGGGAATTAGGGCCAGCCTGTTCAGGAGAGACTTTTGGAAGCACTTCTACACACAAAAGGTGATGGAGATTTTGAACTCTCTTCCAGAAATGGCAGTGGAAGCAGGATCAGTTGTTAATTTTAAATCTGAGAGAATTCTTTGTTAAGCAAGGAATACGGGTGAAGAGCAGGTATGTGGGGGTTTACTGACAGATTAGCCATGATTTCATGGAATGGTCAACAAGGCTTGAGAGGCTGAATTCCTTGCTGTGTTACAATGAGTCATGTGTAGGCCAGACTGGGTAAGGAAGGCAGATTTCCTTCCCTGGCAGGCATCAAGGAACTGGATGGGTGTATATGACATTCAATGATAGTTTCAATAGCTTTCTATTACAGATATATCAACTGAATTTTAAATTCCACCAACTGCTGTGATGGGGTTTGAACCTATGGCCAAAATCATTATCTTGCGTTTCTGGATTACTACCCTAGTGACATTACCACAATGCCACTGTTCCTGCCCCCTCTCCCTTACCAGTCAAATGCACAAGGTTTGGAGGGTCAGGTGATGTTGTGATACGATAGAAGGAATTCAGTCTGTCCAGACAGGATGGTCTGTCTGCAAAGGCAGGTCAAAATTGCTGACGCTATGGTGTAAACACGTAATACCATGTGTCCCCTTGCGCAACAGATTTTTTTAAAGCCACACTTTGGAAGAACATCATCTCCAATATGTCTTCTTTCCTAATCTGCTTGACTTTAGCCCATCAACCTGATGTCACATGATCTTGCTCACTTTTGCATCCTTGAGGCAAGATGAAAACACAATAAGATGTTTCTTACATAAAATTCATGTTTCCAAAGACTCTTAGCAGCACAATGAGATCATAAATATATGACCTTCGAGTTTGCAAGTGGAAAGGCCATATTGATAACCATAGGCTTTAAGGAAGTGGATGGGTTAATAGTTATTAACAGTTCCTCCTAATTTAGTGGCAATAGGGCAATAGTTAGAGGGTAAAAGGACTGAGTCATGATGTCGAGAGAACATTAGTATGTTCCCGGGGGAGGGGAACATGGATTGAACTACTTACAGTACGGAAGAAGCTCATTCAGTCCACAGAACTTCCCCAGAGCAATGCAAAGCCTGTCCTCCTGCTCCCTTAGTCCTGTATTACTAGCTACGAATATATATATCTGCTCTTCCTTCAATTTCCAAAGGGTTCTGTCACAAGTGTATACAGGGAGATTCAAGTGATGGTGGAGAACAGAAATAAATGCAGAATTTCACACTGTAAGGATGGCTGTTGTAGTAAAGATTTTAAGAATATTAAAATTAGATATAAGGACAAAGACCAGTGGATCTGACATCCTTAGTAAGGATGCAAGTTATCTTCCATCTCTGAAAGGGCATTGCCATCCTAGAGAAATCAATGAATTACCGACCACAATCCCTAAAACAGACTAGAATTTCTCAAAGATAATAAGTACTGCAGATGCTGGAGAATCCGAGATAACAAGGTGTCGAGCTGGATGAACACAGCAGGCCAAGCAGCATCATAGGAGCAGGAAAGCTTGACGTTTCAGGGCCAGACCCTTTTCAAAGCATCTGATCTAATTGTGGCAGTACTGACTTATTCAGCCATTGCCATCCTGTGGCCCTGCTCAGAATGTTTCAAAGAAAGAAGCAATGCGTCTTTTAAAAGGATCTTTGAAATTAAGAGTCAGATAGAGAAAAACAAACCGTTGAAGGCCATCCTGCTTCAGAGAGCTGTACAAATGCACCATCTGGGTAGAGGGAAGGGCATAGAAAAGTGATCTCTTAGAAGCTCAGACATATAACATTGGCAGGATTTCAGAGGAAGCAGCTGCTGGAGGGGCAAGCAGACAAGGTGTTGACATTTCCTTGCACTTCACAGCTCAGATTGTGGATTTACAGAAGGTAGGAAGCTGAATTATCAGCAAAGATAATATTCACTGACAGACTGGTTCAGAGCAGTTAGCAGAAAGTGAAAGTGGGAGGGAGCTGAATTAACATCAACAGAGGAACAGTCATGAATGCTTGAATAGAGCTCCATACAGCTTCATTGGACATGGAATCCACCATGAAACACATTGATAATTTTGTACCCTGCTGGAAGAAAATAGACTTAAAACATCAGAGGCCAGAGATTGTTAAAATCAATAACCTGTTTTGCAGTGATTGGGAAGGCTGGACTCCCTGCTGAGTGGGCAGTGCAGCCACAGGTCGGTGCAGTAACAGATTTAATGTGGGGACAATGACCGCTGGCTTGTGCAAAGCAAGATCCCACAAGAAGAAAGGAGAGACAGGACCAGTTAATCTGTTTCTGTCAGCATTGTGTGTGGAGGACAAATATTGACTAGCCTGTTGGAAGATCTAAATGTTCTTCTTCCAACAAAGTGACTGAATGTTTTACATCGACTTGAGAGGTCAGACAAAAAAGTGAGTTCTGATAGTGCAGCATTTCTTCAGTACTGCACTGCCATACCAACCTGGATTATGTGCTCAATTCCTCCACGACCCTCAGACCCAGGCGGTGGGTGTGTCTGTGGGTGGGGGTGTTGCTGGGCAATACAGCAAGCCAATTCTGAGAGGGCACTTCCACTCCAAGCCAAACAGCCAGTCAGGTCAATGTCTTCGCTGAGTGAGTCTCTTAGATGCTAACAGTTGGGACCTGGAGAGGCATGGAGGTAGATTGGCTCTGGGAAGGAATAGTATGTGATGCAGGAAATAGGATAACAAACTGAAAGGAAATGGAGATTGCATCCTCCACTGCATTAGAAAGTGCACCACAATCCAGAGGTTACTCCAGTTCCACATAAACATAGCACGTTATCATGAGAATGGGGTCACTTTGCTCTTGATCACAGACTGTTTTTAGATATCCATGTTTGAATGCAGCAGTGTGGGGTATTCCATGGTGTGCCCGTTTAAGGTAAAGAAAATGGGAAGTTACAACTTAGACTTGTATAATAATATGGATATTATGAGAATATTAACAGGCATCAAGACTAAAAAAAAAGTTTTGTCCACCCACAAAGTCAGACATATCAAGTAGTCATTCGTACCTCATCCCCAAAAAAGATCAAGATAGAATATGACACACAAGTCAATGTGAGGAAGACTCAGCCTGAGTGAGACAAAGACTGAATGAGAGTTGAATGACTGAATGGAATTTGGTTTAAAGAGGAAATTCAGTGTGGAGAGCAAAAGAGTGCTTTGGATAAGGCTTACTGCGAGAAGTAAAGTGTGCTGAGTGGGGAATTCAGGGAAGGGTGGGAGACATGACCTTTTCTGTTTACTCTTTCTCAGCAAGTTAAGTTGCTCGGAACTAAACTGTCGTCAGGGAGTGTCTTCAAATTGCTAGATGGCCAGGTTTTGTAGGAAACATTGCTAGCTGCAGGAACTTGAGCTCTGGGTTTCGGAGGTCACTGTGGTGCATCCATGAGGGATGATATGCTCAAAGAAGGCAGATCACTGCAGATTTAGGGCCTGGAGGCCAAAAGGGAATTGGTGACCACCAGGCACTCCTGGAGAAAGAGGCAGCGAGGGCAGGAGCCCCTGGGGTCCTATTCTCAAAGCAGATTCCCATTTTGGAAGCTGATGAAGGTGCTGGTTCTTCAAGTGAATGTGGTCAAGAGTCACATTCAGGTACCAACTGTACCTGGGAGGGGAGGGGGAGGAAGAAAGGAAGAACAATAATAAAGGGGCTTTGTTATTTAGGGGGTCCAGACCCCCTATTTCTGTGGCCAGGATGGTACATTGCTTCCCTCCAGGAAGTCACAGAGCAGCTACAGGAGATTCTTCTGAGACCTGGTGAACAGCCAGAGGTTGTGGTCTATTTTGGTACCAATGAACTGTGTAAGAATGGGGATGTGGTCCTGCAATACGAATTTAGGCAGCTAGGTATAAATTCACCAAGCAGGGCCTTAAACGTAATAATTTCTGAATTACTTCCATTACTGTGTGTAAATGAGTACAGAAATAGGAGGACAAGGCAGATGAAGGTAAGACTGGAAAGATGGTGCAGGAGGGTGAGCTTTAGATTTCTGGGACACAGGGACTGGCACTGGGAGAGATGGCATCTGTACCAGCTGGAGGGGCTGCACCTGAACAGATTGAGTCCCTTGTGGATTGTTTTGATAATGGTGTTGGGAGGGCTTCAAACTAACTTGGCAGTGGTGTGGGAGAGAATATTACAGAAGGATACTTGGAGAGACAGATAGCATTAGCGTGGAGAATAGTACATTAATTGGTGAAGTCAGAGTTAGAGAGAAAGTAATGAAGTCTAAATTATGGAAATATGATGATGTGGTGAATACAGAGATTTGGCTTCAGGAAGGTCAAAGCAAGGTATTAAATATTCCTGGGTGTTCAGAAGGGATAGGACAGGAAGGAAAAAAGGAGGGCTGGAGATATTGATTAAGGAGATGTTGCAGTGTGGGAGGTAAAGAATGCCACAGATGGTTCAAGGATAACATCAGTTTGGCTACAGCAAAGCAACAAAAAGAGTATAAACCACCAGCCTAGAGGGAAAGATACAGAAGAACAAATCTGCAGGGAATTTACAGAGAGATGCCAATATTAGACAGTAGTTATAATAGGAAACTCTAATTACCCTAATATACACTGGGATCCTGGTATTTTAAGGGGCAGTGAGGGACACATGTTCCTAGACTATAGTCAAGAGAATTTCTTAGCAGTGTGTCCAGTCTAAAGAGAAAGGATGCATTGTTGAACCGTCAGTGGGGAATATTTAAGGAGATAATGATCATTGTACCAAGATTTAGGACAATGGTGGAAAATGACATTGGTCAAACCAGAGTGAGAAAAATCAATAGGCAGAGAGCTGACTTCAATGGGACAAGAATGGAGCTAAGCAGGATTGACTGGAGCAAAAGAGTGGTTATGGGGAATCTGTAACTGAGTGATGGGCTGCCCTCAAAGAGGAGATAGTTTGAGGACAATCAAAATGTATTCCCTCAAAACAGAAAGGGAGGGCAAATAAATTCAGGATTCCTGGATGACAAAGGACATAGAATTTAAAACAAAGAAGAAATGATGTGCTTATGACAGGTGTAATGTAGAAAATATAATTGAGAACCAAAAGGAATACACAAGGTTCAGAGGGAAGGTGAAAAATCATATTAGAGAAGCAAAGAGGAATTATTAGAAAAGACTGGCAGCCAACAGAAAGGGAATTCCAAAGTCTTCCCCTGGATCTATCAAAAGTAGAAGGGAGTTGGGTCCTGAGGACTGAACAATTGCCAACATTCCAACCTTGTTCAGAAAAGGTTATAGAACCCAGCAATTGCAAACCAGCAAGTCTTACTTCAGTGTGTGGAAGCTTCTAGAAACAAATTATTCACCGTAGAATTAGTAGTCCCATGGAAATTTATTGCATGTCTCTGATTAATATAAGGGCCTTAAGCCTTCCCATAGACCTGTGGAAGTCCTTGTGGTGATTGTATGCACAGCTTAATTCTTTGCTTATCGCAGGCAGGCCAAGACAAATTTTATATAAAATAAAAACAGGAAGTACTGGAGAAATTCAGCAAGTCTGGCAGCATCAGCCTAGAGAGAAACAGAGTTAATACTTTTAATCTAATGGCTCTACTTTGAACTGGGAAATGATGTTTCTTCTGCTGCTTCGAAGGGGGTGGAGGAGTAAGTGGAACAGATGGTGAGACTGCTCATAGCAAAAGACAAAGGGAGCGCTGACGGTAGTAAAGAAGCAATTGAGATGCTTAAATAGTTGTTAATTGTACGCGTGAATAGGTCAGCTGTGCTGAGAGCAACGGCCTGCAAACAAGATATTGCAGGGTGGCAAGCAGGGAAGAAGTTAATCCAAATATTCATGCTTTTTAAGTTGTTTAATTCAATGTTGAGTCCTGTAGGTTGTAAGGTGCCTAGACAGAAAATAAAGTGCTGTATCTCCAGCTCACATTGAGATTCACTGGAACCCTGTAGCAAGCCCAGGATGGAAATGGTAGTTGTCAGCATGATGGTTTATTGAAGAGGCAAACAACTGAAAGGTCAAGGTCAGGCTGACAGACACAGAGTAGAGGTGTTTCACAAAGTGATCACCCAGTGTGTGTTGGGTCTTGCCAGTGTAGTGGAGACTGCATTGTCAGCAGCAAACACAGTAGACCAGATTGAAAAAAGTACTAGTAAAATGCTGCTTCAGCTGAAAGGTGTGTTTTGGGGCCTGGACCGTGAGGAAGAAGGAGGTAAAAGGGCAAGTGTTATACATTCTGCTATTGCATGAGAAAGTAACATGGGTTAGGAGGAAATGGTAGGAGTGATATAGGAGTGGATAAGGGTGTTGTTGAAGGAATTGTCTGTGCAGAATGCTGGCAAGGGAGGAAAGGGAAGATGTGTTTAGTGGCAGAATCCTGCTATTGGGAAGTGAGGGAAATGGCAGAAGATGATCCTTTGAATGGGGAGACTGGCAGATGGAACATGAGGAAAAGGGAACCCTTTTGATGGAAAATTCTCCATTTCTTCCTCAAAAGGAGGTCTGAACAGTCTCCAATCAACACCACCCTCCATCTCCTGTCTGACTGTGAACAATTTGTCTCTTAACCTGTCTTACTTTCTCCAAGTAAAGAATGTGGATATAAGTGACCACATGAATCCCAGTCATACCTATCACTTTGCGGGGGAGATAGAACTTTCCTTCTTGAATTCTACTCAGCTCGTCCCACAAATCTCTGGTAAATCATCACCAATGCTGCTTTCACCTGGAATTGGAAAAAAATTAATCAATTTTGCTTTCAATTTCCATCCGTTTCTCACCTTCAGCTGGTCCATCTCTGACTCCTCCCTTCCTTTCCTTGCATCTCTTTCCACTTCTGGGGATAGACTGACCTCTGATATTCACTACAAACTCACTGACTCCCAGTTACCTTGACAACACTTCCTCACAGCCTTCTTCCTGCAAGAATTCCATTCCATTCTCCCGATTTCCCTGTTCTCCCGTTGCATCTGTTTAGATTATGAACTCCTCCCCACCTCAAACATTGCTTCTACCTGTGTCTTGTCTGTCTTTTGTTGGCTTTGCTGTCAGCACAGCTGTCAAATTTCCAACTAATCACACCTATCATTTACACCTATTTTGCAACTCAATCATTCCTTTACCACCGTCAACACTGTCATTGTCTATTGCTCCAGACAGCCTTACCATCTGTTTCACTCTTTCCTCCTTCCCATTTCTCAACAGCATTACACCATCATTTTCTAGTCCCCTTAAACTCTGAAGAAGAACTCAAAATGTTAACTCTATTTCTCTCCCCTCAGATGTTGTCAGACCTGCTGAATTTCTCTGGAATTTTTTTTATTTCTGATCACCAACATCTGCAATATTTTGCTTTTAATTGTCAGTGCAATTTTGTATTTCTATGGTTACGTACAATGTCTTGCTTGTTGGACTCTAGGAGGCAACACTGCCGTGGCACTGGAAACACATTAATTAGGACATAGCAGGGGTGATGCTGTTCCTTACTGAAGGACATTAGTGAGCCAATATTACAACATTACTACTACAATATCATAATCATTGCACTTTTTATATTATTGCCCTGCAAAGCTCTGATATAATGACCAGAAAAAAACTAGGCTTAAGCTCATTATTTAACGAAAGTGGAGGTCTTTATCTGTGTAGAAAGAAGGAATGAGCGACAACAATAATTTAGGGCATTGATTTAATTTGAGGGACATTTCTATGGATACACACTACCCTCCAGTAACTAAGCCCCTCAAATATTAGATATGTGAGCAGTGTTGAATAATTCTGATGTGCATTTGGAAATGCCAGGCATTATATCCTCCTCAGACGTGTGCTTTATATTTTAGTTGAAACTTGCAGCAAAGTCCAAAAAATCTTGTGTGTGGTGAACCAAATATTATTTCGGATCAAGGCCAGTTATTGAGATAGAAACCAAAACTCCATTCTTTGAGGATAGAGTTTATTAACTACTCAATCACTTTTTTTTTGTTAGCCCCACTACGAAATTAATTATATTAAAATAACTAAACAATTAACAAGCACTGAGCACCAGGGTCAGTGCTGCAATAATAAAATGGAAGGGAGGAAAGGTGGGAAGAGTGTTGGCAGGGGAGATAAAGCACACCAGCCCCTGTGTTGCCCACCTTTCTCTCTAAATGCCTCAAAGGTGTTGGTGGGCAACACATGTTCCCTCTACAGGGGCGCTCAGGCATGAAAGTAGCCACAGAAAGGGGAAGGCAGTAGTGAACTATGACCCCCTTGACACCTGCTGCCTGGACCTGTCAATGGCCACTTTGCCCAGGCCCAGGAGGAGGTCCTCAGACTGGCCCATACCACTCCATATCGATCACCCAAACATCGGGAATGTGGGGCTGAAGTGCAACCAAAGAACCAACACTGGAGTTTTAAGTAACTATGAAAGGGTTGCAACTGCTTACAACCAACATTCACATGGTCCATAGACTCCACAGCAATATAGAATCCCTATAGAATAGATAGAACATAGAATCCCTACAGTATGGAAGGAGGCCATTCAGCCCATTGTGTCCATATCGACCCTCTGAAGATCATCCCACCCAGACCCAGCTTTCCCCCCTGACCCTATCCCCGTAACCCTGCATTTTCCATGGCTAATCTGCCTAGCTTGCACATCCCTTGAGACTGTGGGCTATTTAGCATGGCCAATCTACCCAGGTCCCTGATGAGGCAGTGGTGTTAACCACTGAGCCACTATGTCACCCTACTATTCAGTCCTACTGTTTTTATTATTTAACTTAATTTTCTATTCAAGCTGTTCAAAAATATTATCACACACCTCTGGAGCAGGTGGGCCTTTTGGTCCAGGAGTAGGGGTACTATTACTGTGCCACAAGATGGCCCAAATACTCAGTCTTATAGCTCCTTTCACATACTGGTTCCATGTGTTCCCCCTTTATATCTACCCAGTCAAACCATTAATCAACTATCCCCAATCACCAATTACTTGCTGTACAAAAATCATAAGGACATCTTGTGGCACTGGTACTGTCCCTACCTCAGTCATGAGGCCCAGGCTCAAGTCCCACCAGCTCCAGAGGTGTGTAATAACATCTCTGAACAGATTGATTAGAAAATATCTATAAAGGTCATAGTCCAATAGGTGCGTATTATGGACCACATAATGGGATCAGCCACCTTAAAGTCACAGGTCAGGAATCCTAGCTAATCCTCTCTTCCCTACTAAGTGACACCAGATTCCCCAAATATCCAAATCCTGGGGCCACCATTGACCAGAATGGAACCAGCTTTGTAGATATTGTGGATGCAAGAGTAGGTCAGAGGTTAGGAACTCTGCAGCCCATGTAATTCTGCCTTCCCAAAGCCTGTCTGCCAGCTACAAGATACAAATCAGGTGTGTTTTGGAATACTCCCCACTTGCCTGGATGAGTGCAGCTCCAAAAACACTCGAGAAGCATGACACCATCCAGAACAAAGCTTCCCATCTACCATCTTCAACATTCACTTCCTTCCCTACTGCCAAACAGTAATAGCTGTGTGTATCAGCTAGACGATGCACTGCAGCAACTCACCCAGGCTTCTTCAGCAGGACCATCCAATACACAATCACAGCCATCCAGAAAGACCAGGGCAGCAGATATAGCCTGCAATTTCCCCTCCAAGCCGTTCGTCATCCCGACTTGGAAATATATTGCCGTTCCTTCAGCGTTCTTCGGTTAAAATCCTAGAATTCCCTCCCTAAGAACATTGTGGGTCATCCCACAGGCACATGGACTGCAACTGTTCAAGAAGGCAGCTCACCCCCACCTTCTCAAGGGACAGGCAATAACTGCAGCCCAGCCACATCCTGTGAGAGAAAAGTTCCTAATAAAAGAGACGTGGTATTTGTATATCACTGTTTAATACCTTGTGATGCCCACTTTACAACTGATGAAGTGAAGTCTAGACACTGGAGGTGAATGAGATCTATTAAGCCCACACAGACCAGAGACCTTCCATGTTCTACACAGAGAGAGTGAGAGGAAAAGCCAGTGCATTTCACCAAGTGCTGCCTGGTACCAAATGTGTACATGACCGACATTTATTATTCACGTGTAAATGTTTATGATTCACATAATTATATGTGATTCACATTTATGAATCATGCACACATACATAACTCACATTTATGATTCACGTATGTACCTGTGACCCATGTTTATGATTCACGTGCATAAACGTGATTCACACACGCATGTGCAACTCACATTAATGATCCACACACATATATGTGATTCACATTGTGTGACCTTTCCTCAAGTCCAGGTAATGAATCTCTCTCATTTGAAAGTAACGTCATTGATGTATTATCATATTCTGTTCCATATCTACAAGCCATCTCTCAAGATGACCTTGCAGATGTAGCAATCTAATCTTGGGTGGAAAGGAGGATTTTTACTGGGTGTTAGCTGCACACACCAGCACATGGGACTAATGCGATGTGATGACGTCAAAACACTGTCACCTCTTCATTAGTGCAAGATTCATGAATGGTCTATGCAGGTACAAGGGACATTGGTTTCAGACCATGTCTGTGTGCTGAAGTCAGCTCTGACTGTAGAGAGGAAGATCAATAAGTAATAAGCACATACTTTCAATTATTTAAGTGGATTTGGCTGCTGTGATTATTTTAAAACATTCTGTATTTCTTTTGCATTAGCATTGTCAAATTGCTTCTGTCTTAAAAGCTTTGGATGAAATTGAGGGGCTAATGCATTTTGACATCTGACACCGACTGTGGAGCGAGCAGATGGCAATGATTAAATACGCACTGTAATAGGTTTTACACAAAACACCAACAAAACACAATCATATTGAAACCTCCCACATAATGCATGATAATGGTAATGTGTCCATATAGTGTTGGTGATACAGGATAGTAGATGTGTTAACAGTGCGCCAAACACAACAGAATATGTGGAGTGCGTACATGCAGATTCACACATACAGATTACAGACAGGAACAGGGCAAGACCATCCTGTTCTCAAATCCATTCCACAATTCAATGAGATTTTCCCTAAACTGTAAACTGATGCCATCCCACTGTATTTGGCTTTTTATGCCCTCACTAGTATCGATTTTGGATTTCAAATGATTAATTAAGCTAAGTGATGCTTTCTAAGTTTCACATCTTGACAACTCTGTGTGAAAAAATGCTTTCTAATGGCTTTGCTGAATGACCTGCCTTTGATTTTAAGGATATATCCCCAATCTGAGATTCCCTTGCCAGCAGAAATATTTGCTAATTTCTTCAAAAATCCTTTAAGCCCAAACACTGTCATAAAATTTCCTATGTTTCAGGGAGTATGAGGCTTTTCATGTAATCTAGCAGTGGTAACACTGGGTGTATTTAATTGGGCTATGGGTGGGGGTGTGGGGGATGGTGGAAATGGTGGATGGGGCAGGGTGGGTGTCATTTTATGAGGGTCAAGGGCCCTGGGCAGAAGCCTGAGCCCCTGAGAGTTCCTGGCCAGGCAGAGACTGACCGTAAGGAAACACTGACTACTGCTGGCAGTGTACCTACCTGAGGTCCTGGATCACTGAGGGGCCCAGGTCACAGGGGACTGACAACAGGGTGAGCGTCATACAGGAGGTTGGTCAGCAGTATGGGCAAAAGAGTGGCTCCTGAGGGACCTTGCCATTTCTAATAGACCCCATCCGCACCACCCCCCAACAAATTTCCCAATGGCTCCTGTGGTGATCCACTCAGAACTCCACCCCCAACCCTCCCTGCCTCACTCTCCTACCTTATGACATGCGCCCCATTTGCCCATTTAAGGCTCACTGGCTGCAGGGCCACACACACCTTGCCAACCACAGCTTAACTGGGGGAGAAGCAAGATTAAATGTGATGCCACATGTGCTTTGGGGAGGGCATTAAATCCCAGTCATTTGTCCAGGACCAATCTATCATTGCTCAGGCCCCAGAAATGTACATAGAACCTCGAATACCTTCTAAACTAGGGGGACATTGTACACAAGAAGCACAAAGTCTTCACTTTTATATTCTGGGCCACTTCACTGTATGGCAAACATTGCATGTCTTATCTTGGATGTGGCAGATGGGCTCCAACACGTGAACATTCTTCAAAGTCTCTGTTGATTTGGAGTCAATTTCTCAGATGTAGGCTCCAGGGCAGAGCCACTACCGTCAGGAGTAGTTGGGAAGTTGCCAGCAAATATCCCATGCTTTTTCTTCCCGTATTGGATGAATGGATGATGTACATTCTCATTAATCAAGAGTACTTTAGAAAACAGGAATTCATCTCATAAATACAGTCCTTTAGAATACTACAAACACAACCCGACATTTTTCCTCTACACCATTCATGGCTTTAAGCTCTGCTTATTGACCTTGCTTTAGGCTATGCCCTGACTGTCAGAGCTCTCTTCCCTCAAAAATGCTTACTTGGTGCCTGAAAATATGTCGAGAAGAATACAGGTGGGCCCACAGGGACCTTGAGTTCATGGTAACCCATGCACAAGATGATTTAACTCTTAATCTTCAGAGCAGGTACTTTTACCAGCGGGAGTACAAAGGCTGTGGCCAGAAGATTACACCATTTGGTGTGTGCTACACCTTTTCCAGATCTGAATCATGTCCCATCTTAAAATTTGCTTTCTCAAATGAAGGTCAGTTCACATCCAAATCTTTTACCATTTCTATCTTTGTGAATAGGCTTAGCTACCTTATGTACAAAAGCCGTGCTTCCTATTTGTCAATGTTTTCAATTATTCATTAAATCCATCTTTCATTCCAATTTGATTCATTAGGCTGGATATCTCTAAACACAATTAATCCCAACTCTTGTCATCAGGCATTTTACTTCTAATTAAAATTTCCTTCCAAAAATTATTAATTTTGTAGCATACAGGAAGCATAAGGCAATCAATTAGCTCTGATTGGATTCATTGGACGAGGTTAGGTGAGAGTGATAGCCCTTGACATCAAGGCTACACTTGACTGTGGCAGCAAAAAGCCCTAGCAAAACTGGAATCAACAGGATGGAGGGAAGAATTCCCTGGTGGTTGGAGTTAAAACTGGCACATAGGAAGATGGTCGTGGTTGTTGGATGTCAGTCATCTCAGCTCCATGCCATCTCTGCAGGAGTTCCTCAGGGTAGTGTCCTAAGCTCAACCATCTTCAGCTGCTTCATCAATGACCTTCCCTTCATACCAAGGTCGGAAGTGGGGATGTTTACTGATGATTTGCACAATGTTTGGAGTGATTGTAATGAGGTCAGCCAGCTATACATCAAAGAATATGAGTTCCCTGATTGTGGCTATTAATCTGGTCCCCAATCAGGAAGTCATGGCTGACAGATGATAAGAGGAGTGTCAGAGATTCTGACACTCTGGGTACTGACTCTGAAGGAGGCTGTGCTAGCATCAAGGACGTCCTACCTGTAAATAAAGGGTGACTTAGTCGCAGGGTACTGGCCTCTGTGGAGTTACATCAATGTTCAGTACCATTTGCAATTCCTCAGATACTGAAGCAGTTCAAATGTAGCAAGGGTTGGGTAATATCCAGGCTTACGCTGACAAGTGGCAATTAACAGTCATGTCACACAAGTGTTAAGCAATGACCATCTTCAACAAGAGTGAAAGTAACCATTTACACCTTGACATTCAACACCGAATCCCTGCTATCAACATTCTGGCTTTACAATTGAGCAGAAATTGAACTGAACCATGTAAAAACTGTGGCTACAAGGGCAGGTAACACCATACAGAGAGACACAACTCCCAAAGTGATACTGCATAAGACCAGGAGATATAGGAGCAGAATTAGGCCATTTAGCCCATTGAGTCTGCTTCTCCTTTCGATCATGGCTGATACGTTTCTCAACCCCATTCCTGCCTTCTCCCTATAACCATTTGATCCACTCACTAATCAAGAACCTATACCTCTGTGTTAAATATACAATGACTTGGCCTCCACAATGTTCTGTTGCAATGAGTTCCAGAGAGCCATTACTCTCTGGCTGAATTAATTCCTCCCTATTCTCAGTTCTAAACAGTCATCCCTTTATTCTGAGGCTGTGCCCTCAGGTCCTAATCTCTCCTACTAATGAAAGCATCTTCTCCATGTCCACTCTATCCAGGCCTCTTAGTATTCTGTAAGTTTCAATCAGATACGCCCCCCCATCCTTGTAAGCCTCATTGAATCCAGACCCAGAGCCCTCAATCACTCCTCATATGACGAGCCCATCATCCCTGGGATCATTTTTGTAAACCTCCTCTGGACCCCCTCCAACGTCAGCACATTTTTCCTTAGATACAGGGCCCAAAACTGCTCACAATATTCCAATTGTGGTCAGACCAGAGCCTTATACAGCCTCAGCAGTACATCTCTGCTCTTGCATTCTAGCCCTCTTGAAATGAATGATAACATTGCATTTGCCTTCTTAACGACCAGCTGAACCTGCATGTTAACCTTCAGATAATCCTGAACTAGAACACGCAAGTCCCTCTGTGCTTCAGATTTCTGAAGTCTTTCCCCATTTAGAAAATAGTCTACCCCTCTATTCTTCCACACCTTCCCACACAGTATTCCATCTGCCACTTCTTTGCCCACTCTCCTAGCCTGTCCAAGTCCTTCTGCAGCCTCCCCGCTTTCTCAACACTACCTGTCCATCCACCTATCTTTGTGTCATCTGCAAATTCAGCAACACTGCCCACAGTTCCTTCATCCAGATTGGTAATGTATAATGTGAGTAGTTGTGGTCCCAACACGGTCCCCTGCTGAACTCTACTAGTCACCGGATGCCACCCTGATAAAGACCTCTGCCTTCTGCCAGTCAGCTAATCCTCTATCCATGCCAGTCCCTGCCCCAAACACTGTGGGCTCTTACCTTATTTAGCAGCCTCCTGTATATCACAGAGAGCCACAAATAATAAGAGTCAGAGCACAGAAAGATCCAAATCCCAACGTGAAGAATTGTGAAATTGTATGTTGGCATTATACAGCAAAAATCAAATCCTAGACTCATGATGAACTTACCAACTCAGTAAATCCACTTCGGATTGTGTGACAAAATCTAAATATCTCTTCATCTTACTAATGCCTTAGTATTTTGTGAGTAATTATTTGATTTGCTATATCTATAATTAAATGCATAATCCACCTTTAAAGGTATTAATATTAAAATTATGTTCTAAAAGTTGCTTGAGATGATTTATGCTAGCTTAAATAAATGCAATATAAAACAAGTTTTAAATCCGTGCCTTAAGATGATTGTCATTTTATTTGTGGTTGCAGAATCCCAAAAGTTCTGAAAAGCCTGCCCAGTGACTGTGTCGTGACAGATGTGATACTCAGTCCACCACATCTGTCAATGAGCCACATTGTGCCCAAATATAGGCAGTGATTTAGAACATAAGAAATAGGCCATTCAGTCTATCAACCTGCCCCGCCATTCAATAGCATCATGCCTGATCCACCCCAACCTTCAGCTAATCTCCTCAGCATAGCCTGCCACTCCTTGATTTTTTTGTAACCTTTCTTTTAGAAAATGGGGTGGCTCAGTGGTTAGCTCTGCTGCCTTACAGTGCCAGGGACCCAGGTTTGATTCCAGCCTTGGGCGACTGTCTGCGTGGAGTTTGCACATTCTCCCTGTGTCTGGGTGGGTTTGCTCCAGTTTCCTCCCACAGTCCAAAGATGTGCAGGGTAGGTGGATTGGCTGTGCTAAATTGTCCATAGTGCCCAGGGATGTTTAGGTTAGGTGGGTTAGACATGGGAAATGCAGGGGTAGGGGAATAGGTCTGGGTGGGATGCTCTTTGGAGGGGCGGTGTGGACTTGGGCTGAATGGCTTGTTTCCATACTGTAGGGTTTCTATGAATTCTCTACATACTTTCAGTGATGCAGTCTCAACACCTCTCTGGGTACAGCATTCCATATACTCCTTCACACCTCAGTTTTAAATGAGTGTCCCCTCACTCTGTAAATCTGTCCCCCAGTCCAAGACTCCCCACTTGTGGAAACATTGAGCCCCCTTAGAATCTTGCATGCTTTAATAGGACCACTCCCTATTCCTCTAAACTCTAAAGAATAAAGGCTTAACCTGTTTATTCTTGATAAGTCAACCCTTCACCCAGTCAATCAGCCGAGTCAATCTCTTTTGAACATCTCCAATGCCAGTATATCTTTTCATAAATACAGGGGCCAAAACTGTACACAGTACTCCAGGTGAGGCCTCACCTCTGTTATTGTAAGAAACATTTGTGTTATTTGCAAGCTTGGAAATGTTGCATATGGTTCCTCATCCAGGTCATTTATCCATATAGTGAATAGCTGGGGCCCAAGGACCGACCCTTGCAGTACTTCAACAGTCACTACCTACCATTGGGAATAAGATCCATTTATCCCCACTCTCTGTTTCCTGTCTGTCAAGCAATTTTCGACCATGTCAATGTTTTACCCCCATTCCAAGTGCCCACTAACCACTTATGAGAGGTCTCATCAAAAGCTTCTGAATACACTACATCCACTAAAACAAGGCGTGGGGCTGGATGAACACAGCAGGCCAAGCAGCATCATAGGAGCAGGAAAACTTGACTTTTCGGGCCTGGACCCTTCATCAGAAATGGGGGCGGGGAAGGGGGTTCTGAAATATTGGGGACCGCTTTGCAGAACACCTGCACTCAGTTCGCAACAAACAACTGCACCTCCCAGTCGCGAACCATTTCAACTCCCCCTCCCATTCCTCAGACGACATATCCATCTTGGGCCTCCTGCAATGCCACAGTGATGCCACCCGAAGGCTGCAGGAACAGCAAATCATATTCAGCCTGGGAACCCTGCAGCCCAATGGTATCAATGTGGATTTCACAAGCTTCAAAATCTCCCCTCCCCCAACCGCATCCCAAAACCAGCCCAGCTCACCTCCACCTCCCTAACCTGTTTTTCCTCTCACCTCAAGCCACACCCCCATCTCCTATCTACTATCATCCCGTCCGCTTGACCTGTCCGTCCTCCCTGGACTGACCTATCTCCTCCCTACCCTCCCACCTACACTCACCTTTACTGGCTCCATCCCCGCCTCTTCGACTTGTCTGCCTCCTCTCCACCTATCCTCTCCTCTATCCATCCTCTATCCGCCTCCCCCTCTCTCCCTATTTATTTCAGAACCCTCTTCCCCTCCCCCATTTCTGATGAAGGGTTTAGGCCCGAAACGTCAAGTTTTCCTGCTCCTCTGATGCTGCTTGGCCTGCTGTGTTCATCCAGCCCCACGCCTTGTTATCTCGGATTCTCCAGCATCTGCAGCACCTTTTATCTCTCACACTACATCCACTAGTTCTCTTTATCGATTCTACTAGTCACATCCTCAAAGATCTCCAGCAGATTAGTTAAACATTGTGTGTCTTTCATAAACCCATACTGGCTTTGTCCAATCCCATTAACATTTTCCAAATGTCCTGTTATCATAGAATCATAGATTCTAACATTTTCCCACTATTGATTTAGGCTAACTGCTCTGTAATTCTCTCTTTTATTTTCTCTCCCTTTTTATACAATGGAGTTACAATTGTCATCTTCCAACCTGTAGGAGCTGCTCCAGAGTCCATAGAATTTTGGAAGTTGACCACCCATGCATCCAATATTTGCAGTGCTGCTTCCTTAACTACTCAGGGCTACAGATTATTAAGCACTGGTGATTTGTCAACCTTAAGCAAAAGTTCCCAGATTTTATAGTCCAACTCCCTAGGAATAAAGGCCAAAATTCAATTTACCTTTGCATTAGCAAGACTGTGTCAGAGGGGAAATGGAAGGGAGACTGAGGTCACTGTTACACAATGATCAAGATCTTGGAGGGGATTGGTGTAGGAGATGGTTGTTAATGGTGTCTGAAATTTGTTGCTGGTTGGTATTAAAGGTTACCTTCTCCCCCTACAGGGATGCTATGCGGACTGTTCAGGAGGGTCAGTATTTCCCTATGTACTGTGAATCCCTGATAATTCCGACTGGCTGGAGCAAACTGGCCAAGACACAGGCCTCCTCCTGCCACTGTTGCTGAGAATAAGGCTGAGAGATAAAATCATCTCCCAGCCACTCACCACTGAGCTGCGAAACTAAAAGCACACTTGTTCCCTCAGCTTGAATGAATGAGCCTGTTATAGCAAAGTAATATAAATTAATACTGGTAAAAACCAACCATGCCTGTAGCTGAGTCATGGCCTCCATGTTTGTTTCAGCACAGGTTATGCTGCAGTTAACTTGTAAAGTGCTGATATCCTAACATTGAACAACATCAGGGAATATGCATTCGAAACTCAGTGTTTTGTTATACACATGCAGATCTTGTTTTTTATAAAACTATGCATTCCTTGTTTGTGAATTGACTGGGGCTCCAGCAGTGGTATTCTGCAGTACTGGAAAATGATGGCAGAATTCCGTTCCTTTGCAGCTTTCAGCTGCAGAGATCTAGCAGCCAATGCTTTTGGTTCCCTGGACCCTGTACAGAAAGGCCATCCAGTCCATCGGTCTCCCTCCCGGATCAATGTCATTAATATTGCAGCAAAGGATTTCGTAGGCTCTGCGTGCACCATTGACAAGGCACCTCATAAATAGGGCTGGCAAAGGCTGGGAGCTTCATCATTCAGTGCAGGGACACACAGAGAGCGGGAGAGGGAAGGAGGTCTGCTCGAAGGGAGAGGGCTGCAGCAACAGCAAGCTACTCGAGTTGGTGCTGAGGAGCTGCAGCAGTTTGGTGTGAGCTGAGAAGCACTCTCAGCAGAAACGGCATTTACACTGCTAACAAACAGCTCAATATACCCACCATGGACGTTCTGAAGAAAGGTTTCTCGTTTGCTAAGGAGGGTGTGGTGGCTGCAGCAGAGAAAACCAAGCAGGGCGTTCAGGATGCTGCAGAGAGGACGAAAGAAGGAGTGATGTATGTGGGTAAGGAGGCACACAAACTGCAGCTTAACATATTACACAGAGACGGACTTTCCGGGGTACTTTATTTTTTCATGCGGGAGGTTTTATTTTTCTTTTAAAGCGGGGGGAAAGAGGAATTTTATTTTGCAGGTCTGTGGGAGGTGACAACAAATTCAATCAATGAAGCAAAGTTTAGAAGGAACAAGGGAACAGCTAAATTAAAATGGTTAGGCTGGAACTGCTTTTCAACATTTCTCAAAGGTGATGTTCAACTTATCGCAAGAAAGGAAAAGCTCCCCTCCCCAAGAAGTTCTGCAGAGTGTGAATGGTGCATTTTACTTTCTCAAGTGCACTAAGCCTTTTCCGGGTTGTCTTTACCTCCTGTCAAGTTATGCTGCACAGGGACTGTATCTTCCCGCTGAGGGAACATTGACACCAGGTCCCTTCGGACAATGTGACCAGCTTTCCCCTCGCTTTAAATGCATTGGTGCAAAATCTCCGTTCTGTTTTCTGTGATGCTCCAGGTCCTGTAGTCCCGAATGGTGCAGTAGCTGTGCTGGAGCTGAGCTTGACGGGGAGGTACTGTGGTATACAAGTGAGTACTGTGGCCATGAAGACAGTACAGTGTTAAAAGGGGGGGAAAAAAATCATCGTAATAAATTGCCTTCAGGACCGAGAGTGAGAGTGTTGTTGGTGAAACTTCCAGATGTCTCTCGCATTTTGAAATGCTCACTGGAATTAGATTAAGCCGGGGGCAGATAGGAATTCCCTGTAGCCTTTGCCCCAGGGAGGATATAGTAAAAAGATGGGTATTTTAAGGGACAATGGGATTTCTGTTGCCCACAATTAAATAACCTCACAGCTTTATATTCAGCACAGAGGAGGAAACAGAGGTGAGCCGCCTGCCCTGACTTTGTAAAAGTGCTCAAAATCTTCATCTCCAGAGCCCTGGTATGAGCTAAGACCAGGAGCACTCTGAGAATAACTGAATTCTGGCTGTTTTTTTTTCCCCCAGAAGATTCTGATGACCCACCATTGCAGCACTCTGTGTCCACTGTCCAGCTCTGCTGACCTGGACCATACCATGCACCAGGGGTCCCTGCCTGAGTGGGAGGTGCATCCAGCCTCTGGTTTACACCCTCACAAGCAGGTAGGCCAGGTGTGTCTTTGTCACAGATGTGACAGCAGCTGACCTTGTCACTACCAGGAAGTAGCTATCACCCTCCCCCAGAAAAAAACACACGATATCGTGATATAATGTTGATAGGTTTGCCTTGAACATGTGACTTTTATTACGACTGGGGGCTGCCAGTGCTAATTTTGTTCAAACCGATCCTTTGAAATAGCAGGGAAGAGATTTAAGGGAAGGATGCTGTGAACACCCTGTGCATGATGAAGGATCTTGGTGCTGTAACCAGCCAGTTCTGGAGCTGGGAGGGGCGGCTGATGCTCAGTCCTGGCTATATCATACCTATACTGCTGCGTACTATTTCCATTCAAACTCTCTCTCACAAGGAGAGTTTCCCCAGACTGTCAGTCGTCATTAAACCCTGGGAAGAAACCAGCATCAAGACTAAAGCACCTGCAAAACAAGCAACAACAAAATGACTTTCCACAGGTTAAAGAATTAAAAACTGCTTCATTACACGGGACATCTGATTCCCCAGAGGGCAGAATTAGCGAGGCAGAGAATTCTTTTTGAGGGGTCTAGAGTTTGCAAAGAGACAGAGGGGTGAGACAACAAAGACGATTTGAATATGAAGGATTGGGACTTTGGAATAAATTGGTGCAGGACAGAGAATCAGCGCCGATCAGTAAACATGGGATGGCTATAATTAAATGCACCATGGTCTTGAGTTAGAGACAAGACATTCCTGATTCAGCCTGTAGATTAATTGAGGTTAATTCGCATCTTGGTGTGGTGTTGAAGCTCTCATATCCTGCTCATAGTCTATGCTATCATGTCCCAGACCAGCAGTGATGGAATAACTATTCCATAGTCACATATTACCTCACGTGACTAAACTGTTTTAACCCTTGGCATCCTGACAGCTCCAGAGAAAATAGGAACTGCAGATGCTGGAGAATCTGAGATAACAAGGTGTAGAGCTGGATGAACACAGCAGGCCAAGCAGCATCATAGGAGCATGAACGCTGACGTTTAAGAGCAGCTGTGTCCTTTGGTCTAGCTAGTTCTGCGAATTTACATTCTCACCCAGTGTGATATGCGTGATACTACATTCACAAACCTACTGAAATATCAATGCAGTTTTAATATTCAACTTATAAAAATTATTTTTAGAAACTATTTGAAAAACTTTCATTCCACATAATGCTGTGGTTGCTGGCATAAGAGCAAATAAAGCCACGGTAACACCAGAGATCAAATGGCAGCTTTTGAGAGAAAAATTCAGTTACGTTTTCAGGTTAATGACCTTTCATCATTGCATAATACATTTTCCCGAAGCAGGAATGGGAATGGTGACTTTGACACCCCATAGAGGAGTGGGGGTGTGTCCCCCAGCAAGGCTAGGTATCTCCATGTACCAGCCAAGCTCTTGGACACGATTCAGAAAAGAAACGTTCTATCAGTACTTCAAGTTTCTTCAGTGCTTCGGCACTCAGATCTGTGCAGCAGAAATAGCATCATCACAGGTAAAATAAAATCCATAAAAGTCCATCTCATTAGGAAAGGGATTTCCTGGTTATAATAATAAGGGAGAGATAATAGGAACTGCAGATGCTGGAGAATCTGAGATAACAAGGTGT
>JAHRHZ010000070.1:3895632-3912000 GCA_024137785.1 Ginglymostoma cirratum
CCCCCATTTCTGATGAAGGGTTTAGGCCCGAAACGTCAAGTTTTCCTGCTCCTATGATGCTGCTTGACCTGCTGTGTTCATCCAGCCCCCTGCTTGTTATCTCGGATTCTCCAGCATCTGCAGCACCTTTTATCTCTATCACAGAATCCAAGTCGAATGTGTCTCTCAGCCTGCAAGAGCAGTGATAGTTTTCAGGTGAGATATTAGAGGGAGGCTCCTTGTCGGGTTGGGGGGGGTGGTGACACTGTTCAAAGAATAAAAAGCCTTTTTAGTCAGTGTCCTCCGGTAAAGTTCATTGTTTAACTGATAGAAGTTTTCTGATTTTTGACCTACTGTGAACAAATTGGCTTCCTGTTTCCATCCCAGCAGTGGGTTCACAAAAGCAGTTCATTAACTGTAAGGCATTGTGGGACAGTTTTGGGAACATGCAAGTCACTATATAAATGTCTATCTTCTTTTTGAACATCAGAAGTGTAAGCTTCACTACCTGCGATAGGAGTCTGAGATGAATACTGGAACTGGTTACAATCAGTGGGAGTGGAAAGTGGGCACTTCACCATAACAACAACCTGTATTAAGATAACCACATGCAAAATCACCAAACAGCTCCATGGAAACCCTCTTGAGCTTCGTCTTGGAGTTGATTTTCTTTTCGTTTTGCAACATCGGCTAAGAACTTGCTGTCTTGTAATGAGCTTCTGTTAACCTTCAGCTCCAACCAGTTTTACCCAGAAAATAGCTTCAAGTGTGAGCAGAGCCAGAACTATGGGGTGGCTGGGCCTTTGTTGAATGTTGAAACTGTGTACTTTTTCTGTTTGATTTGCTGCAGAGCGATGCAGAAGTTGGGGTCAGGGTTAGGAAACTCAAACTGGCATCATGTGTTCACAAAATCAGCTACAGTTTAGCCATAAAGCAGAGCCCTCTTAATTCTGTATTAACAATATTTTACAGCCTCAATCAGAGGGAGTATGGCCTCATTGCACCAAAGTTCCCTCTGGTCCCTTCTCAGCAAAATTGTAAATAGGGGCCCCATGCTAGAATCTGTTATTAAGGTGGTGGTAGCAAGTCATCCTTGCCACAGAGAGCTGTGGGAGCAGCCTTCCTGTGTATATTTATGGTTGAGGTAGATAGATTGATCAAGAATCTACCTATCAGGGAATCAAGGGCTATGGTGAAAGGGCAAGAAAGTGGACATGAAGAATAACTGATCAGCCATGATCCTATGAATGGTGGAACAGGCTCAAGGGGCTGAATGGCCTACTCCTACTCTCATTTCTTATGGTCTTATGGACATTTAGAAAGTCCTATATTAATCAGACAGAGTTAACATAGTTTTGTGAAGGGGAAATTGTTTTCAACAAATCTATTAGAATTCTTTGAGGATGCAACAAGCAGGGTGGGTGAAGGGAGACGAGTACATGTCATGGTTTAAGAATGTATAACCTCATTTCTTTGTAAAGGAAGAACTGAGAACCTGCATTTATGTACATCTTTTAGAGCAACTCAGATACAACAATTCATTATTTCAAAATGGCATTTGCCATTGCTTGTAGAAAATGTGGCGGCCGTATTTCAAATGGCGAAGCCCTTTAAACATGGCTACAATGGATGACGAGTTAATTTAATTCTGGTGGTTTTGGTCAGTGGAAGAATATTGATAGGTCACCGAGCAGAGAGAACTTGCTTTGAAATTGATTCAAACCCATTGCTGAGTGTGACAGTAATCGACAAATCCTCTGTACCTCTCATTTCCTTTCCAGAAGTACACTGTTATGGAATCATCCCATTCTCATGAGTCCTTCTCAATTATAAATTTAATAGAATCATAGAGCCCTTACAGTGTGGAAGCAGGCCATTCAGCCCATTGAGTTCACACCGACCCTCTGAAGAGCACCCCACCCAGACCCAACCCCCTACCCTGTAACCCTGCATACTCCCAAGGTTAATCCACCTACACTGCACATCTTTGGACTGTGGAAAGAAACCCACATAGACACGGGGAGACTGTGTAAACTCCACCCAGACAGTCACCTGAGGGTGGAATCAAACCCATGGCCCTGGCACTCAGTGCTAACCACTGAGCCACTATACCACCCAGTGTGGTCTAGTTTAAGGTGATTCATGTGTCCCTCCTATGGATATCGTAACAGTCATTAGAAATAATGAAGTTTCTCATCTTTCTATCACAATATAAGATCTTGGCTTAAGGGAGATTGCCAGGTGAATGCATGCAAAGCTACTTTCCTTTCCTGCAATAGGAGGCTGACAACAACTTGTACGGTTCTGTCTTGCCAGGATGAATTTGGTCAAGAAATTCCTGCTCAGCCGGTGGCTGAGGGAGAACAGACCCTAGAGGAGCAACTGGTGGAAGCTACAGAGGCCACTGAAGAGGTAGAGTAAGGTCTCCAAGGAAGTCTTGAATCACCCTTTCCTTTCTGTCCTTTCTGCAATCCCTAAACATGTGACTTTTCCTTTCCATGCTCCCACAACACAACCCATGCAGTCCATCCCTTATGTTTTGACTTGTGAACTCTCCCCTTTCTTAGTTCATGGGTAGATTTTTACACTAATGTGCAAATCCAGGTAAAAATGGTAAATATTACATGTTGGGGTGTCCAAACTGGAGAGGGTGTTACAACATGATATTTAACAGAAGCATTTGACAATAGAATATTCCATGAAATAAAACTGGAAATTACTCCACATTATCAACCCCAAAAGCCATTAAATTCCACAAACTTCTATGAGAAGAGTGCATCATCTGAGGTTCACTAAGAGCATTAAGGGTGCTATCAAATTAAGAGAAAGATGTAGAATACTATGAAGATTAATAGCAGTACCTTAAAAAAATGAGTAGCTAATTTGAACATTGCTTTCTTAGGGAGTAATTATGGTTAACAAGGAAATGGAGTACACTTTGAGAAGCATTTTGATCTGTCTTCACAGTCAAAGACACAAAAAGCATTCTCTGGTAAAAGAGAAAGCAGGGGGCAAAAGGGAGTGAGGAATTCAAAACAGTTACAATTATGAGAGAAAATGCACAAAAATACAAATGGGACTGATGACCTGTTTCCTAGGGACGTAAAGGAGGAAGTTGCAGAGGTAACAGATGTATTGGTTGTCATCTTCTAGAATTTTCTAGATTCTGGAAAAGTCCCACTGGATCGGACAAATACAAATGTAACACCACTGTTCAATTAAGGAAGGAAAGCTAAAGCAGGAATCTCTAGGCTGGTTATTCTAATATCTGTTAAGAAATTGCTAGAATCCATTATTGAGATGGTGGTAGCAAGTCATCCTTGCCACAGAGCTGTGGGGGCAGACTATTTGTGTATATTTAAGGTTGAGATTGATCATGAATCTATCAGGGAATTGAGGATTAGGATGAAAGGGCAAGAAAGTGGGTGTGAGGAATACGGGATCAGCCATGAAACTATTGAATGGCTGAGCAGGCTTCAGGGGCCGAATGGTCTACTCCTGCTCCTATTTCTTATGGATATTTATAAAATCGTATATTAGTCAGGCAGAATTGACATGGTTTTGTGGAATATATTTTAGTTTTTGACAAATCTGTGAGAATTCTTTGAGGATTCAACAAGCTGGGTGGATGAAGGGGGAATAGTAGATGTCAAATTGTTAGATTTCTAAAAGGAATTCTGTTAGCGGCCACGTAAAAGATGACTGCACAAGCTAAGAGCTCATAGTGCCTCACAGGTTATTAGTCTGGATAGAGCTTTGGCAAACTAACAGGAAGTAGTGTCAGGTATCTGAGTCCTATTGAATTGACAAACTGTACAAGTGGAGTATCACAGGGATCAGTGTCGGATACTTAACTATTTGCCATTGTTATTAATGACTTGGATGAAGAGACCAACTGGGTTTGTAGCTAAATTTCCTGATAATGTAAGGATAGGTCCTTGTATGTGAGGAAGATACAAAGAGTCTGCGAAGAGTTATAGATGGGATAAGTGAGTAGGCAAAAATTGGCAGATAAGGTGGAAGTTGTGAACTTTGGAAGGAAGAACAGAGAAAAGCAGAATATTATTTAAGTGTAGAGATGCTGCAGAATGTGTCAGTGCAGATGGATGTAGGTATCCTTGTACATGAATCAGAGAAAGTCGGCGTGCAGGTACAGCAAGTAATTAGGAATGCATGTGGGACGTTGGCCTTTATCAAAAGGAGGTGAAATGTGAAAGTAGGAAAGTGTTGTTACAGCTCAACAGGTCACTTGTGAAACTGCATCTGGAGTACTGTGTATACTTTTGGGACACTTTGTAAGAAAAGATGGACTTAAATTAGAAGCATTTCAGAGAACGCTCACAAGACAGGATCCTGAGACGAAGTGATTGCCTCATCTAGTTTTAAGGCAATGGAATGGACGAGTATATTAGCTATAGTTTCTGATGTTCCCTTTATGAAGATGGACCAATATTCAACCACACCATTAGAAAAACACATTATCTTTCAGTTTTATAATTCAATATGTTTAACTTTTATTGTTCTACCTTTTCACAGAGAACTTCTTTTTGTTCCACCATCTGTTAATTTTTATCTTGGACCTTATCCAGAAATCTTTCACGATTTAGTTGTAAATCTCATTGCTGTGGGAATTCCTTTCCATTGTTTGCCTCAAATCTAACTGTTCCTTTCCTCTCAAGGTTCCTGCACCTTTTATGTACTTCTCTTTCAGTTTTTATATCTGTATTTACAGATTTAATATCACAGCAGATTTCTGGCACTATGTTGGCACTTCCATTGTAATGTGGCAGTGTGTCAATGCCAGCTGGATTATAAATGCGGGCACCATGAGTGCTTGCATCATCTTACTGCTAGTGGGGAGGTTGATTCTGTTATCAGTAGTGCTGTACCTTATGGGTAAACACCTGAGGAATGTGGCTTTGAACCTCCTGCACAGCTCACCAGCAATAATTGACACACAGCCTCAGTATCATGGACAGGTACTCCCAAGCAAAGGACAAACTCACTCAGTAAAACAATTAATTCTATGGACTGTGCTGCTGAGAATTGAAGTCCGTTCACAAATCACCACCATTGTTGCAAGTTTTTCTGTGGTTGCACACCAGAATATATCACCAGGTTTAGGGTGTCCATTCACAAGGTGGTCTATTCTAATATGTTGTTTTCTCCCCCTTCCTACAGACTGGAAAATGAAGAGCTATCGATTTTTCAGAAGATTCTGGGTACACTTCCCCTCTCCCCTAAACTTTCACACAAGTGTTGCCATAAAGAATCGAGGATCACAGGCATCAAGCCTCTAATAGCTAATTGTAAAGAAGGGAAACTGTCCAAAGCCTATTTGTTTCCTGTCACCACCATTCTGTGTGACCTACTGTGGTCGCCAGTTTAACAAGAGTCCCTTTAAGTAACCAACTTTGAGCTGCTGTTCATTTTATCATGTTCACCCTGTAGTCAGTCACCTGTGTGTCACCATTCACCTTTGTAACAGCACTTTGTGTCTCCATAGTCTGCTTTTGGCCACCTAATTACATTGATGGTCGTAATTTGTGGTAGTGCAGTGCATGCTGCCTGCATAGTTTTGTGTGTTGGCATTTAACACATGCAGATTTTATAACAAATATGAAAATTAAAATAAAACTTTAATGGAGGTACTGCATCATCTCTTGATAGTTATTGATCTCCAGTTTATTTCTAGTAATGTGGATTTATCATAGTATCCCTACAGTATGGAAGCAGGCCATTAGGCTCCTCCAAAGAGCATCCCTACCCTATCCCCATAACCCTGCATTTCCCATGGCTAATCCACCTAGCCACACATCCCTGGACACAATGGGTAATTTACCATGGCCAATCCACCCTAACCTGCACATCTTTGTGACTGTGGGAGGAAACCCACGCAGACACGCAGAGAACATGCAAACTCCACACAGTCACCCAAGGTTGGAATCAAACCCGGGTCCCTGGTGCTGTGAGGCAGCAGTGCTAACCACTGAGGCTGACAATTTATTGATCACTCAACTTTGCTAAAGTTGATATATTGAAATATAGAAGATAGGACCAGAAGGAGACCATTCGGCCCTTCGAGCCTGCTCCGCCATTCATCAAGATCATGGCTGATCGTTCAACTCAATAGCCTAATCCTGCTTTATCCCCATAACTTTTGGATCCCATTTGTCCGAAGTCCCTATCTAGCCACCTCTTTCAATGTTTTGGCATCAACTACTTCCTGTGGTTTTAATTTGTCAATGTTTGAACTCTTCAGTTTACTAGTGATGAATTGTCCCTCTCCTGTCTAGGCAGCCTGGTTAGGTATAGGACAGAAACATATCTCCATCCGGCACTCCCAGGGCAGACACAGGAGGGAAAAACAAAGAGTGGTCTCAAATCCCTCCCTCGCTACTCCCACTTCTGCTGCAGAAATGACAAGAGCCCCATGTTGCCCCATGTTGAGGGAGGTCCTGCTGGAATTCATGGACCCCCAGGCTGGGTTAAGGTGAGGGTCTTTGAAAGCTACCAGCAAAATGGAGCTTTGCCCATTACATGCTAATGAGAGCAGTGGCAGCCAATAATGTACTCACCCAAGACCAAGGATCAACAAGGGACCTGGGCTAAAGTGAGTGAGTGCAGAATCGGGGGTTTGGGGGTTGAGGTTTGAAGGATAATTATCACAGGAGAAGGGAGAAGTAGGGGGTCGACAGCAGGTCAAGGAGTTGACTCTTGGTGTGTTCCCGACCATTCTCACATTCCCAAAACCAAATATGTCCCTTCCTGATTCCAAGTCTTTGGATCCACAGTGAATACCTGATGACCAGAGAGGCCACGGGAGCTGCCCACGATAACTATCAGCATTTGTTTCTCAGCCTGTGTAATGACTCCTGACCTGGAATAGTTACATTTGGCTTTGAGCAAACATTCAATCAATTTGGAGTTGGTGGGATATAACATCTAAAGATCCACTCACTGATTTTGACCATTAATGAGAGTCCATTCTACTGCCTGGGGCAGTGTGCCCAGGTCCTTGGGACTTGATTTCTGATACTGAACTCTACAGCTGTCTGGTCTTATTGCCTTCCGAATAGGAAAGATGTTGTTAAACTAAAGAGGGTACAGAAAAGATTTACAAGGAATTTGCCAGGACTGGGGGTTTTGAGCTATAGGGAGAGGCTGGATAGGCTGGGGCTTTTTTCCTTGGAGCATCAGAAGCTAAGGAGTGACCTCATAGAGGTTTATAAAATCATGAGGGGCATGGATAGAGTGAATAGCCAAGGTCTTTTTCCCCAGGGTTGGGGAGTTCAAAACTAGAGGGTTTAACATGAGAAGGGAAAGATTTAAGAAGAATCTGAGGGGTGACTTTTTCAAGCAGAGGTTGGTGCATGTATGGAACAACCTTCCAGAGGAAGTGGCCAAAGGGTTTAGAGGGATATGGCCCAAATGCTGGCCAATGAGACTAGGATAGATTGGGATGTCTGGCAGGCATAGACGAGTTGGACCGAAGGGTCTGTTTCCGTGCTGTGAGACTCTATGACTCTATGACCTTTGAGCCTTGCTGTGGATAGAACAACATTGTAAAATCTTGAAGCCCACTTATCATTGTTGAATGTTTCCATGGTCAGATTGTAAATTGATTGGCACTACTTGCTCTAGCAACAGTGAGTTTTAAGTCATTTATGGAATGTGAGCTCGACCAGCATTTATTGCCTGTTCCCAGATGCCATCGAGAAGTTGGTGGTGAGCTGCTGTCTTGAACTGCTGCAGTCCATGTGGTGTAGGTAGACCCACAGCACCGTTGGGGAGGGAGTTCCAGGATTTTGACCCAGTGACAGTGAAGGAAGAGTATTATATTCCCAACTCAGGATGGTGAGTGGCTTAGGCAGGAAATTGCATGAAATGGTGTTTAGTGAATGCGATGTTATTGGCTGGGCCAGTATTTATTGCCCATTCCTGTTGCCCTGGAGAAAGTGGTGGTGATGTGCCTCCTTCTGGCTGAAGATTGCTGCGAATGCTTCAGTCTTATCTTTTGCACTGATGTGTTGGGCTATTCCATCATGAGGATGTGTGGAGCCTCCTCCTCTAGTGAGCTGTTTAATTGTCCACCGCCATTCATGACTGGATGCTGCAGGACTGCAGATCTTAGACCTGATCCGTTGGTTTTGGAATGGCTTAGCTCTGTCTATCACTTGCTGCTTATGCTGTTTGGTACACACGTAGGCCTCTTTTGTAGTTTCACCAGGTTGGCAGCTCATTTTTGGGAATACCTGTATGCGACAAATGGCAACACCTTCTGCTCACCAACCATTTTAAATCCTCTTCCCACTTCCTGGGTGATATGTCCATCCTGGGCCGCCTCCAGTGTCACAATGACGCCACCCGCAAACTGGAAGAGCAGCACCTCATATTCCGCCTTGGGAGCCTACAGCCCAATGGCCTAAACATGGAATTCACCAGTTTTAACATCTATCCACCCCCCGGCCTCAACCCATGACCTGTCCTCCCCACCTCCTTGACCTGACACAACCTGTCCATCTTCTCTCCCACCTATCTGTCCCTCCCAACCCACTGACCAATCCCCACCACTCCCTTCCTGCACTCACCTATCAGCATCCCACCCACCTTCCCCAGCCTCACCCCTCCCATCTCTTTTTATTTCTGAGCTCCCTTCCCCCTCCCTCATTTCTGAAGAAGGGTCCTGACCTGAAATGTCAGCTTTCCTGCTCCTCTGATGCTTCCTGGCCTGCTGTGTTCCTCCAGCTCCACACTGTGTTATCTCCGACTCCAGCATTGGCAGTTCTTGTTATTTCAGTGATTGAGAACCCCACTGCGAAGCCTCATTTTTGGGTGTGCCTGCCTCCCCCCCCCTAATGAAACCAGGGTTGATCTTTTGGCTTGATGATAATGGTAGGGATAGCCAGGCTCCACCGTTACCCTGAACATACTTGAAGTTCAGCATTTATAATCTCTTTCTCGTTCGGACTGTGCAGTGGTTGTTCTTACTGATACCATTGTGGATGAATGATTTGAAATGGATGAATTGATGGTTCCCTCACCACCTACTGCAGGCTCAGTCTGATTGCTATGTCCTTGGACACTCTGCCAGCTCGGTCAGTAATGGTGTTACTGAGCCATTCTTGGTAATGGACATTGAAGTCCCCTGCTCAGAGTACGCTCTGGGTCACCTTCTGTGTTCTCTCCACATGGTGATCAATAAGGGGGAACACTGATTCCTCAGCCGAGAGGGGGAACAATACGATAATTAGAAGGAGGATTCCTTGCCCACGTTTGATCTTAGGTCATGAGACTTCATAAGATCCAGAGTCATTGTTGAGTCAACGCAACTCCCTCCTACTCTGTAACATTACGCCGTTATCTCGGTTGCATCAATCCCGCTGCTGGGACTGGATGTATCTGCAAATGGTGATGATAATGTCTGGGATGTTAACTCCTCTGATGGGAAGATAATCATTGCAACAGCATAGGCAGGAGTTATATGGTGGGACCAGGCTGAAATCCCAAGGCATCTGACTCCAAGGGAATAGCCTTCGCACCTTCCTGCCACCCATGTCCTTCGTGATGGCCAGGTTCACGGGGTTGGGCTGCTGTTAATGAGTCTCACTGAGTCGCTGCAGTGCATCTTGTAGATGGTACCCATTGCAGTCTTACTGCATTGATGGTGAAGGGAGTGAATGTTGAAGCTGATTCCAACCAAATGGGCTGCTTTGGCTTAGATGCTTTCAAGTTTCTTGAGTATCGGAGCTGCACTCATCTGGGCAAATGGCGAGTAATCCATCACACTCCTGACTAATGCCTTGTAGATGGTGGACAGAATTTTGGGAGATAGGAGAGTGAGTTACTTGCTGAGAAATTCCTAGCCTCAACTTGATCTTGTAGATACAGTATTCATATGGCTGGTCCAGTCCTGTTCAATAATAGCTCCTGGGATGAGGATGATGAATGTTAATGCCCATAATTCTCCTGGTCTGAGCTAATCATATGGTCTGGATAAGCACCTAGCTGAGGTCTATCACATAATAATTAGAATTTGGTTTATTGTCATGGACTCAGGTAGAGGGCTACATAAGTACAACAAAAAGCATACAAAGTTGCTATTTCCAGCACCACCTTAGGTACAAAGATACCTAGGTACAAAACCTTAGGTGTAAATTCGAGAAATAAATAAAGGGAAAAGTTCAGCATTACAGTCCTTATAAATCAGGAAGTCCACTCTGGGCTTCCTCAAGGCTGGGAATCCATCAAATCTGCTTACATTGGCATTGAAGTAAGTGGCAAAGAGATAAGGGAGCTAATAAGGGGCTTTCTTTGGGATTGATGTGCATGAGAAAAGGAGAATTGGCAGTTGGATTTTTTAAAGTCCAACAAAGGGCGTCAAGGAAAGTAGAAAATTAAAGTCATCTCATGACAATCTCTGTCTTCACTCTGGTACAGTCGTCATGATGGAGGGAGATTCCAGCAAAAGGCACATGGCCAGGTTTCCTTGATGTCTCTTGATTAGTCACATAAAGCCAAAAAAACAGAGTTGGGGCAGGGAATGTGGTCTGGGAGCAGGGAGGCTTGAAATGTCCCGTGCCTCTATTTACATTCTTATAACCCATTGTATCTGGATCACAGAAACCCTTGGATAGAGAGCATAAAGACCCAATATTGAGATCCGATTCCTCTTTCCTGTATTCTAGTCTCTGAAGCAATAAGAGGAACATGTCCTCCCCTTTATCAGCAGAGATTCCCCCAAACTTCACCCCATATCTTAACTGTAGCGTAAAGGGTTGAGTCAGAATGTACAATATGCTAAAGTGACACAGTATACATCATCGCAGGAAATGATGCAATGTCACATGATCTTGTTGCCTGTAATGCAGAGTTGTGGCAAGATGAAGCCATTGTAAGATGTTCCTGAAATAAAGTTAATGCCTTTCTCGCCACAGCAGACTTAAACTAGGGTTAGTAGCACCTTGACAGCAAGACTGTTCTAGTACCTTCTCCCGTCCTCCTCTCCCCTCGCATGCCCTTTGCAATTAAATCAGAGCTGCTTGCCAACTGCTGTCAGTCGACTGGAATCTGAGATCAAAGTATGGGAGACTGAGGAAGCTATTTCGCTGACACACACACACACACACGTATAAGCGAACGCATGTGTGTGGGCCTATACTCTCTCTCTCACACACACACACAAGCTCTATAAACACTGACACACTTGTGCAAACACATACACACAAGTGTATATATATATATACATAAATATATAAAATATATATATATATATGTACACATACAGACCCGCATACACCTTCACTTACTTCCACATTGTTGGAATAGTTAAAAGGGATCATTAAAATGACAAGATAAACTAGCCAAATAAAAATCAAGATAAATTATTTTAGCAGAGCTCAATGTAAACATTATTTGAAGCTGAGTAGAGTGGAATGATTTTATCAATATGTTTTATTCAGTTAAATGGACTAATTTTCTTTTACAAATACCAGAGATGCAGTTTAACAGTGTCAATTTACACTTGCTTCATGTTGCTGATCATTTCGAGAAACTTGGTAAGTTACCAGCGTTGGAATTAATCAACTCAACCCCTTTTTTCTTCAAAGCTTCGGCACCCTGATCGATAGCTGAAAGAACAAAAGCAGACCAAAAGTAAAGTAAACCAGTCTGACACAGACAGAATGTTGACCATGGCACAACGCTGTACAGCTCTATTACCCTGCAAGCTCAACTTTCATTGACGTAATGGGAAGCAGGATGGGCATCAGCAAGACCCTCTGATTCAGAAACTGGGTTCAGTTTACTTCCAGGCCTCAGTGCAACTATTTGGGATTTTTTTCACCTCCAAATGCTTCTTGCCCATTGCAGTGCAGCCTTGGGGATATTGAAAAATGGGAAACGACAATAGCCAGGGGTTCGTGGGTGGATGGCAGTCCTCAGGATCTGGGAGAAGCTGTTTGAGAAATGTTTCTGTATTTTCTGCTCAGCGATAATAATTAGGCAATGGTGATTCTGCTGGTGGATCTTGAAAAAGGGAAGCCTGCTTCGCTCGGGATCTTTAAACTTTTCAATTAATCTCATACCTGACCACTTTTTCCAGGTAAACACCAAACAGCTTTTTATAGAGTCCCTACAGTGCATAAAGAGGCCACTCAGCCTATTGAGAATGTACCAATCCTCCAAAGTAGATCCCACCCAGACTCGGTACCCCCACCCACCAACCCCCCAACCCAGTAATCCCACATGGGGTTTTAACCATGACTAACCTACCTAACCTGCACATCCCTGGACACTATGGGCAAGTTAGCCTGGGTAATCCATCTACCCTACACATCTTTCGACTATGGGAGGAGACCAGAGCACCTGGAGGAAACCCACATAGACATGGGAGAATGTGGAAACTCCATACAGACAGTCACCCAAGGGTGGAATCAAACCCAGGTACCTGGCACTGTGAAGCAGCAGTGCTAACCACTGTGCCATCCTGCAACCCATGCGATTGTCCCCAGGGGATTCAGGACCTCT
Source organism: Ginglymostoma cirratum (assembly GCA_024137785.1). NCBI lineage: Eukaryota > Metazoa > Chordata > Chondrichthyes > Orectolobiformes > Ginglymostomatidae > Ginglymostoma > Ginglymostoma cirratum. The sequence continues at coordinate 3,908,140 of JAHRHZ010000070.1, forward strand.
ATTGTCAGGCTCAAATGGGCCTCAGAAGCTCGCACTAAGGAGACAAGTCACTTCCTTGGGATTTTCCATTAGTTGGCCAAATGGGGGCATCATTGCAGGTCACATGATTGGGACAGAGCAAAGGTAGGACGGAGGCATCCTCCCTCCAACTGAAACTTAAAATAGAGAGGCACCAAGGCACCAGTCGACCAGGTTGGGTTTTGGAGGAGGTGAGAGACAGAATGTGCTGGTCTGCAGGAGCCCAATGGGGAGGAGACGATCTCTGAGCCTGCTTTGAGCACCAGACACCTCTTTCAATCACCAGAAAATTCCAGTCAGCTTCCAACAACAGGCGTGTGTTGACATTGAATTTGTTGAATCAGTTACCTGCTCTTTGTCAAGGTTTTGAGCGATTGCAGGGGTAACACTGCTGTTCCCACCCCTGCCACAAGGAAAATAACTCGGGTGGCAAGAAGGCAGGGAACTGGCATGCTGATGGGGCACAGAATTCCATGCCCATCCCTTTTGGGTGCTAAACATTCTCCCCCTGGCATTTAACGACACAAAGTTGGATGGTGCAAACTGGTTTAGGTGGAGGAGGGTGAAAAATTAAATGGGAAAGCCATAATATTGTCAAGGAAAGACAAAAGTATGTGAGGAAATATATGGGTTTAACATCTTTGAAAGGCTATAAATTGCCCAGCTTAGACGAAATATATCCCAGGCAACTAAGACAGATATGTTATAATAGATGGGGAGGCGATGGCCCAGTGGTATTTTCGCTGGACTGTTAATTAGAGATCCAGATAACATTCTGAGGACCTAGGTTTGAATCCTACCACAGCAGATGTGGGAATTTGAATTCAATAAATATCTAAATTAAGAGGCCAATGATGACCGTGAATCTATTGTTGATTGTTGGAAAAACTCACCTGGTTCACTAATGTCCTTTAGGGAAGGAAACTGCCATCCTTACCTGGTCTGGCCTACAAGTGACTCCTGACCTACAGCAATGTGGTTGACTCTTAACTGCCCTCTGGGCAATTAGGGATGGGCAATAAATGCTGTCTAGCCAGCAACGCTCTCATCCCGTGAATGAATAAAGAGAAAATAACCAATTTTTTCTAAGCACCTGGAATCCTAGTTTAACAATTCTAGACATTGTTATCTAGATGGGGCTGGTGAGAACCTCGTTGTGAGGCTACAACAGTTTTATACAGAGACTATTTATCGTAATAATAATTCTCAATTACATTGTATGAATGAATGCTACCATAGAATAAATAATGATCAAAGGTAGTCACTTCACATATGTGGTTAGTGAATACTCTAAGAAAAGCAAATATTCAATGCTATATTCCTTAATACTGAGTGGTTGCTAGATAGTCAATCAAAGATAGTTACAACAGGACTATTCTGTTTTAAATTTATGCTAAATGTTTAAGTTTAAGGAAACTACACGTTCCCAACCCTGTATAATTTCTTTCAAGTATTTTTGAGAACCCAACCTTTTTTGAGCCCTACAGTGTGCCCTAAGTCTTGCAGCCTATCACTGCAACTGTTGAACTGCTTCATCATCCCTTAGCTTATTATGTGTCTCTTACTGATTCTTTGAGTTCAGTTCATTTATCTGGGTTTATCTTGCAGGCGTTTGGCTATTTTACAACAGTGACACCAGCAAAATCCTGAAAACGACTACACTTTTCTGCATAGTGGTGTCTTTAAGCTTCTTGGCACCAACTCAGGTGTTGCATACAGTGCATTTTATTCCCCGTAATTCCTTTAACTGAATTAATTTTTTATTCATTGATTTGGGTGTATCGGCCACTTCCTTCACAGCTATGGTAAGATCACTTTGGGGATACTTTCCTTTGCTACCCGAGGCTTAGAATGTAAGAGCAGGGAAATTATGCTAGGACTATGAAAAAAAACAAGTTAGACCACCTGGTCATTGTTTCCTTGGAAAGTTGTGATTGCATTTGAGATGGTATAGAGCAAATTTACAAATCATTTTCCAAGAATTGGTGTTTTTTTTGGGAACAGAGAAGACTGAGAGAATAAAAACAGAAGTTGCTGGCAAAGCTCAGCAAGTCTGGCAGCATCTGTGAAGAGAGAATCAGGGTTAACATTTCGGGTCCGGTGACCCTTCCTCAGAACCAAGTTTTTGTTCCTGATTTACAGCATCCACAGTTCTTTTGGTTTTTATTAAGACTGAGGGAATATTTAGTTAAAGGCATAAATTTATATGGGGCCTGAATGGAATGGATATGAAGGATCTATTTTCTTTGGGAGATTAATAAACAGAATGTCAATTCTAATTGCCAGATGGAACAGAGGGGAGTTGGGCAGAAAATGTTTCACGCAAAGGATGAGAGGAGACTGAGAGGGTAGGTAAGGCAAAAATCCTCACCGAATTTGAAAAGTTTTTGGATTTGTGTTAAGTCGACATAGTTACTGATCTTGTGGCGCAGTGGCAAAAAGCCTGGGTTCAAACCCCACCTGTTCTAGAGGTGTGTAATAACATCTCTGAACAGGTTGATTGAAAAGAACACTGCAGATCAAGAGATGGGGACTGGGATCAGACTGGGTGGACACCAACTTTATTTTATTCATTCAGGGGATGAGGGTTTCTCTGGCTGGATCAGTATTGACCACCCATCCCTAACTGCACTTGAGAAGTTGATGGTGAGCTGCCTTCTATTGATGTGTCTACGCCCACAATGCCCTGAAGGAGGGAATTCCAGGATTTCGACTCTGTGATGCTGAAAGAATGGAGATAAATTTCCAAGTCAGGATGGTGAGTGGCTTGGAGGGAACTTGTTTCCCTGTGTCTGCTGCACTTGGTCTTCCAGATGGAAATAGTCATGGTCTTGGAAGGTACTGTCAAATGATCTTTGGTGAATGTCACCCTCTGCATTGTATGTTTTCTTGTTCTCTGTGGCCCTATGCCATGTAAGTAGTGGTCAGGAATGATGATGGATGCATTCCTTCATTTTCCACAAACCAGGTACGAGAGTGACGAAGATAAAAGGTACTGCAGATGCTGGAGAATCCGAGATAACATGCGTGGGGCTGGATGAACACAGCAGGTCAAGCAGCATCATAGGAGCAGGAAAACTTGACGTTTCGAGAGAGGGGGAGGCGGATAGAGGATGGATAGAGGAGGGGATAGGTGGAGAGGAGGCGGACAAGTCGAAGAGGCGGGGATGGAGCCAGTAAAGGTGAGTGTAGGTAGGGGGGTAGGGGGAGGTAGGTCAGTCCAGGGAGGACGGACAGGTCAAGGGGGCGGGATTATGTTAGTAGATAGGAGATGGGGGCGGGGCTTGAGGTGGGAGGAGGGGACAGGTGAGAGGAAAAACAGGTTAGGGAGGTGGAAATGAGCTGGGCTGGTTTTGGGATCCTCCGTACCCCCCTACCTACACTCACCTTTACTGGCTCCATCCTCGCCTCTTCGACTTGTCTGCCTCCTCTCCACCTATCCTCTCCTCTATCCATCCTCTATCCGCCTCCCCCTCTCTCCCTATTTATTTCAGAACCCTCTTCCCCTCCCCCATTTCTGATGAAGGGTCTAGGCCCGAAACGTCAAGTTTTCCTGCTCCTATGATGCTGCTTGACCTGCTGTGTTCATCCAGCCCCACGCTCGTTATACCAGAGTGACGAAGTTGGATTGGATATTCTGTACCTTTCTCGACAATCTGCTGCACTTGCCCTCCGCTTTTCTGAGTTGCATCTTTTGTAGCTGTTCCTGCAGAGAAGGAGATGACATTCATCAACATCAGGGAAAGGGAGCAGTTTACCCCTCCAATATACCCCCACAGCCTCCCCTCCAATATACACCCTCACCCTCCCCTCCAATATACCCCCACAGCCTCCCCTCCAATA
>JAHRHZ010000070.1:3912521-3929777 GCA_024137785.1 Ginglymostoma cirratum
TCCCCTCCAATATACACCCTGACCCTCCCCTCCAATATACACCCTCCCCTCCAATATGCTCCCACACCCTCCCCTCCAATATATACGCTCACCCTCCCCTCCAATATACCCTGACACCCTCCCCTTAAATATATACCCTCACCCTCCCCTCCAATATAGCCCCACACCCTCCCCTCCAATATACCCCCTCAACCTCCTCTCCAATATACCCCCACATTCTCCCCTCAGATATACCCCCACAACCTCCCCTCCATACCCCACACCCACCACTCCAATATACCCCCACACTCTTCCCTCTAATATACCCCCACACTCTCCCCTCCATACCCTAACACCCTCCCCTCCAATATACCCCAACAGCCTCCCCTCCGTACCCCCACACCCTCCCCTCCCTGGTTATAACTTTTGGGTCTTTTTTGGTTTTTGATTCAACTATACTTTGTCATTTCCTCATCAAAATAAATTCCAAATTCTTAACTCCAAAGTGCAATTTTAGCTCACTGGCTTTGTTTTTAAAGCCGGCAGCTATCTCCTATGTCACAATGATTTGCTCATGAATTTGCCAGTAACTAACTTTCTACATTCCAAAATCCCCTGTACCTTCCACTCCAACAGTCCAATTTAACCACAACCTTCACTCTGACATTCCGATGTACTCAACAGCTATGACTCAGTGAAGGCAGTGTCGGCTAAAACTGGCCTTTTTCCCTATCTCATGTGATTCCAGCTCAGTCAGTTAAGTTATAACGACCTTCTGATTTTCTGATATACCCCACATGCTTACTATAATCGTCTGATAAATTACATACTCTGACCATAATACTCTAATATAACCCAAAGCCCGACTATGATACTCCGACAGACCCCACATCCCTGTCTCTAGGACACTCAGTTACATGCCACACTTCTAGCTATAACATTTCATTATATTCTAACACCTTCAATGTAACAGTAACCTTTCTGTAAGTCTCACATGACAACACTTCTGATCAACACCCTAACATTCTGTTGTATCCCGCACCTATCAATATTATTCAAATCCAAATTCATCACCTAATTTTTACACCAATATCCACCACAGAAACATTATTATTACTACAACAGTCACTTATCATCTGTAGGCATCAGTGTAACACCTTAATACGGTGTAAACTCTTGATAATTCCCAATGGTTTAATGCAATAATTTGGATGGAACAATACAAATTATGCAGGAAAGTGGCAATTTAGTGTAAAACAAAATTCAGTTTTTGGATACTTCGAATAAAAATAAACCTTTATACTTGAAACTGATCAATAATATTCTCAATTTTACACACACTTGATTTGTAACACTCCCTAATGCATCTGTCAGCGAAATACTCAAGACCTGTAGTCTCATATATTTTTGGCTCCTAGCCTAACCAATATGCCTGATAAGTCATGTTTGTGTATAGTGATCCCTGCACTATAACACACTGTGTACGGTGTACACCAATAGAGTGAATCTGCCAAACAAATATATAAAGACCTGGTGGAAGCACCAAGTCAGATTGTCAAAGCAAAATGGCTTTCTGTAAAAGCGCACACATTTTTCACTTGAAGAAATCACAATAATTGGGAGGCAGCATTTTGCTTCCGCTCCGTTTTCTCAATAATTTGTCCATGCAGATGTAACAGTTCCACACAATTTTCACACTGAAGTGAGACTGGCCAACTCAACATGCACAAGGGATCAAACCTGGTGTAAAATACAACCATAGATCAAATAAAACTCAAGATAAACTTTTCCTTCTGAGTAGTTTAATTACCTTTGTCTTCTCCTGTATTCAATGCATTGGATGCAGCCTTGTTAAGCTGATCAGCAAAGCCTTCCATCCTTCTGACCCAAAGATTGAGACTTTGTGGGGGAAGTTGAAGAGCAACAGTGGAGGTGACAACTGTACGAACAGATTTAGTTGTCAGGGTTGTGTGCTGAGCATTTATGAAGTGGGGAAGCTCCACCCCAGTGCTTTATGTTTGCAGGAGTCTTCAGATCTTATTGGAGATAACTCTGCTCATTATCTTGGAACATAATATGACATAACTGAAATGTTTTTACAAACGAAGGGAGGAGGCTCACGGAAAAAGAAAGAATCATAACATATCAATCCCAAAGGCTAGGGAGGGACAAAAATGATGTCAACTTTAATTTGCAAGGGAAAGGAGGTTTGATAAAGCTCATGAGAAAAGAAAAGGAAGGAGCAGGGCATTTTCATACTGTCTGACTACAGGAGCCTGCCTCGCATTTTAAATTGTGAAGCAAATGTCACCCACTTCAATTTAGAAAAAGGACTGAAGCCACATTAATGGAGCAGTGTTAGTGTAGGCCAGAAGGTCAAGGGCCAAGTCCCAGCTCGGAATGTGACAGTCATAGGGATGCATCACAATGCACCCAAACACCTCGGTTTGAAAAAGTAACTCATAGCAGTTTGAAGTGAACACACATTTGGCTGCAACTGGATTCACTCCCCGTACTGACTACTCTAATTTAGTTCCCACCATACACCTCATGATCTCCTTTCTAAACACAGACTGAGTGTCCAAGAGTTTCTTTAAGAATCTTAAAGCATGAATTTCCCTGCTGTAAATCCAGTGTGATTCACCATCTATATAATCAATTTGGATGAGAATATAGGAGGCACTGTTAGTACTTTTGAGGATGACACCAAAATTGGTGGCATATTGGACAGTGAAGAAGGTTATCTGAGAGTACAACGGGACCCTGATCAACTGGACCAGTGGGCTGAGGAATGGCAGATAGAGTTTAATTCCTGGTTTGCTATGTGCCTCCGGTTACTTTAAGCTTGGGATGTGATCAAGAAAATGGTGCAGTTGGGTGTATATTGCCGATAAGAGTTGGAGCTCTGTTGAATCAATGCAGCTTTGATGTGCTGATATGGCACCAGGATCTGACATGTAATCCAAGTAACAGAAAACTTGTCAATTGCTCGGCAAACAAGCCCAGAACTACACAAGGTGGGCTTGGGGCTTGAGTTCCTAAAGGGGCTAAACGCTCGAATTGCAGGTAGCATTTGTAAGGTCTCCAATGGTTTCAAAGTGTCCAGAATTGCTGAGCAGTATTTTTGGAGGCATTGTGTCAGCTTCCTGGATTTTCCAGAGTTGTGCAGTTTGATTCCACAGAGGCCAGAGGGGTTAGTGACCAGTCCAGATAGAGGCGCTATAGGTTATAAAGGACAGAAGTAGCTCAGGAGATGGAGCTGAGGCTGTGGCGAAGCAACTCTGCAGAATGGTCTTTGCCATCTTGAAGCTGGATACCTCCATCCTGATTGGTGAGAGGCTGTCAGCCAAAGCATCCAGCACAGTAATACCAATGTTTGCGTTTTGTAGGATAAACATGGAATGGGATGTCAAATTTGGCTTCCCAAGATGCTTAGTGGAGAAATTATGTGGCTCCTGTAAGTGATACCAGCCACTGTGAGATAGATTCCATTGTCTGGTACTCTTGGTCACAATCACATTTTGGATTGACTCTCATCTTTCACTCTGGAGCAGAAGGCCACATTGTCCCTGCCATCCGGAGATTGGGATAATCTCCAACCACCAGGTGTGCAGATGACATGGAATTTGATGGTTTGGTAAATAGAAGGAAAACCTTAGATCTAAGGATGATGTAAATGGACTGGTCAAATGGAATTTGACAGTGAAAAGTGTGAGGTGGTACATTTTGGGAGGACTAGTAAAGCAAGGGAACTCATGTTGAACAGTAGGACCCTCAGAAGTACAAAGGGTCAGAGGGACCTTGGTTTTACATGTCTATGAATCCTTGAAGGCAGCAGAAGAGACAGACAAGAAGGCATTTGGATACCTGCCTTTATTAGGCATAGAATACGACAGCAAGGAGGTTTTGATGAAGCTGTGTATGACATTAAATAGGCCACAGCTAGAATAACGTGTTCACTTCTGGTCATTACAATATGGGAAGAATGGGCTGCACTGGAAAGGGTGCAGAAGAGATTGACCAGGATGTTTGCCAGGCTGGAACAGTTCAGCTGTGAAGAGAGACTCAATAGGCTGGAGTCATCTTTCTTAGAGCAGGGAAGGCAACAGAGGCATCTGACTGAGGTGTATGAAGTACTGAGAGGCATCGACAGAGTAGATAGGGAGAAACCTTTCCCCCTAGTAGAAGGGTCAATAACTTGTGGTGGTGGAGGGAGTTTTAAGGTAAGGAGCAAGAGGTTTATGGAGGATCTGAGGGGCCATTCTGGATCAAAAGGCTTCTTTCCCTGCTGTAAAAACTCGATGACTCTATATTGAAGAGAGGATGATGCAGGGAGTCTCTGAATGTAGTTCAGTAATACTTCTCGATGTTACACCAGTCCCATCTAGATAGTGTGTTGCGAGCAGCTGTGGGAACTGTTTCCATCTTTGCAATTTTAAGTGTGTCCATAAATCTTTCAGCTCGGCAGCACTTAGAATGTCAGGGTTGCTTATCCCTGTTTCCATCTCACGAGACACAATGGAGTTAGAGCAATGACAGGGGAGGTTTCCCTGACCCTGTCCTCCTGGTGGTATTTGGCTGGTTACTTTAGTCATCCTGTTGTGTGACAATCAGTATTCTCCTCTCTTCTGTCTTACTGCGTGTTTGTAACAGTGCTCTGCGATCACACACTCCAGGGAGCTGGCAAATGAACCAACTTTTGCCCAGCCATTCAGGCCAGGCCACAGTTCAGTCTTATTCTCCAAGGTACCTGCAGGTGCCAGTATCAGAACTGGTGGCTGCCAATGTCAGATTGGGCAAGGAGACTACTTCACCCTCGCTGTGCAGTTCTCTCACTTTCCCTGAGGGTAGCTAGGGTGGGCTTGGTGGAGTGGGGGGTTGGCGGGGGGTTGCAGGAGCAGCTCTTCAGTGTCTGAAAGCAGGAAACCAGAAGGAGAAGCTTGAGTTGAAGAAAGTGGGGTTGAGGCCAGAAGCAAAATATCAATGGTCAGACATGACTCATTGTGCCACATGGCAAGCTGTGGATAAGCCAGGACTTGAGAAAAGGCGTAAGGGATGCTAAAGTTCTGAGGAAGGCTCACTCAACCCGAAATGATAACTCTGATTTCTCTCCACAGATGCTGCCAGACCTGCTGAGCTTTTCCAGCAATTTCTGTTTTTTTCCTAGGTAGTTGACTAGGGAGATGCCCTTCACTGATCTATGCTTTTATTTCCCTTCCTACCTGTTCAACTTCCCCAAAGATACCTTTAACTGCTAGCTCCCTGATGCATGAACAATACTGGTCACACTGGCTTGTTATTTCGGAAAAGGACTATCTCATATATCAGCCCGAATCTTACGTTATACAGTCTCAATGTTCTCAGCGATTCTGGATGACACCGACTGTGCATGTTTCGGGAGATGGCGATCATCATGATCCCTTCATGTTCTTCTCCGTCCCCTTCTGTTGCTTGACACCTCGAGTCACTGTGTAAAATACCATTCAGTCTCCCTTTAATTGGGACAGACTGCCTTTGAGAAGAGAAGGCTGCCTGCAATATAGGACTGGCCCCCAGCTCAGCACAGAGGTTGCTGGGAGTACATGAGGTGACTCCAGGAGAGCAGCCTGTCCAGCTGCGGGCAACAAACAGTGATATGAGGTGGCAGCACTACGTTTTCCAGTTACCCATATCCAAGTCAACCCCAGGGAAGGATGTGTCCTGATCTGTATCCTCTGTGTCTGCAAAATGGAACAAATGAACTTTTAGCCTCCAGAATCTTACAGCACAGGGGAAGGCTGTTAGTTTCCTTCAGATCTTTTGACCTCAAATTGTTCCTCTTTCCTGTTCGCCCTCAACTTTTGTCCCTTCAAGAACATTCTTTTTTTTGAAGGTAAGTATTGACTTTACTTCAACCAACCTTTCAAAGATGTTGCTGTCCAAATCCAGACAATTCACGTGTTTTGTTTGCTACATTCTCGGACTACTCACAGGAAGAGTAAACAGATATTGAGTTCCAGATGTTGTTGTCATCAGAGGGTCACACAGCATTCTAAGTTAAAACTGTAACTACGTATACCCCTCACAGAGTTAAATTGACAGACCAACAGAGCTGGGAAACATAGGTCAAGATTCGAGCGAGGAATCTGAACTAGCAAACTTCCATCAGGGAAAATTGCTTTGGAGACACTGGTGAGATTTCATATCCATTCGTGTATATTTCTATTGATGTGAACCCATCATAAAATTGTCCTTTGATAGTACATCCTTGGTACAGGATGAAGGAGGGTGTATGGTTTGCTTAAGAAGCCAATTGGAAGAAATTTGCAATCTTGTCTCTCTGCATCTGAATACTCTAAGATTGTTGAAAGGTCACAGATCTGAGAGACATTAACTCAGTTTTACACTTTGTAGATGCTGCCTAAATGGCTGCATTTTTCCAGTTTTTATTCCAGGATTCCAGCATCTGCAGTAATTTGCTTTCGCGTTAATCGAGTGAACCCTCGCTGCTGCCCCTCTAAGGCAAATATATCCTTCCTTAGCTAAGGTACACAATACTCCACGTGAGGTCTCAAACAGAGTCGTGTATTTTCAGCAAGATTTCCTTACTCTTACACTTCAATCCCTTGTGATAAAGGCCCACTCACTGCATTCTGTGTGTCAACTTTCTGTGTTCCATGTACAAGGACACAACTTAAATCCCCCTGAACCCCAACATTTACTAGTCCCTAATCTTTTAAAAAAATTCTGATTTTCTATTCTTACAATTAAAGAGGATAATTTGATATCTCCCAATATACTCTATCTTGAGGGTGGCATGGTAGCTTAGTGGCTTAGGGGTTAGTACTGCTGCCTCACAGCATCAAGCACCAGGGTTCAATTCCACCCCTGGGTGACTGTCTGTATGGAGTATGCACATTCTCAATGTGTCTGCGTGGGTTTCCTCCCACAGTCCAAAGATGTGCAGGTTAGGTGGGTTGGCCATGCTAAATTTCCCAGAGTGTGCAGGCTAGGTGGATTAGCCATGGACAATGCAGGGTTACTGAGATAGGGTAGGGGAGTGGATCTGGATGGGTTAGTCTTCAGAGGGTTGGTGTGGGCTGAATGGCCTGCTGTCACACTGCCATTCTTTGATCTTCCATCTTTTGCCCAAGCATCTAACATGTCTATTTGCATCTTTATCATAGATTTCTGCCATTTCCTTAGCCTCTGAACAGACTCTTCAACCTCAGTGATTTCAAACAACCCTGCTCCCCTCACCTCCTCCTCTGAATTCACTACCTTTAATCTCACAGTCCACTAAACAAATTAACACACAGTTTAGCCAGTCTATTGACCTGACACCGTCCATGGATTTTCCACATCTAAGAACTTTTGAATAGATCCAGTATTGGCTAATACTTGACTCATTTCCAACCCGAATTCAATGCCCCTCACCGCCAAATCCCACCCTTTTCTCCATCAGCCAATGAACAATACACCTTGCAACTTCCTCAAAAAATCACAAGTCTCCCATATAAAGTCCTAGAGCCATCAAAACACTCCAGTCACCATTAAACTATTTAATCAGTCTCTCAATTCTGACTACAGTGGTAAGACAAGGAAGTTTCCTTTCCTTGTCAGCCCTTCAGTGCAGCATTTATTTCTGCTCCCTTAAGTTTTAATCTGAGTATTTTTATATGTGGTTGCTCGTTACCAGATCTGACTTGGTCTCAATTACGTTACCTAACATTGCTCTTCTTGACCAAATGCAACCCAAAAATTCAAAGATCTTCCCAGATTACAAGGACCGATATAAATTTCTGCATCTGTTATCAAAGGCTTCTGTCGATCTCACACTCTAAGGCCTTTGTATGGAGCTGAGTAATGATGTTGTCACCAAAATTAAAAGCATTTGCACGGACTCATCTTCTTCCCCAGCTTCCCGTTTTTCATCTTCCCCCGCTGGACCTCAGCCAAAACATTATCCTTCTGCTGTTTCTATTTGTCTAATCCCTGTCCTATTTAGACTTGACTACTATGGTATCCTACCTGCCATCCTCTATCTTCCAGAAACTAATCCAAAACCCGTGTTGTGAATTGTCATCACCCATCCATCCCCTCCTTTTCACTGAGGTCCATTAGTTACCCACTTCCCGACTATCCTTGTCTGTATCAGTAAATCTCTTCATCATCTCACACGACCCTATGCCTACCACCTTCACTAGTCCTATTCCCTTGAGCAAATGGCATGTTAACATTTACCACAAAAGGGTTTGAGTACTCAAGCAACAAGATCTTGCTTCAATTGTAGGGAGCACTGGTGAGACTGCACTGCAGTCTAGTCCCTTTACCTAAGGATGGACTTCTTGCTAAAGAGGGAATGCAGCAGAGGTCCACCATAATGTTTCCTAGAATATTGGGACTGTTCTATGAGGAGAGATTGACGAAACCAGACCTCAATTCTCTAGATCTTAGAAGAAAGAGAGGCAATCTTCTGAAAAAATTCTCTGAGGAATAGACAGAGTAGGTGCAGAATGGATACTCCCCTTAGCTATGTGGTCTGTATCTATTGTCTCAGCCTAAAAAGCAAATCATTTTGGACTGAGATGAGGAGGAACACCTTCTCTCAGAGGCTAGTGAGTCTTTAGAATTCTCTACTCCAGTCCATTGTGGAAGCTCAGGGATTAGATACATTCAAGAAAAGATTGTTAGATTTCTAGTTACTAATTACATGAAGGGATATGGGGGTAGTGTGAGAAAATGACATTGAAATAGATGATCAGTCATCATCTAGAATAACAGAGCAGGCTCAAAGGGCTGAATGGCCTACTTCTGCTCCTTTGTTCATATGTTTCTCCCAACATGCCATTCCTCTGGCTCTATCTCTTGTACAGCACTGTCTATATCACTGTCTCTCTTACCAAAGATGGAAGAATTTCTGCCACATTCACCCTATCCTTGAAAGCTCGCCTTAGAAATGCCTCTGCATTTTCCCCTTCATTTCTTATACCTTACTTCTTTGACCTGGCTGTCATTCTTCCTTATTGATGTCTGAGGCTCAGCATCCATTTACTTATGCCTATTAATGAAGTGCCTTAATACGCAGCAATTCATGGTTGCATACCTCCAAGTAACTTCCACTATACTATCTTTCTCAGCAGTTATCTTCATCTGAACACATATACATTGAGTATTTCGTTTATCCTAAACTGGAAGGAGGTAGCTTGGGTACAATTGAGTTATTTTCCCAAGTGAGGTTACAGTAGGGAAGACCATGTCAGAACTCTCTTGATAACAAAAGAAACTGAGACTAAGATGAAACATCAAGTTCCATGTGACAGGCATTATGTTGATAATACAGGCAAGAACCAAGCTGAATGGAAGGGTAGAAAAATGTGATAAAAGTAGCAAAGCAAGTCTTTTAAGTTCCATTTTCATTGAAGGCTGCTTTCATTGCAATTCACTCACCACTCTGTGTAACTAGCCCATTCTGTGTATCCCACCCAGTAACCCTGAATTTCCCATGGCTAACCTACCAACAGGGCAGTTTAGCACCTAACCTGCACATCTTCGGACTGCAGGAGGAAATCATAGCACCTGGAGGAAACCCACACAGACATGGGGACAATGTGCAAACTCCACACAGACCGTCGGCCAAAGGTTGAATCAAACCCAGGTCCCTTGTGCTGTGAGGCAGCAGTGCTAACCAGTGAGCCACCATCTTGAAACAAGGCTTGGGAGTGGCAGTACATCTCTCCCTGCTACTCTCAAGTTTTATTTTGAGCTGCTAGAATTGCATGTGGGACAATCTATTTTATTGATTTTGCCTTTGCCAAGGGTGTGTTTATGAGATGTTACTATATTGGAACAGTATCTGTTTAGTAGTTAAATAATCTATTATTCTGTTAAGTTTTCCAATAGAGTTGAGTTATTCCAATTTCTTCTTTCTTTTGTTGTATTTTAATTACAGTGTTTGAATAAAGTGTGTTTTGCCTAGAAAGAGGACAAAATGCACCCCTTGAAGCCATAGCATTGCCACAGTGTTAAACAAGAAAACAAAACCTATTTATACTTAACAACCCCATCCACTATCAAGTGGCAAAATGAATTTATAAGTTGCCAATTAGCAGACTTAAACATACTCCTTTTTTTTTAAACTAACATACACATTTGTTGGAAATAGGACAGAAAAGAAGACACAGCAACTCTACAGAAGTGGGGGAAAATGGCCCAAAACAAAATATTCTGCAGATCATGAATCCAAATGAAAATGCCTTTCTAATCGCTCTTTTGGCTTTTCGCAATAGTATCACATTGATGATCTTGATCATATGGGCCAATGGGCCAAGGAGTGGCCGATGGAGTTTAATTTAGATAAATGTGAGGTGCTACATTTTGGAAAGGCAAATCAGAGCATGACTTATATACATAATGGTAAGGTCCTGGGTTGTGTTGCTGAACAAATAGACCTTGGAGTGCAGGTTCATAGTTCCTTGAAAGCAGATAGGATAGTGAAGAAGGTGTTTGGTACGCTTGCCTTTATTGGTACAGTGCATTGAGTATAGGAGTTTGAGGTCATGTTGCAGCTGTGCAGGAAATTGGATAGGCCACTTTTGGAGTATTGCGTACAGTTCTGGTCTCCCTCCTATAGGAAGGATGTTGTGAAACTTCAGAGGGTTCAGAAAAGATTTGCAAAGACGTTGCCAGGTTTAGACGGTTTGAGCTATAAGGAAAGGCTGAATAGACTGGGGCTATTTTCCCTGGAGCATTGGATGCTGAGGGGTGACAGTATAGAGCATTTTAAAATCATGAGGGGCATGGATAGGGTAAATAGGCAAGGTCTTTTCCATGGGGTGGAAAAATGAGAGGGCGTAGGCTTAAGGTGAGAGGGGAAAGATATAAAATGGACCTAAGGGGCACCTTTTTCACACAGAGGATGGTGCATGTATGGAATGAGCTGCCAGAAGAAGTGGTGAGGTTGGCACAATTACAATATTTAGAAGGCATCTGGAAAGGTATATGGATAGGAAGGTTTTAGAGGGATATGAGCCAAATGCTGGCAAATGGGACTAAATTTATTTAGGATACCTGGTCGGTGTGGATGAGTTGGACTGAAGGGTCTGTTTCTGTGCTGCATATCTCTATGACTCTATGACTCTGGAACAATTCTCAATGTAGTGGTCGGTCTCTTGGAGTTCGCTTGAGTTAGTTCTTTTGAGTAAATGCTGGAAATACTCAGCAGATCTGGCAGCATCTGAAGAGAGAAAAACAGAATTAATGTTTCTAATTCAGTACACCTCTACTTAAGAAATTAAAATGTTAACTCTGTTCCTTTCACAGTAGAAGATGCAGACTGCTAAGTAAACTGCTAATGCTGGAAATACTTAGCAGTCTGCATCTTCTACTGTGAAAGGAACAGAGTTAACATTTTAATTTCTTAAGTAGAGGTGTATTAAATTAGAAACATTAATTCTGTTTTTCTCTCTTCAGATGCTGCCAGATCTGCTGAGTATTTCCAGCATTTTCTGGTTTTAAATAGCAGGGAGATTTCTGGTGCAAGACAAAAAGCAGTGGTATCGGATAAAGAGAAACATGCGATATGAAGAGGTGTTGTCAATGGTTACAGCAGATTGGGGAGGCAGGATGAGAAAAGGTAAGGCAGAGATTGTTCTGACATCTCAGGAATGTGATTAAACCTGAAGGCTGGGCAACACCCTCTTGAAATATGGGTTCCTACATTAGAAAGGGAGTTTTCAGAAATTCATGTGTACATGAAGCTTTTACATGAGTAACAACTCCAACATGTCAATAAAGTTATACAATTCTCTTCTCTTAGGCAAGATATTAAATGATTATAAGGAGACCATCACCTCTTGGTATATTACAAATAAATAAATTGTTAAAAGTCCCTGGTTCATTCCTTGGCATGGACTGAGTTAGCTTGTCTCAGCTGGATGTGTATTTGTAGGCCTGGCACAGGTGAGATCTCGGTTGAGATATTTCACTGGTGTTGGTGATGAATGGCAAGGCCTTAGATGCACTCACAGAAACTTAACCACAGCATGAACCAGCATCTTTAGGGTGATAGGAAGCATTCTTCCTGCAATGTAGAAACTCATCAAGCATCCTTTGGCTATACCACCCAAACCCAAGACCTTTGCCATCTCAAAGGAAGAGGACAACAGTTGGGTTAAACACCATCACCTCCAAGTCACAAACCATCCCATTCTGGACATATATCTCCATTCCTACATCATATCTTTCATCATCAATACATTCAACACATGGGCCAAGTGCTGGAAAATGGGATTGGAATAGTTAGGAGCATGTTTTTAACTGGCGCAGATTTTTCTGTCCTGTAGTCCTCAATGGCAACAACTGCAGAAGCTATAAAATAAAATGCAACACCACCTTTACAAGGGAAATTTAGGGATGATCAATAAATGCCAGGCATAGCAGTGATCCTCAAGAATGTGAAAAGAAGAAATATGAGAGAAAATAATTGTTTCTTGTGTCATTCTTTGAAACTCTAATTAAATGGTGTTCGACTCTGCAGATTGCTACCTGGCTTGAAGCATTAGAAGAGAACATTCAAAGCCAGCATTTGGCCCTAAAATTAATTGAGCAGCTGTAACGCAGTAATTGTGGGAACTGGGCGTTTCCCAAAATACAAATTGCTAAAGCGGCATTGCTGTTGTAACCATGTCAAATTGATTCTATTGAAGTGCCTTGGAAACAGGGTGTGTTTCAGATGGGAGTACTGGGGTGGGCAGAGCAGAGAGGCCAGTGTTACTCTGCAGAAAGAGCACAACCTATTTCTTGCAATACATGCATACCTGTGCTAAAAATAAATCCATGCTACAATTTTACAATATCAATGTGAGCATAATGTGTGATACAACTGCGATGAAGGGGTTTTAGAGGACGGAAAAGGTGATACAAACCATGGCAGAATAAGTTGGGAGTGGGCTGAAAGCTTGGCTGTTTGGATTCTGAGAAGGTTTTTTGAATGGTGATGGGTGACAAAGTGAAAGGGAGTCCCATAGAATGGGATTGCGACAGCTGGAGACATCAATGGAGAGACACAGGAAGAGGTGCCAAGGAGGCAAGAGTCAGCACCTGGGAGGGAGAGAAAAGAGAGTAATGCAGGAAGAGGTTCCAAATATGGGGTGGGCTAGAGCTGTGGAAGGGTTGGAAATGGGGATGAGGGTTTTAAATTCAATAATATGGGGGCATTAGACATTACTCCTAGGCAGCAGCATTTTATCAGCTACCTGTTACACATCTTGTTACAGAACCACTAATATACATTTCATCCAGCATCTCAAAATGTATCTCCCTTCAGTGTGGCCTACCCACAAGATGCACTGCAGCAACTCACTAAAACCTCCGTCAAAAGCACTCTCCAAACCTGTGACCTCTACCACCCAGACAGCAAGGGCAATAGATACAGGGGAACACCACTACATGCAAGATTCCCTCAAAGCCACTCACTGGTTTGACTTGGAAATGTATCGCCTTTCCTTCTGGGTCAAAGTGTTAATCTGGGTTCAAGCTTCTGGAATGGGTCCTTACTGACTGAAAGGTGTTTGCCGCAAATTGAACCACAATTGACACTGGTTCATGAACTCTTTCATATTACTCACTGATATATGTAGGGTATTGTGCATCTACAGAAATAACTCTAAGAGAATGCTTTGTGGATAATTATTTCAGTTTGTCTCAGAAGTGTGAATCTCTGGGGATAAAAACAGAGGACAGGAGCTGTAGTAGTTGGTCACTTCTTGTCCTTTGTACTATGCAGAGTCATTGTCCTGTGTGATCTACTTAACCTCACTAGCTGCATTCTCAGGAAACATGTAACTGTGTACTGGCATTTTGTAGGGGGGTGAGTGTAAAATGAGATAACAGCCTGTAATTCCATTCAAAATATTACCATTCTATCTCAAGTGGAAATCCTTAAACATGTTTTTTGTTGAATAACATGATATAACATAGAACAGTACAGCACAGTACAGGGCCTTCGGCCCACAATGTTGTGCCGAACTTTTACCCTAAACCTAAGGTCTATCTAACCTCCACCCTACCTTATACTATCATCCATATGCCTATCTAATAGCCACTTAAATGCCCCTAATGAGGCAGACTCCACTACCCTCTCCGACAATGCATTCCATGCCCCTACCACTCTCTGAATAAAGAACCTACCTCTGACCTCTCCCGTATATCTACCTCCACTCACTTTAAAACTATGCCCCCTTGTAATAGCTACCTCCACCCGAGGAAAAGGTCTCTGGCTGTCCACTCAATCTATACCTCTGATAATTTTGTGCACCTGTATCAAGTCACCTCTCATCCTTCGTCTAGCTCTCTCAACCTTTCCTCGTAAGACCTTCCCTCCATTCCGGGCAACATCCTGGTAAATCTCCTCTGCATCTTTTCCAATGCTTCCACATCTTTCCTGTAATGAGACGACGCAATACTCCAGATGCAGCTGAAACAGGGTTTTGTATAGCTGGAGCATAACTTCACGGCTCTTGAACTCAATCCCTCTATTAATGAAAGCTAACACACCATACGCCTTCTTAACAACTCTATCCACCTGGGTGGCAGCTTTCGGGGAACTTGGACATGAACCCTGAGATCCCCCTGCTCCTCCACACAGAATCTTTCCGTTAACCCTGTATTCTGCTTTCAAATTTGTCCTTCCAAAATGAATCACCTCACATTTTTCAGGGTTAAACTCCATCTGCCACTTCTCAGCCCAGCTCTGCATCCTATCAATGTCCCTTTGTAACCTAGAACAGCCCTCCGCACCGTTTACAATGTGACCCACCTTCATATCGTCTGCGATCTTACTAATCCATCTCTCCACTCCTTCATCCAAATCATTTACAAAAATCACAAATAGAAGAGGACCCAGAACAGATCCTTGTGGTACACCACTTGTAACTGAGCACCATGTTGAATATTTTCCACCCACTACCACTCTTTGTCTTCTAAGGGTCAGCTAATTCTGAATCCAGTCTGCACATTTCCCCCTATCCCATGCCTCCTTACCTTCTGCATGAGCCTACCATGGGGAACCTTATCAAACGCCTTACTTAAACCCATGTGTACCACATCCACTGCTCTACCTTCATCCACCTATTTGGTCACCTCTTCAAAGAATTCAATAAGGTTTGTGAGGCATGATCTACCCCTTACAAATCCATGCTGACTATCACGAGTCAAACTGTGCCTTTTTAAGTGATCATAAATCCTATCTCTCAGAGCCCTTTCCAATAATTTGCCCACCACTGAAGTAAGACTAACTGGCCTGTAATTTCCAGGGTTATCCCTATTCCCTTTTTTGAACAAGGGAATGAATTTTACCACTCTCCAATCTCCCAGCACTCTACCCATGGACAGTGAGGACAAAAAGATCATCGCCAAAGGCCCTGCGATCTCTTCCCTCCCTTCCCATAGAATCCTTGGATAAATCCCATCAGGCCCAGGGGACTTATCTATCTTCAACTTCCTCAAATTTCCTAGTACATCTTCCTTACTAACATCCACCTTCTCTAGCCTACCAGCCTTTTCACACTGCCCTCCACTACAACTAGATCCCTCTCAGTTGTGAATACCGAAGAAAAGTATTCATTAAGGACCTCTCCTATCTCTTTAGGCTCCGTGCACAAATTCCCTTTACAATCCTTGATCCGCCCTACCCTTTCTCTGGGTAATTGTAACGTAATTGAAACTGTGCGTGTGCCTCTGTAATTCAATCAGTTAAAACCATTTTACCGTGAACTTCAAACCATTTTCTCAGTGCTGTCCCAGGCTCAAACTTTCTGAGCGAGCCCAAAATGATTGAGAGACTGGAAATGTTTTGAGACTGCCCAGTGTAAGTCCCCTCTGATCAATTATGTGCCATCTTGTCCAGAAGACTAAATAACAGGGGTGTGATATTGTAAACGTGTGGAGCAAGGGCACCATAACTGGACATAATGCAAGCAAGTGCGTGAAGTACCACATTCTGAGGTGAACCCCCTATTCTGTGTACTAGTTGAGATCAGTACACTTGTAAAGTCACTACAGTCCCTAAGGACCAAAGGGCTGCTCTCTCACGAGAGAGACATGATTGGTGGTGATTTAAACTAAGGGTTACCAAGCCTCAGGTGAAGGGAGAGGTTGAGAAGGAATAATTTAAATAAAAGGGGAGTCCTTCACAGTAACCTCAGCTCATGCGGGAATTCACCCTGCACTGTTTGTGTCACTCTGTATCATAAACCATCTGACAAGCCAGTAGAGTCTGATTAGCTCAATAACTGGGGGCATAGATTTAAGGAGAGGGCCAGTGGGTTTAGCAGGGATGTGAGGAAAATATTTATTCACCCAGAGGGTGGTCACTGTCTGTAAGGGTTGTGGAGGCAGAAACGCTTATAACATTGAAGAAGTATTTAGATGTAGACTCATAATGCCAAAGCTATGGGCCAAGTGCTGTAAAATGGGATAAAAATATAGTTAAGTGGTTGTTTTTGACCACTGCAGACTCGATGGGCTGTAGGGCTTTTTCTGTGCTGTAGATCTTCATGACTCTAATATAACAACCTGTAGCGGGATTATCTTCAGTAGATTATATTTTTCTGCCTTCAACCCTCATTGAGGCATATCCCACCATTAATCTCTCCCCTGATTTGTTCCCATGACTACCACATCAGTAAGGAAATCTCTTCCTCCTCTCCTTCATTGTAACAAGATGTTCGCGGTCTCATTCTGAGATTTCACTGTCTCAACCATTATGTTGCTCCAGGGAGAGTGTTACAAACTTTGGGCCCAGCTGCACAATAATGAGATGAAGTACTTTGTGCTTATGGAGACTATTTCCATTCAGGGTCCCAGACGATCTCAGCTTCCCAGGGATTGATCTCCCAAAACTCTGAATGTAGCAAGCAGCTGTTCCTGTTTAAAGGAACAATGTTTCAGGCAAACAGCAATGCTCAGTATACCTGGGGATGGTGGGCTGGTCTGCCTGGAAATCCCCTGGGACACCCCTGAAAATTCAATCATGAGGATGACCAATGAGACAGAAGAATAGTGGAACTGAGAACTTTTGGAAGGTGCTGCTTCTCCAATCCAAAGTCACTTCTCTCTCACTGTTGGTGCTGATAGGCTCTCTACTGATAGGCCCATTTGTCAGTCTATCAGCATCAAGCACAGGAGAGAACCAGTCAGTGATTGGAGGGGCAGTGACAAGGTGAGTAGCAAGGCCAGTGAGGGCCAGGGAAAGCACAGTCTGGGGTAGGAGAGTCTCTGGAGGAGGGGAACGGTCGA
>JAHRHZ010000070.1:3930177-3967692 GCA_024137785.1 Ginglymostoma cirratum
AGGCATAGGCATAGGCATAGGCATCTCTGAGGGGAAGGTGTAGCTAGGGGAGACAGTGTGGCTGAGTGAGGATACAAGGGGCTACAAACAGGAAGATGGAAGGAGCCTAACCAAGAGGTGTGAATACTTTAAACCTGTCGACCATAAATATTGGGCTAACTGGTAGCCAGGAAAAGTTGAAATCAATGGGATAATGAATTCCTTGCAAATTAACTCCTCATTTTTATGAAGTGCATATTACTTACTTGAAAATCCTTCTGTTATGAACTTATGCCTGGTGTTTGTGCCAGTTCCCCAGTGTCTAGGGAAGTAAAGATTTCTTTGTGTTGTGGCTTTTAAAGTTTAACAGAGAGGGTTGATAATCATCAAGGACATTAATGAATTCTTCTAATTCTGCTTTGGTGTGAGCCCAAATACTCAAGATGTCAACACAAATTTCATGATGTGAATCCATTGTTATAGTTACAACGTAACTCCATCTCAGCTGGGGAGTTACTGAAAATTAACATCTCAAGTATCCTTGGAAGACAAAAATCATTTTGACCTCAGTTGACACATTTTTGGGCAGACATTGGCTGATGCTACATATACCGTTTGTGGGAAATAGACTGTTGTTACAGCGTCACTCTGGATTTTCTTCCTTGTTAGTTTTTTTCTCCAGCTTTCTATGGAGTCCTGAGAGAGGTGAGTGCTGAAAAAAGACATTGCTTGCAGTTCACAGACTGTAGCCAACGACTTAGCAGTGTATTTTTAAGGAATTGCTTTCCACTTTGTGAAGCTTTCAGTGTGTTCGCAATAAATGGTGTTCATTCCTTGCTGTTTGTTTCCTCAGTGACTGCCAACACTAATAATTGAGAAAACCTGCTCTTTAAAAATTCCAAGTGTAGCCAATACAAAACCTCTTGCTTCTCCTTGGAGAGGTGTGGCTATTTGTGAAGTGTGTTTTCTTTGTGAAAGGTTCTTTTCAGGCATCCCACAGGGCCTAGGTTTATATAAGAAAAGCACCACCTGAAACCTAGGAAACTGGCATGACCAAATCCCTCCTGTAAATGCTCCATTCTTGTTAACTATTTTACTACTTGGTTTTGTAATGCTTGGCTATGTGTGAAGCAAGAGGTGGTATTGGTACTTAAAAAATATATAAATTTCCTAGCTTGCTCGCAAAACATACGTGATCTAGAACTGCTGTTTGAAGTTGTAGTGATGGATTCTACATCACAAATGTATTTGCACCACCAAAGAACGAAAAAACTTTTGGGCATTATATGAATTTGAGGTGAGCATGGTTTCTGTTTCTGGATTGGAGGACGAATGCTTTGTTAACACAGATAGAAGTAAATCTGTCTGACCTGACTGATATCACAGACCTGGGACTGCAGAGTTAACAGAGGCTGGAATGTGAATACTGAATGGTATTTGACATTTTCAACATAGGAAGTGAGGCAAAGATGCTGTTAATTAAGGTTGACATTTAGTACAACAGTGAGAAATAACATTAGTTCAAAGGGCAAGGCCTAGAATCAAGGTGTTGGCTGAGGATCTTGGGTGAATTTCTGTAGTGCATCTTGTAGATAGTAGACACTGCTGCTACTGAGTGTCGGTGGTGGAGGGAGTGGATGCTTGTGGATGTGGTGCCAATCAAGTGGGCTGATTTGTCCTGGATGGTGTCCATCAATACTCTTCATGCCTTTAAAGAGATGTTGGCATCTGGAAGGGGGTTAGGGGTGTGGAGATTCAGTGCCCTATCTCCCCTTCCAACTCCGTTTTGATTAATTCCCTTCCCGTTCTCCCTACAGCCCCCCTCACTTTGGATGGTTCGCATTGTCCGTTATGGGCTTGGCATGTAAACTTCTAAATGGCTGCCTATTACCTATTACCTATTACCTATGGTGGTTAACAGTTATAACCAAAGAAAAGTGATGCTGATTTAATGATGGGAAGGTCATGCTGTTGTCTGAGGTAGCACTTTTGGATGTAAAGAATAAAACAGAAGCTGTTTGGATCTTGTATGTAATAACATCTCTGAATGGATTGATTAGAAAGTATCTATAAGCAGATCCTTCCCTCTCTCCCTATCATTTTTGGTTTGCATTGTTGCTAATGGGCTTTGCATGTAAATTCCTAATTGGCTACACATGATTTATTAGTAGTTGTGGTTAATGTTTAAAAACAAACAAAACAATCAGTAATTTGATGGTGGGAAGGTTGTGTGTGATATCACTTCTGAAATACAGAAAAGAAATACAGAACGAGCAAGGGCACTTGTGATAGAGTAATTGGTCACTACCTCTGAGCCAGGAGGTCTAGATTCAAGTCCCACCTGCTCCACAGATGTATAATAATATCCCTGAATGGTTTGATTAGGAAATATCTTCAGTGGTGTGTGTGTATGCAGTGAGAAAGGTACCGTGAACAGCAAGCTGCACACCATCCATCCCAACTCCTGCATCCACCAACTGGACTTGCCTTGGCATGCTTATTTGCTGCCAGATGAGGATCCCTAATGGATGGCTCCCTATGCGGGAATTCTCCCACTTTCCATCCGGGACTCAGGTGGAGGGTGTTGTACACAGCAGTCCCTTTATTTTGTGGGGCTGTGGAGTCCGTGGACCATGTTTATTTACGTTGGCTGTGGGTGATTGCGTTCTCTTTTTATTTATTTGAAAAACCTTTTGTTGTGTTTTTGGTTGCGCTTCAGCCTAATGCTCCTAATCTTTGGGCATCCTGTGCGGATGGGTGTGAGCAGATCGGAGGACTTCCTTGTGGGTTTGCTCCTGGGTCTGGCTAGGCTGGCTTTATACTGGCCCAGGCAGCGGGCTGTGGAGGGGGCCATCTCTGCCAACTGCTTGCCCCTCTTCCATGGTTACATTCAAACCCAGGTATCGTAGGAGCATGGTGTCCATCGATGCTCTCGATGCCTTTAGAGAGAGTTGGGCACCGCAGGGGATACAGTGCTTTATCTCCCTTTCCAACTCCATTTTGATTTAGTCCCTTCCTGCTCACCGTACACCCCAAACACTTCACCTCTCATTTGATGTTTTGCATTAGCCTTAAAAGGCATTGCATGTAAATCTTCAATCAGCCACACAGGTGTTTTTACTGCTGGTGGTTAATAGTTTTCAAAAAAAAGTCAGTGATTTTGGTGGTGGGAAGGAGCTGGGCTGTGATCTCAACACTTCTGCGTAGAAAACAAAACGTGGTTAAAGCAGGATACTTAGACGATGGTTTGGATGTGAATATAGGCAGTGTGGTTAGTAAGTTTGCAGACGACACTAAAATTGGAGGTTTGGTGGACAGCGAAGGTTACCTCAGAGTACAATAGGACCTTGATCAGATGGGCCAGGGAGTGACAGATGGAGTTTAATTTAGATAAATATGAGGTGCTACATTTTGGTAGGCAAATCAGGGTAGGACTTATACACTTAATGATAAGGTCCTGGAGAGTGTTGCTGAACAAAGAGACCTCGGAGTGCAGGTTCATCATTCCTTGAAAGTGGAGTCACAGGTAGATGGGATAGTGAAGACGACATTTTGTATACTAGCCTTTATTGGTCAGTACTTTGGAATATAGGAGCTGGGAGGTCAAATTGCAGGTCTACAGGACATTAGTTCAGCCACTTCTGGAGGATTGAGGGCAGCTCTGATCTCCCTCCTCTAGGAAGGAGATGTTATGAAACTTGAAAGGATTCAGAAAAGATTTACAAGGGTGGTGTCAGGGTTAGAGCTTTCGAGACAGGTTGAATTGGCTGGGGCTATTTTTCGTGGAGTGTTGGAGACTGAAGGGTGACTTCCATAAAATCTCAGAATTCCGACAGTGTGGAAACAGGCCATTTGGCCCAGCATGTCAACACTGACCCTCTGAAAAGCATCTCACCCAGACCCGTTCCACTACTCTATCCGTGTAGACCTGTATTTTCCTTGTGTTGGGGCTGGGACAGCAGGAGTTATCCCTGCACTCCTTCTACACCACCACCACCACCACCACCCCCGCCCAAGGCATTGTGGGGGGGGGGGCGGGGAAAGAGAGAAATGTATTTAACTAACATATTACAGTTTTCTGAGGAAGTAACATGCAAGATGGATAAAGTGGCATCTTGTCAAATGCCATTTCCACATTAAAAGGTTGCTAAACAAGGTCAGAAGACATGGTACGGGGAAGCTAGCAAACAGGAAGTGGAGAGCAGGAATAATTAGGTTTTCTTTTGGATGATAAGCAGTCACTAGTGCAGTACTACAGGGATCAGTGTTGGGGCCACAACTATTTACAACCTATAACATATCTGACATGGTTGCAGGGACAAATGTATAGTAGAAAATTTGCCATTGACAAGATAAGGAAGTTGAAAAACCAGACAAATTTCAAAAGCTTTATTGAGGTAAAATTTATATAGAGATGTTAAAAAAAAATGAAAAACAGCACTCTGGTTACACATACTGCCACATTAATTTTGTGTTCTAGAAACAAGTGTATTACGCTGAGAGAGATACTGGGGTCGAAGAAAGGGAAAGGGGCAAAGAAATTCTATGTTAATATTCAATTTTGGAAATGAAGAACACCAGTTAAATTTTGAAGCTATCCAATTATCCATATTTTGATGCCACTTCGACAAGTTCATCGGTGAGCCCTTACAACATTTAATGTAGGAATTTGATATATGCAATTTCCATCAAACTGACTATTTATATCAAGATCTTTCTTTCTGCATGTTATCTTTGTAAATGTGCAACTCCAATTTGCTCATCTCTTGGGTGCCAGTAACCAGTAACCAGTCACGTCAGCAGCAGAATGAGCATGTCAACACTCCAGCACCACGTGATTGGATTAGAGCAGGTCTAGTGCTATGCAATTGGGTTTTGGGAAGTGAGAGAATATTGTTTGGGGTGACAAGTCAGACAGGCAAAGAACAAGACAAACATGATATCCACTGGCTGAGGACTGCAGCAAATGACTGGCATGGTGTTCAGGCAAGTGGGGAAAAAGTAAATTGTCCTGGTGTGGTATCCATATCATTGAAATAATTTATTGCATGCTAACCGATTCACTTTTTCAATGTGAAACTTCACAAACTGCTACAGTTCCAAGTGACATTGCTCCCAGAAAGTAATAACGTGCAAACTGATTTTTAGTGTAGAGGCTCAGGGACCAAACAAATTGAGAAATCGACAGTTACTCAGATGGTTTTATTGCCTCTCTAATATAATTAACATTGTAGCTCATTTCCAATCCAC
Source organism: Ginglymostoma cirratum (assembly GCA_024137785.1). Classification (NCBI taxonomy): domain Eukaryota; kingdom Metazoa; phylum Chordata; class Chondrichthyes; order Orectolobiformes; family Ginglymostomatidae; genus Ginglymostoma; species Ginglymostoma cirratum. The sequence continues at coordinate 3,935,407 of JAHRHZ010000070.1, forward strand.
AGGCTTCCTTTGTATTCACACACTCCCGATGATTATTGCACCTTTATAGCCTCACTTTGATTTCTGATCTCGTTCTCGGGGATTTTCTGGTTTTGAGGCAGTTTAGGATTCTTATCCCAAGTATACAATCAAGTGATTTCAAAATTAAAGATTCATAAACGAAGCTGTGAAGACAGTAACCATTAACATGTTAGATATTTCATCCTTTTAAATCCAGTTTACATGCTTAAGGGATCTTGCTTCTCTAGATGATTTAAGTGATTTTTTAAAAACTTCATTTGGCACCTACATTTACATTCATTTCTATTTCCTACTTAGCTTCTGCATCTGCTCTTTTATTAAAGAGAAATTGGAGTGGAGGTCTGTTCTATTTTGCTTTCTAAAGGAGTTGATTTTCTGTGATGTTTGCCATTGTTTCATTAATCCCTCTCAGGTTTGTCACAGTTAGTCCTTGAATAGGATAGCTTTCAAAAAGTATTCCATTTGTCTTCAACTAAAGTTAAGAAGACCAAGCCCCATACGCATGTTCTTTCCATTACATGACTTCATCCCTTTTAACAAGTTACATACCTGAGTTTTTGGTTGAACCCAGCTCAAAATTTGATGAAGATAGACTCAGAAATGCTCGAAACCAATGACTTATAAAGCAGTGGGCCACAAATGGAGAGGTTGGGAAGCACTATTAACTTCAGCACAATGTCACCAAAGCAAGAGGGGGATTAATGCATGAAAACTTAGTGATCATGCACCACTGACAAATTATTAAACTCTTAACATTTCATTAATTTACCTTCACGCAAAAGAATGTAGAAAAGAACAAAATTATTCTTAAAAAGGGTTCATCTGGTACTCGATTGCACCCAGAAAGGCGAATGCCAAAAAAAGAAATTTGACATGCTTAATCCTATAGAATTCTGAAACATTCTTTTGTCTCCCTTTGTCATATGCAATTCCACTCTGAACATTCACCACAATCTCGGAGCTAGAGAAGTGGAGGAAACTTACGATAAAACCCCTGCAGAAGGTGACAGCATTAACTGAAAACTGCAAGATTACTGCTTTTAAGCTGTCCACTTTAACAAACTGATCAGGGCAGCTCAAAAACTGGTTACTGCTGTGAAAGTGCATCGTCACAAATCCAACATGCAAATTTAAAAAGATTAGGTGCTGTTATGGTGTTTTGCCTGATCAATCTGCAAAACCATCAATGCAATGCGGTACTAAATTGGACATACAATATCATCCACACAGCTAGAAGGTGCTATTTCTGACTTGACTTGGTTGTGCTGAAGACCTGAAGCCACTCTACAGGGTTTACTATACAGACACAGTTACTACTAATAAGGGATTGTATTAAAAACAAGAGTGTAAAAAGTGTTTGAGGCAGGATTGAAGGGCACTTTGATGAAAGACAGCTGTAGGTTTCCAATAAGACAGACTGAATTCAATGTGAAAACGGTCCTAATTGCTGCACAGAGTTAGGAAGTCATGTCTGACCTCCAAAGCACATAGGAAACATTCAAATAAAAGAAACAGAAGAAAATCATATCCTCTGACTTTACAAATGTAAATGGATATTCTAGAGAAAGTGCTCTTATAAAAAGATGGTTTTACTAGTAACGTTGTTTCCATACTTGTCTTCGTTTCTGGTCATGGGTGTTCTGTCCTATTCATAATGGAGGCTGGATTCCATAGCACTAATTCAAAAAAATATGTAGCTGCACAAGTTATTTGAAAGTCACGATTGCCAGTTTTCATTTGTTTTCTGTATTCCACTCCTCTACCAATGCCAAAGAAACATCCATATAGGTCCATATAGTACAGTATGAGACTGCACTAAGTGCTTCTGCTAATGGGCTGATTATTCAGAGTTCCTAAATGCACTGCCCATTGTTCCTCTGAAACCACAAGGGTGAGGTCACTGTGCTATAATGTAAATGCAGTATGAACAACATTGACTTCTTTGCTACACATACAGATGGACAAAGGAAAATAAAAACTGGCAGAGTATGACTTTCACTACAAAAATTATTTTTGTGCTTATCTGCAAACCTCTCATCCTCACTTCCATGTAACTCTTTTGCCAGCTTCACTGAATGGAAGTTAGATGCATTTCATGTAAATAGAACCCTAACGATGATCATGACCAGTTGTTACTATACACGTGTGCCATCTAACGCATTATGTACCCTCTCCACTTCAAGCTCCTGAAGTCACTGACTCCTAACACTATCCCACCATAGTTGGTGTCACAGTAGAGCCTGATCTTTAATCCAAAATCCACAAGTAAACTTTGTAATAAGGTCAATATACCAAAATCAGGAAGCAAAACCTGTGTAATATTAGCTCTCCAAAGCCCAGGAACACTTTGGCTAATTATAACTAGCTTGTCAAATATGACATTATAGCAAACCAATTACAAAACATTCTGGCAAAAGTTTAGGATTTGTCCACCCCCAAATGAATGTGATTCTTTTCTGCCAGACACAGAGGCCTAAAATAATAGATTTTTGACAGAAGTGCTACAGATAACCTTGAGACACCTGGGACAAAATGGACTCAGTAAAGACAAATGGCAATCCTTTGATGCACAGGAACTGGATGACCAAACAGCAAACAGGCTTTAGAATCTCCCCTGAGCATATTTCTCAATTTAATGATATTGCCAAGGGGGCGGGGGTTGCTAGCTGGAGACCACAAATTGGATGCAACGCATTGAAAAGCTCCTCTCAAGTAAATGTAACATGGCTCCCACTTGCCAGCAGTGCGAGATCATAAAGATTTTCTGTAAGCCTTAATATTGGCTTGTGGGTTATGTTAATTGTTTAACCTATTCACTAATTCTGGCAGCTTCTATTGGAGAATTAGTGTTCCATTGGTTTAAAAAGTAAAAAAGGAAAAGAAAATTCTGCCGTGTAAACGTTTGACATGTTAGGCTGGGGAAAGGTTGAGAGGGGGATTTGTAAAGGAGAGACGGTGCCCACTCTATGTGAAGGTCAGACCAGCCTCGTTATACACCTTGAAGACTTTCTCAATAGCGTTGACATAGGCAGCCGTTCTTAAATCCAGGCCCAGGTTATATTTCATCCCTGTGCGCATGATTTGCTGAAATAGACAAAAGAAAAATAAAATTAAAAGGAATGCTTGCTTCCTTAAATTCTTTACTCTTCTCATTCCCGAACGGGTAATAATTCTCCAGCAATGACAGCCTCTGGCACATCACCTTACTAGCCACTCTTAATATTCACCATTTTAAATTAATACACACTTCATAAAACAAAAACAAACTTGCTCAGAGATACCACAGACTTCTGGAACAGGTGGGACTTGATCTAGTCCTCCTGGCTGAGAGGTAGGGACAACGTTGTACTACAGTAGCCCTCCATTTCTAAGTTAGATTAAACTTTGGAAGTCACAATAGCTAACTCAAATCTTAATCAGGAGTGTCCAGGTGCTGCCTACCGAAGGCCTTGGATCATCGTCCAGTTACGTGTCCTAGAAAGTGCATTAGAAAGGACATTGGTATAAAAACATTGGAGGGAGAAAAGAACAATTTTTTTTTAAACTTTGCATTTTGCCCGCCATTCAATAGCATAAAACAGCTGCAAGAGATTTTAATAAAAAGGAAAAATGCTACAATAGACAGAGCTGCCTTTGTTTAACAAGCTGCTATTCACTTGCATTACAATGCTGGACAGGGAGTTCTTTCCAAAAAGCAAACCTTAAAATTTGAACATTTGAAGATTAACAGTGATTTGCGAGAAGAATCCCAGTGTTTAGACAAATCAGAACAACTCCCCATCATGAAGCACTCTAATTTGCCCTTGGCAAGCCTAGTAGGCAGGAAGGTATGCCAATTTTACAGTTTGCTGGCTGTTTTCAATGGCTTGTCAAGTAACTCAACAGTTTTGCCATCAAAATGTGTTACTTACGTTGGTGTAATTTCCATTAACAATGGACAAACTCAACATAAGATTCTAGATACAGAAAGCAATCTCAGCGTTGCAGGGAAGGAAGCATCCATCCCCCACACTCCCAGCATTGGGAATGCAAGTCTTTCTAATGGGCTTATAAGATACATGTGCCCAAACCAAAGAAGTAGGTCAAATATAACAAAACCTAAAACAACAATTCTAAACAATGAGCAGAGGAATGCTTTGGTCATGTCCTTATTCATAGAAAGAAAGGGATTTAAAAGAGTAATTAAAAACAGTTACTTCTGAAGCGACTACAAGCCATCTGTTTGAAGCACAGTCCTCTTAAATTTTTATTTTGTGATGGAGTAAATCAATACAATTTTTAAAAATAACCTGAAACCGAACAAACTACAAGTGAGTAATTGGAAATTCGAAGGCTGTAGATAGTCTACAGCCCTTTAAAATGACACATTTAGCTTCGGAGATCATATAGATGCTGTGCACAGACAGCTTTACATTGAATCTGGTAGGAGGCAGGATGACACATGGTAACAGTGGGCCAGTTTAGATGCTTTCAATTTCTCAGCACTTTTTCTTTCAAAGTGCATAGAATCGTCAACCAAATTTCTTAAACAAGGCAAAGTTTACGCAAGTGGAATATCTGACTCCACCTCTAGCATTTGGCTCAATGAAAATTCATGACAAAGCTCATATCTAATGACTGCTGAATAAATTCCCATTCCTACTCGTGGGAAAGTAGTGATTCCAGAAGGAGCACAGGTCAGAAACTGCAAACAAAGTAATTCTCATTCCTGAATTTAAAATCCCTTGGAATGTAGCTTCCAACTGGAAGCACATTAGGAAAGAACCCTTAAAATGTAAGACGCATGTGGAAGAAATATACATTTACTACATTTTAAAAGTGAATAGATTCCAGTTAGCTAGAAAGAGAAATTAGGAGAGATGTGTGTTCAATCTCAAACTAATTTTCAGCTCTATGGAGAAATTGTAATATTTAGCATCTTCTTTGATGTGAGGATGTTGTAAAGTACTTCACAGCCAATTTGTGCACAGGATTCTACAAACAGTAATTAAATAGTAACAAAAAATTCTAATACAGTGGACTTAAGGTGTAAAAGTTTCCCCAGGATACCAGGATCAGTCCTCCTTCAAAGACAGACCTTCAGACAGTGAAGCACTTCCTTAGAAATACAGTGAAGTTAGATTCAAGAAATGGAAGCCAAAGTCATCTACATAAAAACAAGCCACAACCTAAAAATTTACAACACACTTTTCTGCTTAATAATTGGTCCCATAAAATTATGACGTGTGCGTTACCAGAACAGCCAGGCACTCCGGCAAATACAAACAAGCTAAACAACAGTCATACTGCCACAGGCAAGGGTGGAACACAAAAAGGCAAGGGAGAATTTCAGACTTTATGCAGTGCCTGAAAGCACTATCCAAATCAGCATTTCTCAATTTTCTTACTTAAGTAAATTTTGTTTGGCTACTAGGAGGCAGAAGTGATTGACACTACCAGCTCTCCCTAAATTCCCTTGGTTAGGGTACAGCATTGGTTTGCACCACACCCAACATTCATACATTGTGGCACATACCAATTCTGTATCTTAACCAAGGGACTCGAGGGAGAGCTGGCAGTGTTAATCACTTCTGCCTGAGCCAGAAATTATGGGTTTAAGCTACAATGGAGAGACTTCAATGCAGTAATGGAGTGCTACATTGATGGAGGTGCCAACTTTCAGGCAACATGTTAAACAAGATGCGCTTAGATAAAATGGACACCTAATTGCCTGCAAAAAACAGCAAGTAGGGAACATGAGTATAGAACAGCATTTCACAGTTAGAGATTGGAAGGTGGGGTTCCACAAGGACCACTGCTGAGGCCATTGTTGTCACAGCGTTACAAATACAAAAACAAGGTCATGTTTTGGGACTGTCTCTTTAAGATAAACTGGAGGAACGAACCCATTCTGAATGATGCCCAACAAGATGCCTGGGTGGCCTGCCTTGTTGTTAAAGGTTAAAGATGCTCAAACCTGTAGATGACAGTAGACCAGTTATACTGACTTAAATTTCCAAGACTCCTAGGGAGATGTTACAAGTGTCAGGTTTTAAAATGATTTTTAAAATCCATTTCAATTCCATAAAATAGTGTCGGTGGTTTAGAGGAACACTAATTAGCACTGAGGTTATTGACTTGCTCGCCGAGCTGGCTTGTTTTTGTTCAGATATTTCGTCACTGCTAAGTGACATCATTAGTGGAGCCTCCGATGAAGCGATGCTATTCTACTCAGCTTGGAATTTATACTGTCTGGTCCATTATAGTGAGTACCGTCATTTCCGGTTTTGATCTGTATTGGTTTGTATAGGGGGTCTACTTCTAGATATTTGTTGATTGAATTATGGGTGGAGAACCATGCCTCTAGGAATTCCCATGCATTTGGCTTGCGCTACTATGGTTACTTTTGTCCCAGTTAAACCGATGGCCTTCATTGTGAGAGTGTACAAATATTAAGGAAAGTTTGTTGTGCCATTTGCTGCCAGCTGATGTTCATGTATTCTGGATTAGAAACTACCCAGGTGCGAAAGGAAAGAAAAACAGCTTGGATCTTGGGAGCCAAGAATAACTTGAGATTGATTCATGGAGATTGAACTGTTCTACTTAAAAGGCATTGTATCATCTGTGGCATAAGCGTTTTTGTCATCTGAAAAGTTGACTGGGGGATCTTTTCTGTAGTTCCGATTATAAACAGCATAATAGAATGAATGCTTTTAATTCATTTGTTGCAGTAAAAGTGTTAGAAGTCGATTTCATGTGATCCTTCCAGTCAGTTATTAGAAATTTAAAATTGCTTTCTAAGAGGTTATGACCTCTATTGTGATTGCAAGAGAAATTTATGAATACTTTAGGTCTTGGAACAAACATAATACTGAGGAGGACTGCAATAAAGAAATACAAGATAAGATTAAATTTTCAGAAATGACAGTTGGCAAAAAGTCAGTTTTAAACACCAGTAACTATTACATTTAAGAGAAAGGAATGAAATGACATTACTTTGAACAAAATACAAATACAGTAGAAGATCAAACATTTTGGAGTACAAAACACTAAGTAGTAAGGCCATTAGAAAAGCAAGCCAAGCACAGGAGTTTATTTCTAGATGGATAAGGATGATGTTTTGTAAAACTTGAATTTGAATTTTTGTTAGACCACGTTTAGAGTAGTTACCAAGTTATAAACTAGGTATAAAGACATTGGAGAGGGTGCAAAAAAATTTCAAAGATAATAGAAATGTCGGGGTAATACCTATCAGAAGACACTAAAAAGATACTAAAGAGAGAAAGCTAGCCCTAATGAATATCTGGAAAATGATGAAAGATTTTGATACTGTGTAGACTATGTTGCCATTTATGGGGAAGACCACTCAAGGCCATCAAGAAAAACAAAAAGGAATTCTAAATAAACTTCAAAAGTTTAAATATTTGAATTCATTACCACAGGGAATAGCCGAGGTGAGTACAACAGACATACGAGAGAAGAAGCAGTACGAGGCAGAACAGAATGGTCAGAGTTGGATAGAGGAGGCTAGGTAAAGGCTTGACTGGAGTTTAGAGATTGGCTGACTGGTCGTCCAAATGGCCTGTTTCTATACTGTCGAGCCTCTATAATTCTATGTAACCAAGACACCATATTCTAATTCATGTAGATGTAATAGATTTTGTGGTTAGATTTGTATAGGTGTGAAGTGGAATAATTCCTGTCTCCTGGGCAACCTATATCCTTCAGTCAACATATTCCGAAGGAGGGTCTAGGCCTGAAACATCAGCCTTCCTGCTCGGCCTGCTGTGTTCATCCAGCTCTACACCTTGTTATCTCAGATTCTCCAGCAGCTGCAGTTCCTACTATCTCCTTCAGTCAACAGATTGTTTAACTTCAAACTCATTGGTCATGAGCCCTTGCTTTTTAGAAATCAGCTACCCTATTTGTCTACACAACAGCAACTACCATTCAAAAGGTTTGTCATTAGCTGTGAAGCTTTCAGGAAGAATGGAAATCATAGTAAGAGACATGTGGCGAAAAGACAGGATTAAATCCTCCTGAAATCCCATGCTGAACAGGATAGTATAGTAGTTTAAATCCATTTGGTAGCAGAATTTAAAATCAGAGTACAAGCATTAGGAAACTGCCCAGATGAGCTATGCACATTGAGGTTGGTTAGGTCAGTTGGCTGGACAGCTGGTTTGTGATACAGAGTGATGCCAGTGTGGGCTCAATTCACGCAAATGCTATGGTTACCATGCAGGACTCTTTCCCAACTTCTCCCCCACTCCGAGTGGTGACCCTCAGGTTAAACCACCAATTGTCTCTAATGAGACAGCAACCTGATGATCTAGTAAGACTATGGCATCTTTATCTTTTATTCTACTTTCCTTGGAAAGTATTTCCTATGCATACCTTTGCTGAGCGTTCCATGGTATATGCAAGACCGGAGTGGACAATATCTTTCTCAGAAGCACCCTATGGAAGAGAAAAGACAGCGACACGTTAACCTAGAAAAGCACCAACAGTTGAGAATATATACGAGTACCTTACTAGGACAAGCAATCTGGCAGAATGTATGTTACTGTTGGAGAAAACAATTTTCATGTAAAATGAACAAACCCACCTTTTCACAAAGTCTCAGTATATAGGCTTTTCCCACCATTTCTTTAAATGAGGCATCTGAAAGCAGACAAGAACACCTCCTGGGGAGCAGATGGCCTGAAAGATCAGTTACTTTCAGCCTTGTCTAGAACTCAAAAGTTTTAGATCACCTTAACTAATATGGTTCAAGTTTTGTTCCAGTCTTCTGTTAGATTTTACTCAATTTAATTTGGAGCAATTTGCAACCAAATTGCTTTCATTCTAATTCTATGTAAGAATTTAAAAGAAGTTCCAGAGAACATTTTCTTACATCTGAGGGACACAAATCTGTTGCGGACAAACAAACTTGAGCTTTAATGGCATTAGCTTGACATTGATTCCAAGATTAGGATTTGTTACTTCTGGAAATTAGCTTAATTCCATCTTAATTTGGACTTTATTCATAAATTAATTATGGTTAAGGTTCTTAGTGGCAACTCAATATTTGCTTCCATTTGATCTTCAGTTGATGCTTTCCTACAAACTCGGACATTGAAGCCTTACTACGCTGCAGATCAACAAACCTCTATTAAGGAACATTGCAAATGATTATCAAATAGAATGACAGCACAGCTATAGTCTACAAGATAGCAGTAAAGTTCAGCTGTCAAAAGTTTAGTGGATGTGAACAGAGCTACAGGAATGTCAAACAGGTTTGTACTCAGAATTTCTATAATCCTAACAAGTTCCATGTTCATTTAATAAGGGAATAATTGACGCAGTCATTAAAAATAAACCTTTTCTTCAGTGAGCTGTTTGACTTAGAAGTGTTCTCAACAAAAACAGGCAAGTTCTACAGACTCCAGAACTTGAGACACCGAAAGTGTACCTCTAGTATATACCTACTAGACTGTCACTTTGAGGCTGGCTCCTTGCATGGTCACTGAGCTGAGCCAAGATACCATTTCGCAAAAGTCCATGAGGTTTGCCATAGGAACAGCCCACTCAGTCCCTCAATCCTGTTCCACTGACATAATGGATGCTCTGTATCTCAACCCATAGCTCTCAACATACTTGGCTCCCAAAAATCCGTCAATTTATTAGCTAAACTAGCTACTGCTTTGAGTTCCATACTTAAATCACATTTTGTTAAATGTATTTCCTAAACTGTTTCCTGAACGACCCAATTTTAAGACCACTTCCCCACATTCTGGAGCTCTTACTAAAGAAAACAGTTTTTGATCTACTCTTTCAATTCCTTTCAAACTCCAAATGATCTCACTTCAAATCATTATGCCCACCTCTATTCAACACATGTTGAATATGTAAGATCTTCTAATTCAGCCCTTGGTATTGTAATACTATTCATTGAGCATGAACTGCACTCCTTCCAGGACCAAGGGTATTATATTTCATCCATGAAATGCAATGCCTAGAACTGTACAGTACTCCTGAAGTAGTTAAACCAGAGTTTGGTACAACTGCAGCTTTTCAAAAGGAAAGAACTGCTGGCTGAGCAGTTGCCTTTCACACATTCAGGTCTGAATTTACTGGTTAGGCTAGAACAGAAAGTAACTTTCCTTTCTCACAACAGTAACAGGAGACAACGTTAGGATAGATACAAAAAGGACAAAAGAATCTAAGTGATAATCAATTTTTTGCTTGCCACTCTAAATTTGTAAACTATGGGTCTGGACCAACATCTGACCCTTCCCCCATACTGCTCACCAACCGTCTCCTTGTTGTTGATTGGATAATTCGTCTTTGAAGGTCGACTCAATTTCTTTTGCACACATCCAAATGTAATTCAGTGTAACTTGTATAAGAAAATCATTTTGAAAACAGAATTTATAAGTGATGCATTCCCTCAACAGATCTGCTACAAGTAGTTATGAAAAGCAAAACGTGCAAACAGAATTCATGTGGATTTCTGGAATCTCCATTTTTAAGCAATACATAAGTCACTTCAAACTAACTATAAATGTTGGAGTAAAGACTAGATGTCTCAGCAGCTTATAATGAAAGGGATTTTAGGAATGCAGCCTCTCACTAACATTGCAAATATGTCACTTGCTAGGAAAGGGTTAAAGCAAACATCAGAAATGAAAAATCAAGGAAATGTTGAGATCTCCAATCTATACCTTAGCATTCAAGATGATGCCAGGCAAATGCAAGCCTTCACATAAGATATTGTAGTACAGGAGAAACTGGGAGACCAATTACTGGTCTCCCAGTTGCTCCTCTACTACTTGAGAAGATTGTAATTTGGCCTTTACCTGAACACCTCCCTGTGATTACTACTTAGCAACTCATCACTGAAATAATTTTTTTAAAAATACCAAATATACAAGTGATTTGTGCACCGGGAACATTAGCCCTTGGTGACAGCACCAAAATATGTTAACGGCACTGACAATGAGAAGCAATACTATATGTCAATGTCAGCTTTGGCCAAAACCGAAAGTAGACCCATAGAAAAAAAAAAAAATCATACATGAACTTGAAACATTAAGTTTGTTTCTCTCTCCACAGAATCAGGCCTGCTGAGTTGCTCTAATAATTTGTTTTTATTTGAAAAGTGGAGCAGTCTGTCACACATCATCATTAGGAAAACAGATTCAGTGACACTTCTACTATGACAGAACCCATTATTTATTTAGACATAGTAAGAACTGCAGATGCCGGAGTCAGAGATAATACAGTGTGGAGCTGGAGGAACACAGCAGGACAGGCAGCAGAGGTGCAGGAAAGTTAACGTTTCAGGTTGGGACCCCTCTTCAGAAACAGGGAGGGGAGGGGAAAGGAGCTCAGAAATAAAGAGGGGAGGGGGTGGGCTGGGGAAGATAGGTGGGATGCTGATAGGTGAGTGCAGGGAGGGGGTGGTGGGGATTGGTCAGTGAGGTGGGAGGGGCACCCTCCCCATTTCTGAAGAAGCGTCCCAACCTGAAACGTCAACTTTCCTGCACCTCTGATGCTGCCTGGCCTGCTGTGTTCCTCCATTATTTATTCAAATCTATGTGACCCATTAGAGTGGTACTAATTTCTCAAATTAGGCTAAAGGACAATAGTGGAAGTTATCAAATGAGGAGCCTTTATTTCATAGCCATATAGTCAACAATAAAACACCTGCCAATTTTCCAGCTCTTCAATTGAGAATGCACCATTGTGAAATACTGACATACAGCATGACTAGAATGGTCTTATTGCAAAGTCGGGATACGGCAGGGATGCAGTAAACATCCTGAGAATAGGGCATATATCATTCAAAGGTAGTGAGGTGGGCTGAACAGAAATCATCTTTCAAGGGCAGCTATATCACTTACATTCTGGGTGCTGGTTTTATGCATCAGATATTAAGTACACTTGCTGATCCTGCCCACTGAATCCACAAAGTGTTTACATTGTATTATTTCTGAATTCTACAGGATACGAAACCTAACAGAACGTAGAGACCAGTTTGGATGCACAGAATTAGCACTTTGGACAGATGGCTAAATAAGTCAGAGCACTTGCCAACATAACTCTGCATTTCAAAAGCAACCAAGTGTACGGAAGTGCTTTGACATTTTTATGATGTCTGTCCAGATATGCACTGACTGCGAAGTTGGAACTTGCACAAAACTATTCAAAACCTGTTTTATATCCACAGTGGAGATTTGCCAGTCTATCTGGTCTCCAGGCAACCAGTTCTTCCTTTCATCAAGGAAACTGCTTTTATTCAAGGCTCTCAGCCTAAGTACTAGCCCAGAATAGATGGCGTGTTACAATTTTGAATGCCACAACATGCAGGGACCAAGAAATGTCAGCTTATGATGGGGCGGCAGTGAACACAATGCACAAAAGACAAGTCTGAATGACAATCTTGACCAATACTTGTTCAGATGATTCCCAGCAATGAGGTGCAAATCACGTTCAGTGGTACATACATGATACCAACACAAGATCTGCTCCGACTAAAATTATCCCCTATTCTGAATTGGGTTGAGGCAGACTGAGTGAATAGATGGGGAGAAGGTAAGATACTTACACTGACACCTTAAGGTTCTTGGAGATTTGTAGCTCGGGTTGTAGGTAAGGTTGTTGACTTACTCACCAAGCTGGCTGGTTATTGTACAGATGTTTCGTCACCAAGCTAGGTAACACCATCAGTGCGGCCTCCAATGAAGTGATTTTTTCTACTCCGCTTAATATTTAAATGATCCAGTCTGTTGAGATGTTTTGTGTCATTTCCAATTTATTTTTGCAAGGGTTTGTATATTGGGTCTAATTGCACATGTTTACTGATTGCAATATGTTTGGAGAACCAAGCCTCTAGGAATTCTCATGCGTGTCTATGATTGGCTTGAGATAGGATGGTCCTGGCAAAGTTCAGGTGTGTTGCAGCCCTTTTGAATAGCGCCCTAACATAGCTTTGTTTTGTGGATGTTGGGGTGATTGCTGCGGAAAATTGAGGATTTGATCAGTATGGATTGCCTTCCTGTGTATTGTGGTTTGGAATTCCCTATTCGGCATTCGTTCTACCCTGACATCTAGAAACAGACGTTGATTGTTGTTTTCCTCTTCCTTGCAAGGAGGAAGAGCACCTATACAGGGTCTTCGCTATCAATGGATACCCCAGCAACTTCATCCGCAAATGCCTACTAGATAGACAACACCAAGAGAATATGATACGACCTAATACACTGGCCACATTACCATATGTCAAGAACATATCGGAACTGACAGCACGACTCCTACAACCACTAGGAATCAGGATAGCATACGAACCCACAGCCACACTATAACAAACACTCAGACCAAAGACCCCATACCCACAACATGCAAGACCAATGTAGTGTACAAAATACCGTGCAAGGACTGCCAAAAACATCACATTGGCCAGACAGGAAGGAAACTAGCCATCAGGATTCATGAACACCAGCTAGCAGCAAAATGACACTACAAACTTGCCTTTGTTTCAGTGCACCCAGACAACAAAGGCCATCAATTTATTTGAGACAACGTGACCGTCCAAGCTCAAGCCAACCATAGACATACATGGGAATTCCTAGAGCCCTGGTTCTCCACCCATAATGCAAAGTGTAGAATTAGACCCCATACACAAACCCTTTCAAAGAAATTGGAAATGACAAAACACCTCAATAGACCAGATCGTATAAATACTAAGCAGAGTAGAACAATGTCGCTTCGTCAGAGGCTGCATTGATCTAGCATGGTGACAAAACATCTTAACTATAACCAGCCAGCAAGTCAACAACCTTACGCTGACAGCAACCAGCCATACTTCAACTTTAAAATGTTGGTTGGTTTCAACCCTTTCCTGACAACTGTGAGCTGAACCAGACTGTTTTGCAAACTTGTTACCATTACTTGTCCTCACATTGGGCTACTGTCCCCAAAGCATCATCACCAAAACCACCTATTTCCACCTTCTTAGCATCGCACAAGTCCATTATGACCTCAGTTCATCTTCTGTTGAAGCCACTGTCTATACAGTCATTAGCTTTGTTACCAGTGGATTCTTGACCTGCCTCCCATCTTCCACTCTCCAAGATCCACTGCCCATGTCCCAACTCTCACCAAATTCCTTCCAGCCATCACCCATACTCATGGAATTAGAAAAATGGAGAAACTCAGCAGGCCTGGCAGTATTTGTGGACAAAGAAAGAGAGTTAGTGCTCCGAGTCTGATATAGTTCTGAAGAATTGTTAAGACTCCTTTTCTTGGACAAGAAACACTGCAGATACCATAAACTACACAAGTAGTTACCACATCCTAGTTTATGTGGATTGTGCTGTTTCTTTAAATAGTGCATTCAGCTGTCCAACTTTGAAGGAAACACCCTCAGTTTTGAATGGATGTAGATTTAAAAATAGTGCCATTAGCACTTGTCAGCCTTCATTTCAAAATTTTCAGATGAGATTAACTGCATTCCCAAGATTCAAGTGAACTGCCTCTGCCCTTTGTTTATTCTCTACATGATGCTCAACGATAAAGGCAAAAATAAAGGGGAATAAATACTAAACACAAATTGCTGGTACAGCCATGCAAAAAAAAAAAAAAAAATCAGTCAAAACAAAGTGAGAAAACTGGGATCAATAATTCATGGGAGGAACCAGGTGACTAAGGCATGGCTACATACTTGATTGGATCACCAGATTCCTAATCAATAGGTTACCACACCCCACTAAATGCCACTTTGCTCAGTCCATGTTTGGACAACTCAATAATGGTCTGTGCCAGATCATCTCACATCATTGAGGATCACTCCTAAGCAAATAGGAAAAGATTTTCCTTCAACTAATGCAACTTGCTACTGCAAACTAAAGTTTTAAGTCCAGTGATTGTTCATCAGAACTGTTAGTAGCCAGGAACTAGTATTTGTACTGAAACTGAGATAATGCATTGCCAGGACAGAAGAAAAGCTGAATAAGAGATAATAAGAGCCAAGAGGGAGGGAATGTAACCCATAAAACGTAACGTTCTGAGGAAGGGTCACCACACCTGAAGCATTAACTCTGATTCCTCTTCACAGATGTTGCCAGACCTGAACTTTTCCAGCAGCTTCTGTTTTTGTTTCTGATTTACAGCATCCACAGTGCTTTTGGTTTCCATACAATGTAATAATGGGCCTAGGAGTACGTGGGAATGTGTGACTGTGTTAAGAGCAACTCAAGTCATAACAGGACCAAATATAGGGTGGGTAAACGATATGGAAAGACGCACTCAGGCTGTAAAGTTAATGAATCTATGAGTCCTAGAGCTGCAGAGACTGCTTTCTTCCCACAGGTGCTACCAACCTGAGTTTCTCCAGCAACTAGGCTTTTGTTTCAGATCTCCAGCATCTGCAGTTTTGTTTTATTTTATTTTCTTGTGCAATAACAATTTCAGAATGAGGTTAGACTCAGAGCAGCTGTGTTTGATTTAATTACTGGGGCCTTGGGGGAATTAAAAGGAAAATTGCAATAAACTCACCGCTATTCTGGCTTGGAATTCTGCTGTTGGTACGACTGGTATAGTACCACCATGCTTGCCAAACTTCCTCTCCAAACTTTCCTGGACGGACACTGAGGAGGAAATGGAACAGGATTACTGGTTGGACAGAGTCAAAGTTCAATTAAGTAACTGGTGGAAAATTAACCCAAGATAGCAATTTCTCTCCGATCCAACAAAACCTTTGTAAAGTGGACAAACAGGAGGCTGGAAAAACACAGCAGACCAGGCAGCATCTGGAGGAAAGGAGCAGTCGATGTTTCGGGTATTACCCTTCTTCAGGGCTGGATGTCGGGGTAGGGGGTGCTGCAGACAAAGGGAGGGGGAAAACACAGGTGGAGGTGGAATGGTGGGGATAGGTAGACAATGGTGGTAGGTATGACCTGGTTGGTCAGTGGGAGGGATGAATCCGGTTGGTGGATGAAAGGAAGGGGAGGGTCAGAAGGTGGAACGAAAGGGAGGAGGTGGGGCTGGAAGGGAAGCCAGGGGATGGGAGGGAAGGTTATTTGAAATTGGAGAATGCGAATGTTGAGTCTCCAGGCTGCAGGGTGCCCAGATGGAAGACAGGTGTTGTTTTTCAAATTTGCATGCCGAGTTGCTGCAACACCGGGGGCAGCACAGGACGGACATGTCAGTGGGGAGTGGGGTGGGGAATTGAAACGGGCAGTGACTGGGAGATTAGGTTGGCCGTTACGGGCCAGGCAGAGATGCTCATCGAAACAATCACCTAGTCTATGTTTAGTCTCACCGATGTAGTCCTCTGTACATCGGGAACTTTTGGAGCCAGTTTTGGAGGTGGACACAGAAACATTAAGCAATTGGATTTGCAAAAAAGGTCCAGGCAGTGGTATCAGTGTGCATTCTGCTCTGCTGCATTCTAATGAATTAGTTTGTTGGCTCAATAGAACAAGGCATTTTCTGTTTAAAGGATTTCAAATGTGAATCTTCCAAGTTTTTCCACTCATCTTAAAATGTTGCTTTGTCAATGAGGCATGTGCTAAATCTAAACATTGTGCGTTTAGATAGCACCTCTAATATAGTAAAACAACCCAAGGTATTTCGTGCGGGCAGAAACAGAAAAGACAACACTGAACCAAAGGTGGTAACAAAACAGATGACCAAATCCTTATTCAAATAAATAAGATTTACACAGTTGACAGTTTAGGGAGGTGATACTAGAACTTCAAGCCTAGGTGTTTGCAGGCACAATTACCAAGCGAGAGTTGAAGGAAGTGGGGGAAATGTGCAAGAGCCCAAGTTACATAGTTTAAGGAGGATTATACAAGTGATTGAGGGAGTGAAGCCACCTGTGGCTTGCACAATGATTGTACTGTATGACCATAAAAGAGAGTCGCAGAAGGAGGACATTCAACCTATCCAGTCTGCTCTGCCATTCAATGAGATCATAGTTGATTTGATCATGCTTAACTCCATTTGCCTTCCCTTTACCCCCAAGCCTTGATTCCCTTACTAATTAAAAATCCCAGCCTTGAACACACTTAACCTGCCTCAACAGTTCTGTGGTTTTAAAAACTCCACAGACCATCTTCTCAGGAGAAATGCTTCCTCATCTGGCTTAAATGTGCGACACCTTTTGAGATTATGCCCTCTGGTCCTAGACTCTCCCACAAGAGGAAACCACCTCTCTGCATTTATCCTGTCATGTCCCCCAAGAATCTGTATGTTTCAATAAGGCCGTCTTCCATTCTTCTAAATGGAAATCCACTCTAAATGTCTAATCCACTCAACTTCTCCTCAGTAGTCCTCCAGAGGATCAGAAGAAGGGTCTCCAGACCTGAAATGTTAACTGCTTTCTTTCTCCCTCTCCACAGATACTTCTTGACCAGCTGAGTTTCTCCAGCAATTTCTGTTTATGTTTCAATTATTAGTTAGTATGGTAAGCTTCTCTGAAGTGCCTCCAATTATTTACATCTCTCCTTAAAATATGACAATACACTGTGCACAGTACTCGAGGTGTGGTCTCAGTAGTGCCCTGTATAACTGAAGCATAGTGTCACTACTGTATTCAATTCCCCTTGCAATAAGTGAAATATTCTATTAGCTTTCTTAATTACGCATTGTACCTGCTTACTAATTTGTGCATCATGTATGAGGACCCCAGGCTTATGCAATCTCTTAATTTTATTAATTCGCTTTTTAAAAAAGGCTTCCTGCCAAAAATCAGGATTTCACATTTTCCCACATACCCTCCAATTGCCACATCTTTGCTCACTCAAACTATCAATAAATTGGTTGTCACCTTGTGTCCTGTTTACACTTACTTTCCTGTCTATCTGAGTCATAAGCACATTCGCTAATCATACTTTCTGCCTTTTCATAGAGTCATTTATACAAGTTATAAACAGTTAAGATCTAAGCACCGATCCTTGTGGTACACTACTATATTTTGTCGACCTGAAAAGTGACCAATTTACACCTACCAACTCTCTACTTCTGGTTAGCCAATCTTCTATTGAAGCCAATTTGCTATTGCCCATCACCAGGAGCTTTCATTTCTGTCAAAAAGTTCTGATTTGGCACCTTATTGCATGCCTTCTGGAAATCTAAGTACAGTACTTCCACTGGTTCCCTTTAATATGTACTACCTCCTCAAAGAACTCCAACAGGTTGGTCAAACATGGTTTTCCCCGGTGACAAACGTTCAGCTGTTTCCTGCTTTCTGAACCCCTCCTTTTGGAGGAGGAGGAGTTACATTCACTGTCTTCCAAAGTAACAGCTGTCCCAGAATCAAAGGAAGTTTGGAAAATTAAAATGAAGCATCAACTATTTCACTGGCTATTTCTTTTAAGACCCTCATGCACTTTTTTCCTTCCCCTCTGCCTTGTTTGTTGTAAACACAAGCTTCTTACATATTGCTAATCGTTCAAAATTGAAAACAGTCATTTGAAAAGTTAAGTCTCTCTCTCCCTCTTCACAGTTGCTGTCTGACTTGCGAACGTTTCCAACATTGTAATTATTTTGGATTTTTTCTAATATTTGCTTATCTCAATTGCCCCAAGCTAAGACACACCTGAAAATTCCATTAATTATTTATACAGTAGTCAAACATTACCTCTTGATTCCTCCCCAGCCTACCAAATTATACTTTATAATCCTGCCATCACAAGTTTTTGAAAGGAAGCTAGTGGTTCATTTAACAATACATAGCTAATTATTTAAATGTTTGTATGCTTACTGCAACTGCTTAAACGAAGGTAATGTTTTGTTATTCAGTAAATATGGTATACGTGTGGTCCTGTTTGTGTCAACCACAGACTGCTCCTTCCTTTAATCACTGTCATTCTTAGAGTGTTTGGCTTTGCACAAATTTACCAGGCCTTAGGCTATCCAAAGCTGCATAAATAGCAAAACTCAGCCTGCAGAGATTAACCATTTAGTCAGATTTCAGAAGGTAGGAAGTATAACCCTGAGATTAAGAGTTAGCAAATAGGTAAAATCCAAAAGTCCAAAGCCAGCCACGTGATTCCTCAAAAGCATAAATTAGCTTACTGCAACGATGCTGAACAACTACCTCAATGAATCTTGTGTGTCTGTGACTAGTGGACTGGAACCTTTCATAAGTTTCAGCCATCATCTGCGCCAGGGTAAAACTAAAAGGTCATGGGAGTTAGTACATAAAATTAACAACCCCTCAAATACTACTGAACACAAAGTTACCCACTCCATTTATGACAGATTCAAGAACAGCTCCTAAAGGATGAAAGATTCCACTTGCAAAAGCCTGTGACAACTGTGGGGAGGAGGGTGATGATGGGAGATAAGAGAGACTGTTTAGGTAAAGGATTTCTAATTAAAGAACACCCACCTTTTCAATGGCATTTTACAGGACCTAGATCAAGACTCCAATATTGAGGATTTAAAGGGGTCAAGCAATTGCTAGTATTCAGTTGGAACTCTACAGCAGCCATTGCTGCCTCAAAACTCACAATGCCAAAATTACGCTCAGAAGAGTATATTGGGGTAAAGTTCCACATGTGGTTGTACTATATTCCAGTATCTTAACCAAATAACCATTTGGTGAATATTGTTCCTTGAGGGTCTAAAATGGGTTGCATCCTGACTAAATGTCCATGCAACATTTCAGCAAGAATCAGTAACCAGCAATTACAAGTAGAACAGCTGGCTGATTCACACCCCACCCACCCCCACTAACTCTTTCTTGGCCGACAGATCCCAATTGTAATGGCTTATATGCTGCCCAAGTGATGGCTCTGGGATCTCCACTGCATCATTTGATTCATTGTGCTGGTAATTATAAATCCAGCATATAAAACTAGATGATCACTCGGGGATGTTCTCCATGGAGTGTTAACCTTCACCACTGTACTCCTACATCTTCACGAAAGCCTCATTACTTACTTAGCAGGTGGTAGTTGGAGTCTCGCTCATATTTGAAAGTCAGACGGCCATAGCTAACATGGTTCAGATTTTTCAGCCACTCAAAATAGGAAACCGTGACACCGCCAGCATTCAGGTATAGATCCTGCAAGCAAGGGTAAAAAGACAGCTAGTCATCTGATTGCAGTGATCCAGTTAGTACAATTTGATGTCACATTGACCGAGTGAAATTACTCTTTGAGATCCCATTTTGAGCTGTGCCAATGTAGGGAAGGGGCAGGAGACTGATTACTTTGGGGCATGTATCAAACAATCATGAAGCTTCACTTTCATATGTCCCTCATGTACTTCACAATAACAACTGTCAACCTCAGGAGGTCTCCACTGCTTGATCTCCTACTTGCAATTGTTACATCATAGGGGCACAAGGGAGGAATAGAAGATACAATGGGTAACCAGACTTAGATAATTTACAATGGTCACCTCAGTGAAGTAATATAATTTAGGAACACAAACAGAAGGTGCTAGAGACACTTAGCAGGTCTGGCAACATGTGTGGAGAGAAAGCAGAGGTAATGGTGAGTCCTGTGATCCTTCTGAATTCAGGGTTCTGAAGTAGGGTCTGTCGATTTGACATGTTAATTGTGTTTTCTCTTCACCAATATTGTCAGACCTGCAAGTTTCTCCAGCAACGTCTGTTTTGTGCATTTCAGATCTCTCCCAGTCACAGTTCTTTGTTTTATTTTAAGACAATTTAGGGCCTTACTACCATTTCAGTACTATTGTTCTTATTATTAGATACACATTGTGTATGAGAAGATTCTCCTATATCTCAACGTTGCAATTGCCACAATGTGCATTTAAAAAGTCAACTTTCAAATATAAGACTATACATATTGCCGGATTACTTCCTCTTGGTCGGGGAAGCCAGCAGCAAGCGGTTATAAATACAACAGTTCCATGATGAGTTGGAGGAAAGTGGTCATTGAAGCACAGGGCTGTATTTACCTAGATCCTGTTCTACCATTCAATTAGATCATAATTGATGAATTTTTGGTTCTATAAACCCTTGATACTATTAAATTTCAACATTAATTGAATTGAGCTGATGTTTAGTTTTTTTCCTGTTCTGGAGCTGGCAGGGACAATTCCACATTTGCATCACCTTACACATACTTTTCAGCATAATCCTAAATGGACTTGGTTACAATGAAGCATAGCCTTAAAGAGGTAATAGTTCCTCTCTTTCTTTAATCACTTTTGACCAAGCAAATCACCCCTTCCAGTCTTAAGGGAATAGTTTGCAATTTGCCTTCCTAGTTTAATCCTTTTCATCCTGGGATCCATCTGGTGATTAAGAGATTAGAAGAAACATCCTTAACATGGGGTCTGTTGGAGCTCAGAATAGCATCCTGTGACAAAACGCAATCAGACAAGTAACTGGATTTTATAATGGAAACATAGATAAAAACAGCTGAAGTAAGGGAATGGAGCCAGAGAATGAGAATAACATTCGTTTCCTCCAGCAAGAATGGAGAAATGGAAAGAATAGCCTCCTGAGGTTTACACCTTCATGGTAACATACATTATTACTCCGCAACAAGCTTAACACTTCCCATTTATGCATAACATGCAGTTTTTCTTATTTCATAAATAGCATTAATGTAACTGGTCATTTGACAGGCTTGTCAAGCATCTAAATAAATTTGTTTTTTTATTTCATAAAAAGGCCTGTATTTAAACAAATTTTAAACATAGGAATAACTTATTCAGAGCAATTAGAGCTAATCAGTTCTTTCTGGCAGAATTGTTTCAGTAATGCCTTTGAAGGTATTCTTCAAGTTCAATAGTTATACTATTGGCACATTTCTCCCAAGAGTGATCTATGTACCAAGCATGTAGGGGGGATAAAAGTGAAAAATACAGGATAGCAAGCTCCAGATTAGTTTTGACCACCTTTTTGTTGAATGATTCTTACCAGCTCTCAAAGTTCACTGTAGTATATTTGGTAAATATGGTTGTCTATTAGTTTAAGAGTTGAGATGTCATGATGACACCATCAGCCATTTTGGCAGGAAATAGCTTAATCTAACATTGCTGCCTACAGACTAAACATCTCCTTAATGAAGTTCTGCTATTTAACGCTTCAGCCTGGTACTTCTTGGAACATAACACTAATCGGGACAAGGACTTCTGGAACTCTACAATGGTATTAGGCATCATATGCTTCATATTTCAGAACCTGGAAAGAGGGTTAATGTGTCACACCAATGAAGTCTGCAATTGCTTGCGTACAGAAAAATAAAGGCTAATTGGACAAAAAGAGAGAAACTACTTTTCTTTGTGGGAATGTTCAGAACAAGGAGTCATAATCTTAAAATTCAAGCTAGACAGTTACAAAAATAGTGGCAATTGAGCTCTTTTTCCTTCAGAAAGTTGCCAAAGTTGGGAAACCAATTGAAATATTCAAAACACTTTTTCAAAAGGGCAAAAGCATCAAGAGTCATAGAATGAAGGGAGATGAAAGAAGTTCACATGCTGATCAGTCATGATCCACTTGACTGGTACAGCAGTCTACCAGTCTACCTATGTAACCACACCATTTATTTGAGGTTTGAATCATGATCATTTCATGTATGTAGCTTATTTTCTTGAACAAAAAAAGTGATCAATTCTCTCTCAAAAACACAGGAGGCCATTCAAGAAAGGTCAAGTCAGGACCGAAACAAATGTGGGTGAAAGTGATCTCGATTCGTACATCTCATTGCATCTGGAAGGTCATTTCTGATGAAACCATTTAAAAAGCAACAGCCACTCAGACAGAAAGGGCACTATACATTTGAACATGAAATAGCAAACAATAACTCACTGGAATAACCATTATGTTCCTCTCCAGGAATATTCTGTCAGCTTCTGGAGTTGTTGGCCCATTAGCACCTTCAGCAATAATCTGTGAAATGCAACAGAGGTTAGCATTAATGTCAGGGTTATTACACACTTGAGTACTTTCTTCAAATCCCAACATGGCTTCGTTCTTCCCACCTCTCAACTGCTTAATAATTACAACCAAGGGAGATTGTGGTCTTCCAATTCTAGCCTCGAGAGCATCTCCCATTTTCTACACCCCAATATGAGTGGCCATGAATCCAGAGGATGCGATAACGTATTAAGACAGACTCTCTTTCTCACCTGTAATCTTCAGTGGAGAGAATGCTGGGAATAAAAATACTGATCTGCACACTTCAAAATGATGGCCCCTCCCCCACAGCTAATTCTCTATTCACCACTGTCCAAGTTCAAGTTGAAACACAAAGGCTGCATCAAGTATCCTAAGCAATGAAGACTTCTGTTGCTTATTGCTGAGGGGAGAAGTGGTACGGAGCAGAAAGATGAAAAATAAAATAATACACAAGGGGAAATGGATGGAGCATTACCATAACATCTCAACGGAGACAGTTCCTCTAATACTGCAGCATTCACTCGCCCCTTCACTGGGGTGAAGTATAACGGAGGCTGATGCTCAGAAACATATTTCATTCAGCTGGGAAGTGAGAAAATACTGACACTTTACAAATGGTTACATTTGTAGTTCAAAAAAACCACACCAGCCAGTTTGCACACATTTCAGAAACAGCAACGGCTGACCCAATAATCTCCATTTTGTTTCAGTGGTCGAGCGGGGAATGCTGAATCAGGGCACAAAATAATCAATTGGCAAATAAAACAGAAGTCTTTTTGTTTCAGTGAGTTGTGATCTCAAATGCACTACCAGAGAGGGTGGCATAGTGGTAATAATACTTGACTAGTAATTCAGAGGCCCAGACTAATGGTCTGGGACACAGGTTTAAATTCCAGCCATTGAAATTTACATTCAATTAATTAATAAATCAATCAATCTGGAAGTGAAAGCTAGTCTCAGTAACGGTGATTATGAAACTATTGTCGATTGTCATAAAAGCACATAATTCAAAATTTACTTTAAGGCAATCTTCCATCCTTATCTTGTCTGATCTACATAAGGCTCCAGACAAACAACAATGTAGATGACTCCATTCATCTCTGAAATGGCCTAGCAAGCCACTCAATTCAAGGGCAATTAAGGATGGGGAACAAATGCTGACTTTGCAAATGAAACCCACTTCCCATGAAATGGAAGAAAAGTTTTTTAACAAGGAATATATATTCCCTGACCCACATTGGCTCTCAGCTGAACATTTCAATATTAAAGTGCTCACCCTTTTGTTCCAACCTATCCACATTTTGTCCCTATGTGTAACCTCCACAACCTGACAAATCTGACATTTAGGCTCTTCAATTCCTGGCCTCTAGAGCAGTCCTGATTTTTAACATCTGCTTTCCGTTAACAGCTGTGTTCAGCTACCAAGGTGGTAAACTCTGTAACTGACACTCACTGCATCTTTATTTCTTTTCCAGTTCAAGACACTCCTTAAAACCTGCCATTGAGCAAGCGGATGTTACCTGTCCTATCATATGACTTAGTGTTAAATTTTGTTTGAAAACATTCTCAGTGAGTATTACAGGACATTTAACAACATTACTGGTGCTACATAAATACATCTGTTGCGGTCCTCAAAGCTTGCTCATATCACAGGATGGTAAAGAGAGTGCTGCATAAATTTACATTCAATTCCAGTTCTGCTTTGTCCGAGTAGGAACCGATTCTTTTCAAACGTAGGAAAAAAGCCAATTTCTACCCTGTTTTGTAGAAATTTCTGGGTCTCTCAGTATGTCAAAGCTCCCATCTGAAATAGGAAGCATCAAAAACAATCAAAAAAAATGTAAGAGCAATGCAAGCTGTGTTCCAGCTTGCTTCCGCTCACCAAATTAACATCTTCATTGACAGTTACCTTCAAGAATGTGTCATGTGTCTAGCCTCTTCAGACTGGAAATTCGGAGACAGCTGCCTACATCATGTAAGAGTCTTGTTATAATTCTAGATCCATAAGAAAAAGCAGCAGGGTTGCAGGGCCTTTAGCAGTTGTTTCAGTAGTGACCAATGTAACCTCACAGTTGGCAAGAATTAGCTTTGTTTTGATGACCTACAGTAGTAGGAGGCTGTGGCACAGTAATAGTGTCCTCACCTTTGAGCCAGGAGGCCAGGTTCAAGTCCCACCTGTTCCAGAAGTGTGTAACAACATATCTGAACAGGCTGATTGGAAAAATCTGACCTACAGCAATGCTTTTCTAAATCAGGGACTGCTGTCCACTCTAGTGAAAGCCAGAAAGAAGTGAACTCAAATTTTTTTGCTTTGTTCCAGTATTGAACAGCACAGAAATGAATTCCTTCTATTGGTGGTAGCAGGTAGATTTCATGCCTTCACTTTTGCAAATCTACAATAAAGAAAATTTGGGACAAGCTACAAATAGATTCTACTACTGACATAGCAGCAATGCTTATTGCAATGTGCTCATGAGTAGTGAAAAAGGCAACTTGTCACACTACTTTAGACATTTCCCGACCCAAATTGCAAGACTAAGCAGAGTCTTAGCTTCCCAATGATCCTGTACACATCCAGGCAGGCTCTAGTAGTGTACTCAGGATGAACATGAATTATTTTGCAGAATACTTGAAGTATTGCATCTACTTTGTACAGAACAGACTTTCATGCTTAAGAAACAGTAAGGAGAAGATCACAATATTCAGGCTCACTTTGGGCCTTAGCTGCAAAACTAATCTATTGACCAAGACAAACAAGTAAAAATTGATCTGCAAATTAAAAATTTGTATCTGTGGACACTCCCATCATGAAATTAAAAATAGTGACTGCCTTTGTAAACATATTACATTGTAAATGTACCCTCTGGTCAGCAGTACAACAGAAGTCTTTCAATTTTGCAGTTCCTTAGAGCATCATATATAGAGCTTCCATTCTACAACTTGACATCCCACATTAATTGCAAGTGTTACTATTTAATGATGAACAATGCTGTAGTACATTAGCAGGTACAATTCATTCACTTATTGTAAATATAAAGATTATGCTATCAAGCACAATAAATGCTTTACAAGCTCTGCAATATCATGAAAAAGCTTGGCTGTTCACATTTCCCATTTTGAACTTCCTTGTTCACTTTTACAATGGAAATCAAACATTAACACTTATCGTACCCAGGCCCCAGCCAACACCCAGCATCATCATCTCTATTCTACACGTGGACATAGGAAATAATATTTGAAAAACATTCCGTTGAAAGATTACATAACAATACTGTAGGAACATAAATCGCAGAAAAAGTAGGCTGTACCAGAGTCTGTTACGTCCTTCAAAAAGTCATGGCTGATCGGATCTGGACCTGAACTCTACCGGACTGATATTCTCACATGGAAATTTGCTACTGCTGTCAAGGTTAGTTTAAACTAGTTCGTCAGAGGGATGGGAACTTGAGGCGTAACCCAAATTGGACGGCCGTTAGCTGGTAATGGGAAGCAGAAAAACTCCAAGGGAGACTAGATGATAGGAGAAAACAAAGCCGAGCATCTTGTAGGCCTCGAATGCCGAATTAGAACAAAATTAAGGACACGCTATCTGGACGCACACAGCATGCACAACAAGGTAGATGATCTAAATGCACAAATAGTGGTAAATAGTTATGATTATCATTGCCACCACAGAAGTATGGCTGCAATGGTGACCAGGATGGGAACTGAATATTAAAGGGTATTTGATGGTTAGGAAGGACAGACAAAAAAAGGAAAATGGAGGCGAAGTTAATGAGCTGAGATCAGTACATTAGTCAGAGAAGAGAATTTCATACTAAAAGAACAACAATGTGTGGAACCTGTTCGGGAGAATCTAAGGAATATTATGGGGCAGCTGACACTGGTTACTGTTATTTATAGGCCAAATAGTAATGGCAGTGTGGGGCATGGTAATAAATCACAAGATGACAGAATGTCATGTGACAGAATGACAGTGGCATGTGCACCATAGTAATCAATAGACTGATTATGCCAAAGGAGCACTAAAGCTGTGGAGGACAAGTTTCTAGAATGCCTTGGGGATGGTTTTCTAGGGCAGTATGTTCAGTCAACTAGGAACAGGCTTAGATCCAGTACAACGTAATGAAAAAGGGCTAATTAATAACATTCTTGTAAAAGAACCTTTACAAATGGGGTAGGTACAGACATTTAAGAGGGCATTGGATGATTATTTGTACAGAAATATAGTGCGCAAGAGTATGGGGTGCAGGGGGAAAGAGAAGCAGATTGGCGTGAGATAGTGACAATTGTTTGGTTCAGGCAGATTGACCAAATAGCACCTCCTTTGCACCGTAACAATTCTATATATGATATGAATAGATTATTTGAAAGTGAGGTAATTTAAAGTTCTGAAACGTGTTAAATCTGAATAAGGGAAAATGAAGAAAGTATGAAGCACCCGTTGGCAGAGTTGGACAAGGAAAATATATCAAAAGGTATGATTGTACATAGTTCTTTAATGACCATCTATTACTTACTATATGTCCTACAGCAACTATTAGGGTCAGTGAAGCCAAATGCAAAAGTATTTGTTTAAAGTCTACTTCCTAGTTTCCCATCATAAATTCTTCCATCCTGGCACCTTTTAACCTGGCTGGATATTTAACATTATAATTAGCTTTTAAACTGATGGTTATTCTTGTTTATCATTCTTCAGGAGGCACCAGCAAACTGATTTAATGTCAACTTTGAATTTCCAAACCTCTTAATCTGCCCAAACAATTTAATAAGCTCAAACACAAGTTGCCGGGGATTCATGGGTTTGAAATATTGCTGTTATCTTAAAATCTGCCAGCCAGTCATGAGAACAAAGCTCAGTATAATCTTGTTTGAACTGTATTGCTTAGGTGTTTCTTTAGTGCTTAGAGATACAAACAGTTCTGATATTTGTATAAAGTTGATTTTGAATGCAGCAGGCTTTTAATCTCTATTAACAGAGTGAGTACATTATTGAACTAAGCACAACCCCATTTGTAGGAGACTATTTTCATTACTGATCGAGGGGACAATGGTTCTGCTTTCTCAGGTGCACCCCAAGTTGTGGATGAGAGACGCAGACTGCTTTAATTGGGGTGGCTAAAAGGCATATTTTGTCTTCACCTACACAAAAATCTGGGACACAGAACTCCTGCTTACCTTTGCTTTGACTTTTTGTGCATTGCTCTTGGTCAGCTGTTTCTCACCAGCTGCAGGGATGAGAATGTCACACTCTGCCTCCAGGACGTTGTCATCGTATGGCTTTGCTTTAGGGAATCCAACAATTGTTCCGTGTGCCTATATTCAGAAATCAAAGATATCACAAGAATTCAATTATTAAAACATTGCTGCTTAATAGGCAATTTTGGTATGCAGATTAAAAATCATAAGTTTATATTAAAAAACAAAGGGAACAGAAGATGTTTTAAGCTGTAAACATGAAACCTTCAGCAGCTCAGTCATCTGAGCCTCAGATCAGAGAATAATTTCCAGTTACCATGTTGTAGCATAAAAGGCTGACAAATCTACAGTTCAGAATCAGTTTGTTGTTCACAGCAGCAAATCTCCAGAAGTTCTCATTTATCTAATGAGCTATATTAAAAATAGCAACTGTTTTCAGCAAAATGAAGCTTTTTTTTCTGTTCACAGCATACTTGAAAACATTTTGTGTATCAAAACTAATCAAATCCGGAGTGGTCTTGAGTACAAAAGAACCAGTAGCTATTTATAGAAATAAAATCAGATAGGTGGATGATACGAAGACTGGATTGAGGGAGGCTAAAAAGCCAAAAAGCAGCAAAAATACACCAACTGCCCCAAGGCTATAGTGACAAAATTTATAAATAGGCACCTGACAACTGTCAGTGGCAGTGAGTGGAAAATGAACATTTGAAAATTACTAGACTTGGCCCAGGAGGGAGCAAAAGTTCACTGTACACTAGTGAGGTTTAACATTCTCATACCAGTTTGTAATCCTCTAGCTCCTTGGGATCAATTCCATCGTCATTCCAAATTGAGCCATCCAATTCACCAACACCAACACACTTGGCTCCGTAACGGTGCAGGTACCTCATGGAGTGCATGCCTACATTACCAAATCCCTGGGGGATTCAAAAGAAACAAAAAAAAAAGGTAGTTCATTTATTGCCAGCAATGACCACTTTCTACAAATATTGGTGCACTCATTTTCAGGGCTTTCAGGAAATATTTAAACATCAAAATTCTTCCCCTCTGTAGTTTCCTATCACTGATGCTGGGGAATACCGTCAGGATACCAATTGTTCTTCTAGTACCTCATTTTAATAAATATGCATCTTATCCAAGTCTTAGCAGCAATTTCCAATGAATACCAAATATCCAACGACACACAAGGCAAAATGCATACTATAGAAATTTATGATTATTTTACTAAAGAGAACTTTTTACCCAAGTAAAATGT
The DNA here is from genome assembly GCA_024137785.1 of Ginglymostoma cirratum. Lineage (NCBI taxonomy): Eukaryota > Metazoa > Chordata > Chondrichthyes > Orectolobiformes > Ginglymostomatidae > Ginglymostoma > Ginglymostoma cirratum. The sequence goes on from JAHRHZ010000070.1 coordinate 3,964,740, forward strand.
TTAAATTTGTCACGTGACCTGAAAGCCCTACTGTCCAACTGGAGTGATGTAGAATTCACCACCACTAAACCATCTTCAGGTTCATAAGATAACCCTTCCATATAACTTGTCATTCCAAGTCTTAACAACATTGTTCAAATGATTATTAGAGATCAGAATTATGTAGTCATATATTGTAATGTAGTGAGCCAATGCATAATGCAAAAAGCTACGTTCTACCTCTATCTACTGTGTCATGAAGGCTCAAATCTGGATAACAAAGGGGTGCAGGTTTGGGAACAATTGGTGTTAGCACCTGGGCAGAACACCGAATTTGAATTCCCTCAAAACATAGCAGAATAAAGTGAATTACAACTCTCAGCTTTTGGCTTTTACATCCTCTATAAAAACAATGTTAAATAGCAAATCCAGTATTCAGGACATAAAACATTGGACAGAGCAGACAGAAGAAAAAGTAAAGCCAGTCCATTGTTCATTATCAACCACAAACCTGAATAACGAAAGTTTTATCTCCGAAGCCTGGAGTCATTCCTAGAACACTCATGTAGGATGCTTCATTGATGAAGTTCTCTATCCCATGGAAGACACCACGCCCTGTAGCAGAAATACGGCCATGGATACCACCTTGGCTGATGGGCTTACCAGTCACACAGGCATGAGCATTTATATCCTACAACAATAATAATTTTTATATAAAAATATATACACATTTATAAGCAAATAATTTGGTGAACAATTATACAGGCAGATAGAGGACCAGCCCTCCTACTGCTGCTCACTAAGATCAAAACATCAAAATCAGACAGCGATCTATTTTACTAAGTTTCCACGTACACGAAAATTAGAGGGGCTTGAACCTCATGATAAGCCTAAATCAAAACAATTCTACTGAAACAAAAATAGCTGACATGTGCTTGACAGGACTGTGCCAGGTTTGATCCTTGTTGTGGTTGATACATGGCTAATTGCTGCAATTGGCTTCAGCAATCTTGGTCTTCAGTAAGTGAAGGAAACTAGGACAAGCAAGAGTGAGAGCGCTTAACCAGAGAGACAGTCGCCACACCTCTGCTGAGGGGAGAGGTTTGAAGCAGAGTCCTTCATGGTAACCTCATCTGGTGCAGGAATTGCCATCCAGTCAACTGCATTTTAGCACTGCCTGTTTGCAAACAAGGTAGAAGGATCTCTAAAATAAAGCTGATAGTCCATTCCGCCCACAGAACCAACACCTGTATTCCATTTGGCCGCTGCTGGGAACTGACAGGTCAGGAAATCAGAGGAAACGTACTGTACAAGTGCAACATCCAAGGTACTGCATATTAGTGTCTGAAAGTGTTCTTCACCAATAAATTTTGCGGATGTTATTTTACTTCCTTACATGATTAGAATTATTTGTAATGTACGCTTGTCTGCCATCTCTTGGTAATCGGACGCTATTACACAGATACTCTTACCACTTAAACCAATGCTTCCCAAAACCTCTCCAAATGAGATAAAATACTGCATCCGCTGTACCCGTTGTGGCTTCCTCTACATCGGGGAAACCAAGCGGAGGCTTGGGGACCGCTTTGCAGAACACCTGCGCTCAGTTCGCAACAAACAACTGCACCTCCCAGTCGCGAACCATTTCAACTCCCCCTCCCATTCCTCAGATGACATGTCCATCCTTGGCCTCCTACAATGCCACAGTGATGCCACCCGAAGGCTGCAGGAACAGCAAATCATATTCAGCCTGGGAACCCTGCAGCCCAATGGCATCAATGTGGCATTGCTCCTGCAGCCTTTTTCCTCTCACCCCAAGCCACACCCCCATCTCCTATCTACTAACATCATCCCGCCCCCTTGACCTGTCCGTCCTCCCTGGACTGACCTATCTCCTCCCTACCCCCCTACCTACACCACCTTTACTGGCTCCATCCCCGCCTCTTCGACTTGTCTGCCTCCTCTCCACCTATCCTCTCCTCTATCCATCCTCTATCCGCCTCCCCCTCTCTCCCTATTTATTTCAGAACCCTCTTCCCCTCCCCCATTTCTGATGAAGGGTTTAGGCCCGAAACGTCAAGTTTTCCTGCTCCTATGATGCTGCTTGACCTGCTGTGTTCATCCAGCCCCATGCTTGTTATCTCACCTCTCCAAATGATCCTGTTTTGAGGCTGAAAAGTTGTCCCCCTCATAGGTGAGGACGAAATCCCACAGGACTTGCTCTCCAGAACTTGCCGTGCCCCTGATCAAGCTATTCCAGAATATGTACAACACTGGCATCTACCAATGAATAATCAATTCAGTGAAAATTATCCAACTATATTCTGTACACCAAAAACATGACACTTGCAGCCCAGCCAGTTACTGCCCTAGTCTACTCTTGATCACCAGTAAGATGAAGAAGATGCCATCAAGCAGTACTTGCTTAGCAGTAAGCACACCATTGACACAGAGTTGGGGTTCCACTATGGCCACATAACTCCTGAGCTTATTTCAGCCTTGCCCAAACATGGGCAAAACAGCAGAATTTCAGAGGCAAGGTGATAAGAACTGCCCTTGACATCAAAGCCACATTTGAAGAGTGTGTCATTAAAGAGCTCCAGCAAAATTAGAATGAATGGGAATCAGGGAGAAAACTCAACTAGCACAAAGAAATGCAGGAGCTCCTCTGGGGCGTGTTCTTGGTCTAACCACCTTCAGCTGCTTCATTAATTTCCCTCCAACATAAAATCACAAGTGAGCATGTTCACTGATAGCAGCACAACGTTCAGCACCATTCAAAACTCTAATACTGAAGCAGTTCATGACTGGACAATATCCAGGTTCAGGTTGACCAGTAGGAAGTAACATTCGCGCCAGACAAGGACCAGGCAATCAGAGATAAAAGGTACTGCAGATACTGGAGAATCCGAGATAACAAGCATGGGGCTGGATGAACACAGCAGGTCAAGCAGCATCATAGGAGCAGGAAAAC
>JAHRHZ010000070.1:3967792-3980300 GCA_024137785.1 Ginglymostoma cirratum
AGGCTGAATATGATTTGCTGTTCCTGCAGCTTTCGGGTGGCATCACTGTGGCATTGTAGGAGGCCAAGGATGGACATGTCATCTGAGGAATGGGAGGGGGAGTTGAAATGGTTCGCGACTGGGAGGTGCAGTTGTTTGTTGCGAACTGAGCGCAGGTGTTCTGCAAAGCGGTCCCCAAGCCTCCGCTTGGTTTCCCCGATGTAGAGGAAGCCACAACGGGTACACCGGGCAATATCCATTTCTATTTCCAACAGGAGAGAATCTATCCATTGCTCCTTGACAAAACTTTTGTACAGTTACACTTTGCTTAGGTCACAGTTGGAGTACAGTATGCAGTTCTGGTCACCGCACTATAGGATGCGATTGCACTGGAAGGGGTGCAGAGTAGATTCACTAGGATGTTGCCTGGGGTGGAGCAGCTTAACTATGCAGACAGGTTGGATATACTAAAGGATTTCTTTAGAGCAGAGGTAGCCGAGACTGGACCTGATTGAAGTGTAGAAGATTAGGAGGGCATAGCAATCTGGTTAGAAAGCAGCTAACCCCTCCCCCACCTGGGTTGAAGAGTCAACAAGTGGACATAATTTTCACGTGAAAGGCAGAATGCTTCGATGGGATTCGAAGAAAGTTATTTTCCTCCACAGGATGGTGGGAATTTGGAATGCACTGCTTCAGAGAGTAGTTGAGGCAGAAAACCTCAGAACCTTTAACAAGTATTTGCATGAGCATTTGAAATGTCAGAACATTCAAGGCAGTGGGCTAAAACTACTGTAGAGTGGAACAGTGTAGATGTAGATCTATGTGCAGGTTCCATGGGCTGAAGGGTCTCTTCCTGTTCTGTATGATTCTATGATATTCAATGTTATCTCCATCACTGAATCCACACTATCATCTTGGGGGTTTAGCATTGACCAGAACCTGAACTGGATGAGCCATATCAATACTGCAGCTACAAAAGCATGCCAAAGGCCAAGAATCTTGTAACAGGGAACTCTGCAAAACTTGTCCACCATCTACAAGACTAGTCAGAAGTGTAATAAAACACTCGCAATTTACTAGGATAAGTGCAGTTCCAGCCTGCTTCATTGGCACCATATTCACAAATATTTATGCCCTCCACCACCAAAGCTCAGCAGCAGTGTGCATCATCTATAAGATGCACTGCAGAAACTCACCAAGGCTCCTTAGAGAGCACTTTCCAAACCAACAACCACTACCACCTAAAAGAACAAGTGCAGCAGAAACATGGGAACACCATCACCTGCAAAGTCCCTTCCAAGACAGACAACATCCTGACTTGGAAATACATCTGTTCCTTCGGTGCCATCAGGTCAAAATCCTGGAATTTCTTCTTTAATGGCATTGTGGGTTTACCTACACTACATGAACTGCAGTGGTTCAAGGCGGCAGCTCATCACTACCTTCTCAAGGGGATGGTGAGATGGGGAATACATAAGGTTCTTGAATAGATTTCTAGCTCAGGTTGTGGATGCAGTGGTTGGTTCACTCATCAAGCTGGTTCGTTAGTTTGCAGACATTTCATTACCCTGCTGGATGACACGATCAGTGCAGCCTCCGATGAAGTGCTGTTGTATTTTCCAGCCTGGTTTTTAAAAACTCTGGGGTCCTGGAAATTAGTTACCTCATTTCCAGTTTTTCTTCACGGTGGTGCATATATAAGGTATAATTCTGTGTGTTTATTGATGGCATTCTTGGTAGAGAACCAAGCCTCTAGAAATTCCCGTGCTTGTCTTGATTAGTAGTATTTAGTAGGGGTATTCCTATTTGTTTTTTCCCCCCGAATACCTCTGCCAAGTATTTAAGGAGAATGGGTACCTGAACAGCTGGGTCCAATGATGCCCATTACATAAACAGCAGCAGGAAGATACAGTATGCGCTGACACACTCCTACATCAACAGCATATCCAACTGACCACAAGACTCCTACGAACATTGGACATTTGAGTAGCACACAAACCTACGTCAACCCTACACCAGCTGCTAACTCGAACCAAAGACCCCATACCTACTATGGACAGAACCAACATGATACACAATATCCCATGCAAAGACTGCGACAAACATTACACTGGACAGACAAGGAGGAAACTGGCCACAAGAATACACGAACACCAACTAGCAACAAAAAGACATGACCAGTACACACGTCTCCATTCACGCAGAAAAGGAGAACCGCCAGTTCGATTGGGACAACATCAGGATCCTAGGACGGGCCAAACAGAGACAAGCACAGGAATTTCTGGAGGCTTGGATCTCCATCAAGGAGGCCATCAATAAACACATTGAATGATACCCTATATATAACACATACCACTGCGAAGAACCAGAAATGAGGTAACCAATTCCAACGGACCCCAGAGTTTAAATACCAGATGGGAAAACAACAGAGTTTCATCAGAGGCTGTACTGATGACGTTACCTGGCAGAGCCTTTGTGGGCAAGGACGAGACCGCGTGAGACAGCGTGCAAGAGAAAGAACAAGACAGACATTCTAAATGCCATCATACCTCCCTCCATGGCAGCAATTGCCTTGGAGCTCATGAGTGTATTTGGGATACCAACTCTACAACACTGACTTAAGCGTTCAAGCTAGCACGAGCAGCTGCACATATCAGAACAGTGCTCAGCATCTGGAATTACTATAGGAGTCAATTAAAAGAGATACAAATTACAACAATGGGCAGTTCAATAAGTACTTGCCTTGCAGTTGCCCATTACTGACTTCAGCCAAAAGTCAGGTTTTCAAGTAGTTTCAATTAGTAACAATAAGCAGAAGTTTCTGGAAAAGCTCAAGTCTGGCAGCATGTGAAGAAAAAAAAAAAAATCAGAGTTAACGTTAACTCTGATTTTTTCTTCATAAGCGGCCTGACCTGCTCAGCTTTTCCAGCCATTTGTTTTTGTTCCTGATTTACAGCATCCACAGTTCTTTTGTTTTTCAGTTTCAACTGGTTGCTTAATTGTACTTTGTAGGAAAGTGTAATGAATTTTGCCATACTGATCAGCAAATTCTGCAGCAATCTGTTTATGAGGATGTGATACTCCTTGTTTGCAGATTACCAAAGGTTTGACAGTACTGGTGGTTCCTGATTTACAAGCATCTAACTTGCAAACAAGATACTATTTTGACATTAATTTTAAAGATGTGACATGTGAACGTTTGCTCATAATTACAAACAGCTATTTTGTATTTACTGTATTGAATACAACTTGCGTACAAAGTGTTACGAATGTATTCAGGAACGGAACTGTTTAACTCTGACAGCTTGTACTTTCATTCTTTTATGGGACGTGGTCATTGCTGGCAAGTCCAGCACTTGTTGCTCAATGCTAATTTTCCTTGCAAAAGGTAGTGATGAGCCACATTCCTGAACTGCTGCAGCCCATGCGATGTCAGTGTTGTTACAAAGTGTTGCGGGCTTTTGACCCGATGACTTTAAATGAACAGTGTTATATTCCCAAATCAGGATGGTGCAAGACTTGGGAGGGGAGCTTGTGGGTGGTGATCCAATATAACTGTTGCTCTTGTCCTCCTAGACAGTAAGGTCCTGGGTTTATAAGGTGCTGAGATACTGCTGTATACCCTGCATACCAGCGAAGTGAGTGAATATTTAAAGTTGGTGAATGGGGGTTGACCAAGTGGATACTTTCTTCTGGATGGTTTCCAGCTTCTTAAATGTTATTGGAACTGCATTGATCCAGGGAAGTGGATAGTGTTGCATCACAATCCTGGCTATGCTCTTGAGATGGTGACTGTGCATTGGGAAGACAGAAGTTGAGTTACACACCATGGAATTTTCAGCTTCTGGCCTGCTCCTAGCCAGCTCCTAGCCATGCTTTTTGTATGGCTAGTCTGGTTCAACAGTAACCTTCAAGACAAACAAATTGCTGGAAAGCTCAGCAGATCCGGCAGCTCACCCTCTGAGAAAGGGTCACTCGACCTATTAACTCTGCTTTCTCTCCACAGATGCTGCCAGACCTGCTGAGCTTTTCCAGCAATTTGTGTATGTTTTTGTTTCTTATCTACACATCTGCAATTCTTTCAGTTTTTCAGTGACAAGATATTGGAAGGAGAGTATTCAATATTGGTCATGTCAAAATTGATTGATGCCAATCTGGTATTAACTTTGAAAAGCAGCAGCTCGATATCAAACTTTATATAGTGTTTCACAGAAGTGCTGCATTTGCATGTTCATTCCCAAAAAACTCATTTCTCCAAGTTAGGGTTGGTACTCAACAGTACATTTCAGATGTCACTCAACATCTGTCCTAAAAAAAGGTATAATTTAAAACTATTAAGTCTCATTCCTACAGTGTTAAAGATTTCAAACTTAGTTTTTTTTTTACTCAAATGCACCATAGTTCATGTGGTTCCCCCTCATTCTCAAACTCTGCAGTGCTGGTCCTTCCACTCAAGGTCCCAGACCCCAGGTTGACCTTGCCGCTCCGTTACCAGATTGCATCTCCAGCAATTTGCATAGAAAGCATTTTTGCGCTGAGGAAAGTGTATGAAAACAGCACACACCACTCCAAAGTGAATAGTTGTTATTTTGCATATCACTGCATTATAAGCTTCCTTCCTCCAACCTATCGCACTCAGGAGGATATTTAGTTGCTCCAATAAAAACAAATACATAACGCGGAATACAGTTGAAAATTCAGATTTTTCCTCAAATCATGGTTCAGAGTACAGAGTTGAAGGCAATATGAAAATGGACTCTCTGCTGAAATTGCAGAACTGATGTTTAATTTGAAAGGAGAACTGAACTTTTGGTTTGACTGCATAGTTTGAATTCCCAAGCTTCTATCCCACATGTCTGGTTCTTTACTGAAACCTGTACTCACTTACACCAGTGTTCTCGTAAATTAGCTTCAAAAGGTCCAAGCTACCACTTCTCAAATCAAGATTCTTTCATTATGCATTTTTAAATGACCATTAGAACCTGTGTTTTTCTTAATGAAGTAATGGGCTTGCGAAATGGGTTTGCAAACTGATGAAGCATACAAACCAGAGACGTCTAAGTGAGTAATCTTGGATATTTGGGATGTGCGCTCTGGACCATGAAGAAATAGCCTACCAGGACCCATGATAAATTATTACATGAATAACAGCAGGTTGGGTTACATATATATATTTCCCAGCAGCTGCAATAGGAATGTAATTTGGAGGGTCTTCAAAAGCAGAAGTAGGTTGAATCTAGATAGCTCCTATTGCTTTGGTCTACAAAGGCTCGAGATAGAAAAACAGTCTAAGTAGGTAAATTGGTACTTAGTGATAGAAATAATCACTGGAATTAGAAAGTAAGGAATCAGAAGCACGTAAAACTAAGGATGTCATCTAGACAGTGAAGGATAGGGTTATGCAGTTGGAATTGCTATTCATCTTTCAAAGTAGTACCAGTTGTTTGAGAAGAACTAAAAACTGAAATCAGATGCAGGCCAATTGGGACAAGTAAAAATATTAGTTTTAGAAGTAATAAGACTGATATAGGAAAGATTAGTTGGACTTAAATAGGATAGGAATGAGTGAACTAGATGGGATTATAATATTTTCAACCCAATAGGGAGGGGCAAGCATAGATCTATAATTCAAATGAGGTCCGAACTGTGCACATACATCTCTAGGACTTGATCCCTCAATAACCTCAGCTTGCAAGAAAAGTCTAGCAATGTCATTCAAAATTTTCAATTCAACTAGCAACTTCTGCTCTCTGCAGAGTTCAAAATAGTGCAGAAGATTTTCCTAACTTATCTCTGATCTTAAAGTCATGTCCTTATCACAGACTCTCCCATTAATGGAAACAGATTTTTCATCTACCCTATTCAATTCCCTTTACAGATCCTAGGAACTTTAAATTGATTTAGAAATTGAAATATGATGAGAAATAAAGTTAAATAGGGAAAGAGCAAAATCTGGCTTAGGCTAATGACAAAGGAAGGACAGAGGTACCACGTTTTTGCCTTGTACAACGTCCCTTTTGCCATTTAACATTCTTTCCACCTGATTAGATCTTCCCTTTTGGTTCCCATCCACTTCACTGGCTTCTGTGCCTATCTAGGTACAGTACATTCCTATATTTTTCTAATTTTGATGAAAGGCCATTAATCTGAAATGTTAACTTTTCCCCCTCAGATACTGCTTGACTTGTTCAGTAAAACCAGCATTTTCCCTTTGGTTCAAAATTCTAGTTCCCGTAGTATTCAGGACTCTACAAAACATGATACAATGAAATAAAGACACCATGTACAGATAATGGAATAACGAGCAAGCTCCACCAAGTATAAAAGCCTAAAGGAAGTGATAAGAAATCCAAATTAGAATAATTGTGATGTGACGTTGCTTCTGACCACAAGTCATGAATATTACAAAAGAAAATCTGCATCAAGATCTGCTTCGTACAAGGAAGACAGACCGTACTAGGCGATGGCCCAATGGTATAATTGGTAGACTGTTAATCCAGAGACTGAGATAACGTTCCCGGGACGGCAGATGGTGGAATTTGAATTCACTAAGTATATGGAATTAAGAGTCCAATGATGACTGAATCCATGGGCAATTGTTGGGGAAAAAAAACCCCATTTGATTCACTAATGTCCTTTAGGGAAGGAAATGGCCATCTTTACCTGGTCTATCCTACATGTGACTCTAGACTGATAGCAATGTGGTTGACTCTTAACTGCCTGCTGGGCAATAAATGCTGTCCAGCCAGCGACTCCCTCATTCAGTGAATGAATAAAGGGAAAAAAGAATTTCAGGGAATAAGTGATCATCAATACTCACAAATCAGTGGAAGTGACAATGCAGAAGTGTGATTCCAGGAAGGTAAACATCAGTTGAAAAGAAAAACAGTAAGGTGTATTGCTGCAAAATTGCTGGGGCGATGAAAAGCAGCAATTTTTTTTTTTTTTTTAAATACACACACCAAGAATTTGCCCAAGTACAAATAATCTATACAAATCCTACAGGTGCAAAGTTGTACTGTATGAAAAGTTAAAACTAGTTAAATATACAGGAGAGGAATCCACTAACTAGCAAAATGAATTAAATATTAAAATATTAGCAACAACACATTAGTAACAATCACTTCCTTAAGCAAAGGATAAGTGTAATTAAGTAATTGAGAAGGGCAATTTATTTACAACCACATTGAATGCAGTCATTTGGCTCATTGTATAAACCGAAATAGCCCAAGTCCCATTCCCTTTCATTTCCAAATATACACGTTTCACTTTAAAATATTGTTAATTCTGCTTCCACTCCTGGTTCTGGATGGGGACACCACGTTTTAACAATCTTCTGCATTAAAAACAACTCATCTCTCACTTTGTTTTGGTACTAATCCAAAGTGAATATTAGTTATTGACTAGCAGACATCTATTAATCGCAACAGAAAGCTACAATTCCAAATTTGATTACCTCTCACTTACATATTAATGAAGGAACCCTAATTTGTAATCCACAAAAATCACCTCTCAATGACATGGTATTAACATACTTCCTAAAACAGGAAATGGAAAATTGAATGCAATATTTGCCTGTGAGCTCATGAAAGGCTCGAGTTAAAAACATTTAAACTCAGTTACAGGCTTTATTCTTTTGTTAATCTTCTGCAGGGGTGGGCAGGTCTGGCAGAGTACAGGGGAGTAGCAGTCCTGTCCTGTGGTGTAAAGGGAGAAGTAGGTTCAGGACAGAGCCCTCAATTCCCCTGATATTTTCTGGATTCCAGGACACAGTGGAATTGCTCATTGGAATTTTTTTTTAGGCATGCCCGCAATCTGCGATGCCAAGAATTACTCAAAGGCGTGATGTGCATCTATGCTGTGCAGTAGAGGGTGTGGCACACCGCTTATTGTAGACCAATCAATAAAAGGCTTCAGTTTGATTGAACAATTTTATGCTCTTTGGTGGTTACCTTGAATTAAACTTTTTAAGCATTATGGAAATTAACTGTTCGTGAATTGAAATAACAGACATTTCTATCCAAAAGCCTGAAACTGTCAACATTCTACTGAGACTTCTCTTCCCTCCTTCACTTTTTCTCCTCTACACTTCATTGCCCACCTTTGCCCTGCAATTTTCTGGTTGGATTTGAATCTCACTTCAGAATCTGGAAGTCAGAATTAATCTGTTGTAAAATCTATATCCACTTTCATTAAATAACCTTTGTCTTGCACAAATAAAGATTGAGATCTCCTCTGAAGGAATTGATTCAGAAGGAAAGTATGCATTAAACCTCCTCCCATGCCACTGTTTCCTTCAAGCATTCACCTGGTGTCCCATCGTAGTGGCAAAAGTATCAGCAATCCAGGACATCTCTCTCTCACCCGTGCTCATATCAGGGGCAGGCACATCAATACCAGGTCCTAGGAAAACAAACAAAAGCTTTAGTCTCCCAGTATTTTTGCTGCTTAACATGAATAAATTGAGAAGCCTTAAAAAAAGGGAGGCCAGCACAGGTACCACATACTAGTTTATCACAATCCTACATCTTCATCTTATAATTATGTCACCCTGATCGTAACCAATGGTAGGCTCCTGGAGCCACCAGAGCAATGACTGATTAAAGTTTCTATATTTATTAATAATCATTTTCTCAATTTCTCTTCAAATCTTGGAATTATTAGAATTTAGCGGTGCTAAATTAGACATGCACAAGGAAGGATCAAACAGGATATGATTAGACAATATTTTAGCTGTGGTCAAGTAGCCTCAATAGACTTGCACCAGAAGTCTGTCCTCTGGAGAATGGTACAAAACATGCAGTCTGAACTGCAGAATCACCCTCTGGTGTCACCAATTATGGAAGTCCAACTTTGGAGAAATTTCCAATGCACTAGCCCCACATTTTAAAAAAGTGATACCAATTAAGTTTGTCAAATGTTGTTTTTGAGAAGGCCCACAACTAGGAATGCCATGATTCAAACATCATTCTTTCATAAATCCAGTACATACTAAAAACTGAAAAGGCACTCTCAAGGCCCAGTAGATCTCAGATCCCAATGTTATTTCCCCCCCGACCCCCCAAGCTGATTTCAGTCATGGTATGACGGGGACTGAAGAAATAAAACAATTGTCTGTTGTATAGTGGGTTACTGGAGGTAGATAGTAAAGGACTAAGTGTGAACACTGTCCATGGCCATTATGACCTCCAGAGTTCAGCTGTTTGCAAGGTCAAGCACACATAGAATGGTCATCTGAATAAACTGTTAGCGCACTATCAAAACCAAAGACCATACCTGCAAGAATGGAAATCGTCAAGAGTTAGCATGGCGTAGGGTTTGGAAGCAAAAGAAAATTTAAATGTGATTTTGATGGAGTGGGGAGTGAAAATGTTTAATATTTAGTACTGTTTCATTTCTAGTTATTTAGCTCTTCACTTAGATTACCATCAAGAACACAAGTCGTACTTTTCCATACCTACCATAAAGTCCACTTCCGACTTCAAGCCCATTACCAGCCCTTTCATGGAGGCTCAATAAGGCTGCAATCAGTATCCTGCAAGATCTAAGCTTCAAATCCTATACTCACTCACTAAACCCAACTATCTACTACCTTCATAAAATTGCTTTCCTTGTACAAAAAGCTTTAGCAATTGAAACCCGTACATTGATTAACAGCAGACTTCCTTAGCCTAAATGTTCTTGCTGTACTTCCGTCAACAATGCACCATAATATCCGATTCACTGAAATAGCTTATACACTTGTCTACTCCAGCACGGGAGCTTTCCAACTCATGCCTCCCAACATTTTTAAATTGAAAGCCTCACCTTTAAATCTTTCCATGATCACAATCCATCCACAATCTTTGGATCTACTCCGAGCCATATTCGTCAAGCTCCAAGTTTGGTCTTCTTGTGCAAACCACTCTTACTCTGTCACACCATTAGTGGTACAACTTTCAACTGCCTAAACTTTGCACTCAAATTTAAATTCAAATATCATTATGCTGTTTTAATTCAAGGCGAAATTAGAAACTAGACAGTAGCGCTTTCTCAATAATAGATTTATTCACAGAATGCAGCATTACAGATGTCTGTTTTCTACATCCTGACCTAGTATCATTAACCCTGACCCAGCCCTCTTTCTCAGTGCTCAAAGAAAACAAGGACTTTCGCCCACAAAGCTTAACAATACAAGTCACATACCATTAACAATCCACAATTCTTACTTTCACCTAAACTCTCCCTTCTTGTTATGACTTTGTAATATGCCTATAGATTTCACTCCATTGCAAAACGTAGGAATAACAGGTTCAACCAGTCTAGGTTGTTTATCTTCCATTGTAGCCCCAATCCTTTCTTGACTCATTCAAGGGACATGGGCATGGCAGGCAAAGACACAATTTACTGCCCAGGCAACAGTTATGAGCCAACCACATTGCTGATCTGGAGTCACACGTAGACCAGGCTTGGACAGCAGACTTCCTTCCCTAAAAGGACTTTGTCACCTAGATGAGTGTTACATGGTGGCCCATCAAACCAGCTTTTAGCTCCAAATTTTTAGTGAATTCAAATTTGGTCAAAAAAGTCTATGCCCACATTTCCTTTGTCCCCTTTTAGTTCATTTAAAATTCATTTTCAGGATTTGCACATCCCATCCCTAGTTCCAATAAATTGTTGGCAGATCATCTTCAGTTTGGTATAACAGAGTGACGTGATAAGTGGGTAGATAAATGTTAATCATGTTAGCATAGAACTGCAGTTACATACATCAGAAATGTGGAGTTGATCAAAACATAAGCTTAGGATAAGGGACTAAGATGGAGCAAAGCCATGTAAGAAAGGTGGCAATGAGAAAGTGTTGTGGTTGAACATTGACTTGAACTGAAGCTTCTGTCCTACTGATAGTAAGCTAAATGACTAGCGATGGAAGAATACCAAATCATGCTTAAAAGCTGCAGTTGCAATCACTCTTCTGTCTCTCTCTATATGGAACTTATATTATTTTCCAACTATACAAGACCAAACATTTGATGATATTTTGACTGCTGCACATCAGTCTTGCGGAACATTTCCGTAATTTAAAGAATGCAACTTAAATTCTCAGGGTGAGATTACAATTTGGCTTCAGAGATAAAAGGTACTGCAGATGCTGGAGAATCCGAGATAACAAGCATGGGGCTGGATGAACACAGCAGGTCAAGCAGCATCATAGGAGCAGGAAAACTTGACGTTTCGGGCCTAAACCCTTCATCAGAAATGGGGGAGGGGAAGAGGGTTCTGAAATAAATAGGGAGAGAGGGGGAGGCGGATAGAGGATGGATAGAGGAGAGGATAGGTGGAGAGGAGGCAGACAAGTCGAAGAGGCGGGGATGGAGCCAGTAAAGGTGAGTGTAGGTGGGAGGGTAGGGAGGAGATAGGTCAGTCCAGGGGGCGGGATGATGTTAGTAGATAGGAGATGGGGGTGTGGCTTGAGGTGAGAGGAAAAACAGGTTAGGGAGGTGGAGATGAGCTGGGCTGGTTTTGGGATGCGGTTGGGGGAGGGGAGATTTTGAAGCTTGTGAAATCCACATTGATGCCATTGGGCTGCAGGGTTCCCAGGCTGAATATGATTTGCTGTTCCTGCAGCCTTCGGGTGGCATCACTGTGGCATTGTAGGAGGCCAAGGATGGACATGTCATCTGAGGAATGGGAGGGGGAGTTGAAATGGTTCGCAACTGGGAGGTGCAGTTGTTTGTTGCGAACTGAGCGCAGGTGTTCTGCAAAGCAGTCCCCAAGCCTCCGCTTGGGTTCCCCGATGTAGAGGAAGCCACAACGGGTACAGCGGATGCAGTATACCACATTGGCAGATGTGCAGGTGAACCTCTGCCTGATGTGGAATGTCTTCTTGGGGCCTGGGATTGGGGTGAGGGAGGTGGTGTGGGGGCAGGTGTAGCACTTCCTGCGGTTACAAGGAAAAGTGCCGGGTGTGGTGGGGCTGGAGGGGAGTGTGGCGCGGACAAGGGAGTCGCGGAGGGAGTGGTCCCTCCGGAAGGCAGATAAGGGTGGGGAGGGAAAGATCTCTTCATCTCCAACTGCCGTCGAGACATCAATCGTCTCAACCTCTCCACCCCTCTTAAACACTCCAACCTCTCCCCTGCAGAACGTGCAGCCCTCCACTCCCTCCGCTCCAATCCCAACCTCACCATAAAACCCGCGGACAAGGGAGGGGCAGTCGTAGTATGGCGCACTGACCTCTACATTGCTGAGGCCAGGCGCCAACTCTCTGACACCTCCTCCTACCGCCCCCTGGATCATGACCCCACCCCCGAGCACCAAACCATCATCTCCCAAACCATCCACAACCTCATCACCTCAGGTGACCTCCCACCCACCGCCTCCAACCTCATCGTTCCCCAACCCCGCACCGCCCGCTTCTATCTCCTCCCCAAAATCCACAAACCTGAATGCCCTGGTCGACCCATTGTCTCCGCCTGCTCCTGCCCCACCGAACTCATCTCCACCTACCTAGACTCCATTTTCACCCCCTTGGTCCAGGAACTCCCTACCT
>JAHRHZ010000070.1:3980700-4002224 GCA_024137785.1 Ginglymostoma cirratum
CTTGACCTGTCCGTCCTCCCTGGACTGACCTATCTCCTCCCTACCCCTCTACCTACACTCACCTTTACTGGCTCCATCCCCGCCTCTTCGACTTGTCTGCCTCCTCTCCACCTATCCTCTCCTCTATCCATCCTCTATCCGCCTCCCCCTCTCTCCCTATTTATTTCAGAACCCTCTTCCCCTCCCCCATTTCTGATGAAGGGTTTAGGCCCGAAACGTCAAGTTTTCCTGCTCCTATGATGCTGCTTGACCTGCTGTGTTCATCCAGCCCCATGCTTGTTATCTTACAATTTGGCTTCTCTGGATCATTAATAGAGATCTTCAAGTTCATAAAGCAATAGGGGAACCACTCAGCCACTGGACATAAACCCTTACTATTCTATAAGGTTGACAATGTTGCTCTGATATACTTTTTAAAAATTTACCTGACCAGTAGTGGGTGGGTATGATGTAGAGTATTAGGAAATCCAGTCTTCTGGATTCCTCCACCAGCTGTGGCTTTTTAACTCCACAGTGCATCAGTAACATCAATAATTGGTTTCATAATCTAGAGGACATCCTAATTTTGAGCTGGGTCTCCAGTTAGGCAAGAAGCCAGTCAGCGAAGGCTACGGCATGAAGTATCAGACCAGTCAACATTTGGGCTCGGAAGGGTGGCGAGTTAATATTCCACTATGTTTAGGAAATATGTATCAGGGGCTGGTGATAGGGTTGAAGGCCTGGTGTTATTGACTTGGATCTAGAAGTTGGGAGTAAAACCTGGTTCCACCAAGTTTTTGAGATAACAAGCATGGGGCTGGATGAACACAGCAGGTCAAGCAGCATCATAGGAGCAGGATTGCCTGGATATGGCAACAAGGCTCCCTGACACTGAGGAAATCGACTGACAGCAAAAGTCGAAAGCTCATGGCACCCACATTTCTGATTTTAACTGCAGCTGGAATGAGAAGTTGGTGTCAATTTGGGCTTGGAACTAGTTTTGACTTCACTTCAAACCCAGCTGTAAAGAGGTAAAACTCAGCCCATGCCGTCTCTCCAATCACTTGTTCTAATAATATATCCCATAGTCTCACAACCTACTGTGCAAATCAGAGATCCTCCAGCTCTGTCCAGGTCTTCTTATTCATACCTCGACTTCCTTGTTCTCAACCACTGGATAGCCAGTGTGTTGACATACTCTTTCCAGTCATTCACAATCTTAAATACTTTTACCGAATCAGAAGCTAGTTGTTTTTATTGAAAGTGAAGAAAATTCTTGGGACGGCAGGATGGATATATGAAAAGAGACTGGATTAATTAGCAGTTTACTGGAGTATTCACTGGCGTTTAGAAGAATGAGGGTGGAATCTCATGCAAACCTATACAATTCTAACAAGCCTAGACAAGGTAAATGCAGGAAGATGTTTCCAAAGACCAGTGACCCCTGGTCCTGGATTCTCTGTGTACTGGGTAGGCTACTTAGGACTGAGATTAGGAGAACTATCTTCACCTAGAGAGTCGATAGCTTTTGGAATTCACTGCCAGAGATCAACTGAAACTAAAACGAGGGCAGAGGTTTTCAAGAGTCAGATATAGTTTTTAGGGGTAAAGGGATCAAAGGATATGGGGAGAAAGCAGGATCAAGGTAGAGTATCTGTAGCAGTTTGTTATTTTCTCTCCCCTGCTCCCCGTGTGAATTATTTTTGTGACTTGCTTATTAGTGAGTATGGTGCTCAGCTTGCTACATGGGCCATTAGTCAAATTTTCTTTGTTTTATTTGCAACCACAATTAGAGATCCAGTTGTCAGGAAACAATTGTATGGCACAATGTACATAAGGTACAAACATTGTTTGTAGGTTTAATGCTGTTGCATGCAAGCCATGAAATGATAGGGCAGTTTCCAGTAAACAAATAGTCTTATGAATATAGGGTTATATTCTCTCTATTTACTCATGAGATGTGGACATCACTGGCTGGCCAGCATTTTGTTGCCTGTCCCAAGTTGCTCTTTAAGGTGGTGGTGATCTGCCATCTTGAATCACTGCAATCCATGTGTTGTTGGTTGACCCACTAGTAACAGGGAGGGAATTCCAATTTTCCACCAAATTTTTGAGTACATAATGCAATGCAAAAGTTTAACAAAAGGACCACACTGTGACTGAAATTGGTTATATCTTTTACAAGTGACCACAAAGGCCAGAGATTAAAGCTTTACTTCATATACAGGTAAAGAATTCTTCACACTTACCAATAAATCCTTTCTTTGCAAGCTCAATGGTAAATCTTCTTGTAATTTTTTCTAATTCAGAATCCTGCAGAAGTACAAAAAGCCAATCTGTGGGTCACTCAATTAAAAACCAAAACCAAAAGAATTGCGGATGTTGTAAATAATGGGTCACTCAATTGTTCAATACAAAACTATTCAAAACGTGACACATTTTTGTTTAGAAGTAGGATCTTTTCAGGGGTTCATGCTTGAACCAGTGCAACCCATTTCTTGGCATATAATGCTAGACAAAAGTATTTTGCTTCACTTTAAGATTTTTTTTTAAATCACAAGTTACTTCAATGAAAGCATACCAAGTATGCAAGTGATTGTAAAGTGATATGAATATCCCAAAAAATTCTAGGCATGTTACTTTGAAGAAATTAAATCAGAGCTAGAAAATATCAATACACCCTGGCAATATATTGCAGTGCGCTAAAAATTGCTCAGGGAAACAAAGTAGATATCATTTGTAAAATACACTGGAAAAAAATGAGATAGGAAGTTAACTAAAAATAAAAAATAAGTTCATGTTATTTCTCACAAGTAGAATTTTCAATCAAGATAGTGTCCTAGGATATTCTAAAGTGCTTTACAGTCAAAAAAACAACTTACTGAAATGCAACCAGTTGTAATAAAGGAGATGTGGCAGCTAACTTACAGACAGCATATTCTCACAAAACAGCAATAGAGGCTGACAAAAAAAATTACTTGAGACCAGGTGGAGTGTCAGAATTTTTATATCCACTTTGGAAGTCAGGCAAGACTTTGATTTAATGCCTGTTCTACTGTTCTGCATTGAAATATCTGACTAGCTTTAGTGCTCAAGCGTCTGCATTGGGACTTAAACCCACAATCTTTTGATTCTGAGGCAAGGCAGTGTGACCTTGATTCACCTCATCCATGTCAAATGCAGGTTTTGCTGCAAACATTCAGAAGCATTGTAGGCTGTTGCAGCTATGTTCAGTGTTGTCCTCATGACATCCAGTAATATTCAACTACTCGGGCGGCACGGTGGCTCAGCGGTTAGCACTGCAGTCTCACAGCGCCAGCGACCCGGGTTCGATTCCAGCCTCGGGTGACTGTCTGTGTGGAGTTTGCACATTCTCCCCGTGTCTGCGTGGGTTTCCTCCGGGTGCTCCGGTTTCCTCCCACAGTCCAAAGATGTGCAGGCTCGGTGGATTGGCTATGCTAAATTGCCCATAGTGTTCAGGGGTGTGTGGGTTATAAGGGGATGGGACTGGGTGGGATGCTCCAAGGGTCGGTGTGGACTTGTTGGGCCGAAGGGCCTGTTTCCACACTGTAGGGATTCTAATTCTAATTCTAACGGTGCAATCCAAGCATGTAACAGCAGGACCATCCTGTGACTCAAACCAACTATTGCACATTTCACAAATGCACAGAAAGGCCAAACGAATGCTTCATTTCAGAGTATACAGTTCAACTTACCTTCACTCAACAGTAAATAAATAACCAATGTGTTACACAATGGATTATTTTGCTCAACTTGTACAATTGATTTGTGTCCTTTCCCATTTCGAATAACTCTTTCACCTTTCTGTTCAAGTCCTGTGTTTTCCTTTCCCCTTTTATCTTCCTAGTGGGGAAGACCAACAGCTCATGCCAAATATCTAGGCTCAGACTTCCCAACAGAATGGGCATTCAATGACCAAAAAAATAGTCTTTCAAGAAATAACTTTGATGCTCAGCTCATTGCTATTTTAGTCATTTTTGCTTTCTTTCTCTAAAAGACCCGAAATGCAACAGGTGCTGCAAACTAGAGAGGCACGATTGCATAGCTAACACAGGAACAGTACAGCTACTTAAGTTCTTCTACATTCCATTACAGAGGGCAATTTTTTCCATTTTCACAATTCGTTCATAATTTAAATATATTTGACCTTAGTACACAGAGATATCGCAGGCGTGCTCCATTTTAGTTGACTTGTTGATGCATTATGAATGATGAGTGATATATATAAAATATATGTTATATATGACAGGGTAGGGGGTGGTTCGGTCTAGGTGGGGTGCTCTTCAGTAGGTTAGAATGGACTCGATGGGCTGAATGATCTGCTTCCACACCGTAGGGATTTTATGAAAGCAAAAACTAAATCCTTCGACTGTTATGCATGCTATAAACACACCGTATCCAAGATCCTAATTTGGCAAGCCTAATCTTGCATTCAGGATAAGAACAAGGCACCAAAATGTAGTTGGATAGATTACAGCAAAACAAGAATTATGGTTACACAGATAGATGAATGGGAATTGCTGACGGATATCTTGAAAAGGCATTTTTAAAATAGCAGAAAAGAATAAAATGGGATTACACTAATCGGATTTCTTTCGCAGGATAACAACTGTACAATTCTGAACAAAGTTTCATAACGATAACAACTTCCCTTTAAAAAAGGAACAGGAGAAAACCATCCAATTCAATACAAAGATGTCTATAACAGTTTCAATTAATGACATGGATCGCTAAGATCAAGTTCCAGCCGGAAAGCAGCCAGTGGTTGGAGGTGCCTTAATGACTCTCATAACATCACATCGTTCCTAATTAGTCATTTGGATCCATGTGAATGTTAACCTACTCCAAGCAAAACAGGAATACACTTATCCTTTTTACATACTCAAACCAATGAACCTTTGCTGCACACATCGACATTTCAAAATGCGCATTTCTTTTCGGACTTAGTCTTAGATTTTCAACTTCCTGCAATTTTTAAAATCACAATTTTTGACAGCATAGGCTTCAGATATCTAAGGAAGGGCAGCCTGTATCTGCACAATTACCCAATGTTCACTCATACTGCCATTTTCTAAATTGTATATTTACTAATAATTGATAGATTGCCATCAGCTTAAACCATGTGTTTAGAAGATTAAATTTCCAAGTTCATCTTCAAGGAAAAAACTAAATCTTTTTAAAAAAACAGAATAAGTGGCCATTTAATCAAATAGCTATTTCTTACACTTTCAGTCTTTGTGCTCAGACTTGATGTGCTTCTATTCTAGAGCAGAGTTATTCTAGCAGCCTAAACATTTAGGTATTGATCAGGGGCAGTGTCAACATTTCAGAGGCTGCAGTTAAGAAAATTTGTCCTAATCTCGAGTCGGATGCATATTTTCAGTTTAACATTGTAAACACTGGTGCTGGAAAAATTCCCTATTTTTATGGCTGGAGCTCAGCATGATGCCAGACATTTTGAGGGGGCTGAATCTTTGCCAAGTACGCAGAATACACTGGAACCAAATAACAAACGGAACAATGTACCACCGATAATTTCTTACGATGTTAATTGACTATGGAGTCAGTAATAATGGAGTTTATAAGTGATGGGAGACAGCAAGGAATTGATAACACTCAAGTATCTCTCATGATATAGACATAAAAAGATTAACAGCCCACGTGCAGTTAGGAACTCTAGCAAGCTCCAACAGCCTTATCAGATATCTTTGTTTCTTTAACGGATGTAGGGAATAGGCTGTTTTGTTGTCTCATTATTAATTATCATTATCCAGCTTTCCAAGAGATCTACGTATTTGTTTGCAGCTGCACTTGATTACTGTAATATGATTAAGGTCAAAACACAATGAAAATGTTAAACTGAGATAGCTCTTTGCCCCCACTCCCTCTCCACATTAATATTTACCTAACCTCCTACAAAAGGGACTTTCAATAACTGTTGATCACGTTCT
Source organism: Ginglymostoma cirratum (assembly GCA_024137785.1). NCBI lineage: Eukaryota > Metazoa > Chordata > Chondrichthyes > Orectolobiformes > Ginglymostomatidae > Ginglymostoma > Ginglymostoma cirratum. Next base: position 3,986,652 of record JAHRHZ010000070.1, read on the forward strand.
GCAAAGGTCTCTGGCATATAATAAGAGAGACATCATGCCAACAAGGCACTTAAAGAATTTCATTCAATTGGCTTTAAGTCCAGTCTATTCAAGTACCCCAAGTTCATCAGAGGCAAAAAAATGCATATTAGTATTAATTCCCAAGCTGAAGTAATCACAAAACAGCAAGTTAAAATTACTTCACCGCCTTGCAGGGAGCGTTAAAAAGGAAACAGCTTTATTTTGTCACTACATTTTAATTCATTTAGATTGTAAAGGAGCAGAGAGCAAGCAGAATATGGCAGCCAACAGATACAGAAGGCTAATCCTCACTTTCAGATTTGTCAAATAGTCAGTACAAAAAGCTCGAAAAAGGAATTACTTACCCACTACTCTCCTAAATGAGCCATATTTAACTGGCTATCAAGGAACAAGTGAAATCTAAAAGCAAAAAGCTTGCAGGTTAATACTCACTGTGTAATTCTTTGGGTTAATTTTCACTCCTGCTTTGGCACCTCCAAACGGCACATCTAGAACACGGGGAAGAAAGGAGAGATGAGAAATCATGCTACTTCTACTAAGAAAACCATTACTGGTTTCAGTGCATTACTGCAGGGACAGACAAAATGCAGTCCTAATCTTATACCCTCCTTCCTTGCTCTTCGCAATCCTCTCCCCCACCAGCTCCAGTATACCTTTTAAAACCGGATGTTGAAGCCTGCATTCCATTCATAAATGAAGGTCATTTGCTGACCAAACAAAATCGCACTTGAAGAGTCACAGTCATACAGAACAGAAACAGACCCTTCAGACCAATTCATTCTTGCCAACCAACATTTGACCCATATCACTAAACTCTTCCTATTCATATACCCATCCAGACATTTTTTCAACGTTGCAATTGTACCAGCCCCCACCACCTCCTATGGCACCTCATTCCATACACATACTACCCTCTGCATGAAAGAGTTACCCCTCAGGTCCTTTTTAAATCTTTCCACTCTCACCTTAACCATACATCTCTAATTTTGGACTCCCCACCCTAGGAAAAAGACCTGGCCATTCATCTATCCATGCCCCTCATGATTATATAAACCTCTATAAGGTCACCCCTCAGTCTCCGACACTCTGGGAAAAACAGCCCCAGCCTATTCAGCATTTCTCTACAGCTCAAATTCTTATTCCAGAAACACCTTCTAAGTTTTTCTGCACCCTCTCAAGTTTAACAACATTCTTCCAATAGAAGGGCGACCAAGATTGTATGCAGCGGTCTCAGCAATGTCCTGTACAGTCCCAACATGACGTCCCAACTCCTATACTCTATGCAGTGAACAACGCCAAACACTTTTTTCACTACCCCACCTACCTGTTCTGCAACATTTAAGGTAAAATGCACCTGCACCCCTAGGTGTCTTTGTTCAGCAACACTCCCTAGGCCTTACCATTAATTGTATAAGTCCCGTCCTGGTTTTCCTTACCAAAATGCACATTTATTTAAAGTTAAAATCCATCTGCCATTCCTTGGCCCATCTGATCAAGGTCCTGTTGTACTGAGAAATCCGTCTTCACTCTCCACTACACCACCTATTTTGGTGTCATCTGCAAACTTACTAACAATGCCCCCTATATTCACATCCCAATCATTTTATATAAGCGATAAAAAGCAGTGGTCCCAGCACCGATCCTTGGGGTACACTGCTCATCACGGGCCTCTCGTCCAAAAAGAAAAAAGCAAACCTCTACCATCACCTTCTGTTTCCTACCTTCAAGCCAATTTTATATCCAATTGGTTGGTTCCCCCTGGATCTTATATGATGTAACCTTGCTAAACAGGCTACCATGTGGAACACTGTTGAATGTTTTGCTGAAGTCTGGATAGACAACGTCTGCCTTGAATTCTCCATGCCACCTCTTCAAAAAAAAAACTCAGGCTAGTGTGACATGATTTTCCACGCACAACAAGTAATCGGTCCTTGCCTTTCCAAATACATGTGAATCTTGTCCCTTAGAATCCACCTCCTCACCCAGAACCAATAACTTACCCACCACTGACATCAGGCTCACTGTTTATAATTCCCAGTTCTATAGTTTTCCTTACAGTCTCTTAAAATAATGGCACATTAGCCAATCTCCAGTCTTTTGGCACCACACTCACGGCTGTCAGTGATAAAAATATCTCAGCAAGGGGCCCAGTAATCTCTTCTCTAGTGTACCACCAAGTTCTGGGCAACATCTCATCAGGTCCCAGGGAATTATCTACCTTTACATGTTTTAACACCTCCAGCGCCACCTCTTATGTAAGATGAGCTCTTTTCAAGACATCATTATTTCTTTCCCCAAGTTCCCTAGCTTTCATGTCCTTCTCCACAGTAAATACGGATGGAAAATATTAATTTACTATCTCACCTATTTCCTGTAGTTCCACACATCTACAAACCCAGGAAATTCTAGACAAGTCATTAAATCAATTCCAACGCATCATGAGAAAATTACTGTACAACAAAAGAATTAGCTCAGAATTAAAGGGATTGAGAATAAAACGGGAAGATGGAGTTGCGATAGCCATGTTGACTGACAATAGGATCAAGGAGTCAAACAACCCATTTTAATATTTTTAAACTTTTCCTTGTACAGTCTATTATGTCAATCTGGCAAAGGATAAAAAGAATACCTTGCTTATATAAACAGGGAATAAACTTGGCAAGCAGGGAATGCATAAGAAGGGCCTATGCAGTGCATTATTACTGGGATGGGTCACGTAGAGTCCACATTTTAAACTGTGTTAATCTGCATTCACCAAAATGCATTCATAGGAACATAATTTCAAATTTCTGCATCACACCTTTTCCAGAATACAAGATGAGAGGTAGCATCAGGGTTGCATTCTTGAAAGATAGTGTATTAAACGATGGCAATTCTCTGGGACACAGATGGAACTGTTCAATATACTCAAGTTGCAAAAAGAAAGATCAGTAAATTGATCTCTGTACTTACCAACCACTGCACATTTGTAAGTCATCAGAGAAGCCAGGGCTTTCACTTCATCTACACAAACATCCATGCTGTAACGGATCCCTGTAATCAAACACAGACACATACAGTATGGGAGTATGATTAAAAAAGCACACAGGAAACTAAAACAAGGACCAACTGTATACAAACAACTTTCAAAATGCCGGTCAGGGCATCATTTTTTGAAGACAATCTTCATCACTTGTTACAGAGGCAAGTAATTATCTGAAGTAATCTCCCTTTCTAATATCCTTAGTTTCCACCTACCTTCTCTGTGGGGAAGGATGTTGAACGATTCTCAACATTTCAGGTGAGCTGCCTAGAAACTAATGTAGTTTCAGGCCCGGTGAACAGAATAATTTAAGTCTTATTGCTGACAAAATCAACTCTTCTCATTCCCAATTTTCATAAAGACAAATCAACGTTGGAAACTTATGAGAAACTTATGTTTTCTGTAGTCAAATCATGGAGGCAATGTAATTATCTTGGATGGGACAGACTGCTGGTATATGGACGTGTGAATGAATGCAAGGCTTCAGTGGAAAAGACATACTCATTTGATGAATTACAGCTGCCTAATTTAATAATTAGTCATTTCTGATTATGCACATCTCATGAAACCAAGAAGTGCTTCTACTGATATTGTATTAGTATTTCTATTCCTTAATAAACATGGATAAAGTGCTCAAGTTCCTCGCGCCTCTAACATATGAAAATATGATATGCACAATATATCAGTTTTCATGCCATACATCAAACACATTTTCCAATAGGCCTCACTACACCTATTGCTTACCTAGTAGACTTAAAACAGTTCTAATTTAACCGCTATTCTATTCTCAGATTGTCTGCTTACTTCCTGTTAGAGGTGTTTGGAACGTTTCTCATGAAGGCTTAAAATTATTTAAGCCTATGATCATGTTCATTATTAACAGTTTACAAATTTACACAGACCGTTTGGAGCACAGCCACAAGCCATTTTTGATATTGGCAATGGTTGCAATGATTGTGGAGGGAGATGGACAGAAACAATAAGCAACTGCATTCCACAAACTCATCAAGCACTACCTCAAACGCAACCAATATTTCACAGACTGCAAAGTCTTAGGATTGGTTTTGTTTGGAGTATATACAATATTTCAGAACAGGAATATTACAATCAGACATAAATTCCAAATTATGTGCCAAATATTTGATATTGAATGCAGAAACAACCTATAAAAGCTTCAGATTATTGCAATATTCCAGAAAATATTCCTCAATCATAATTCAAATTGAAATCTTACATCTGAATATGCAAAACTAGCAATAAAAGTAACACTGTGCCCAAACCAGCATCAAACTAATTCAGGCTAATTCTAAAGTTCCTGTCGTTAAATTAAATCAGTTCTTGGGCTGCAGAAACATTTTGCTTTGCTGAATTGGAATATGGCACTGACTAAAGACATTTGTGCAAAGAGACATTTTCAAATTATGGGTTAATACAGCAAGGGGCTGCATCGGTCACCACTCTTTAAAAATTGAAGATATTCCACTGGAGGTAATTTTAATTAGATTCAAGTTATTCTGAATAAGTCACTGCTAATTGTAGACAGACACATAATGGCAAGACAGACTATGTCAATACAGTGCTTATTTCTAATTATATTGCAAATTTTATTTCCTAATATTAATCTTAAAACAAAACTGTAATACTTTATAAGCAAGATAATCCAAAGCAAAGCATGTAGTTTAAGAAAATATGCACAGGATATTTTATTTCCCATGAAACACAGGCCACTTGCTCCATCATGTCTGCATTTGTTGAGAAACAAGTCATCCAATTTAGCCTTACCTTCTAGCACTTGTTGCAGCACCTGTAGATGCATATCTAGGTAACTTATAAATGAGCTCAAAGTTTCTGCCTCTACTACTCTTTCAAGTTCATTTTCCTGCATAATCTATGCCATCCAACACCCCTTCAGAAAAATACTCTGCCTGTGAATTGCAGTTTTATTGCCCAAGTATTACCTCACTTTGAGCAATCCCAAAGGTTGGATAAAACAGCCTTTACATTGTAATTTTCTAGTTATGCCATGAGCCTATCTTCACTTACTTCATAAACCGTGAAATACACACTTCATAGGATAAGTTAAACAGTAATTGGATGCAAGAGTAATTCGAACAAATATACAACTTTAAATCTTCCACTAGTGTTTGCTTTCAAGACAGGTACCAAAAGTTATGTCTACTGCAATTTTGCTTAATATTAGCTTGTTGACTGCACTGAGAGTCTGACTTTTTGATCTAGATTATTTCATTAAAACAAGTCAAGCCATGAGACTAGGCATACGTGAAATTTTAATTCTCAGAAATAGTAACATCTTTGTTGATTGGCCAGGATGTCAAGCAACATGGATCAAAAACAAATAGATGAAATTGAGATTCTAACAGCAATGACCTAAACAAATGATGGAACAGACAAGAGGAGCTTGTGTTTGACTAGTGACCACAACATCAAGAGCACTGAAGAAACTACACCTATAATACCACAGTCCATTATTTTAGTTTCTTTAAAGGAGAGATATATTTGTAGTGGAGGCAGTTCAGTTCACTCGGTGATTCCTAAAGTAAGAGGTTGACAAAAACCTGCACTTGTGGCCAAGGGCATGGTGCCCAAAAAGGGTTCCAAGAAAGCAGCAACCAAGAAGCACAAGAAAATCCAGGTGAGCTCCAGCATCTATACCTATAAGGTGCTGAAGCAGGTCCACCCAGACACTGGCATCTCCTCCTCTGCTACAAGCAATGACTAGAGAGTCTGTTAATTAGGAGGTTGGACCTAGATACATTGGAGTTTAAAAGAATGTGGGTAATCTGATTGAAGTAAAGATTTGAGGGAGTTTGACAGGATACATGTCAAGTGGATGCATCCTGTCCTGAGGGCATTGTTTCAGAATAATAATGTTCTCTTTTAAGGTCGAGGGGGAATTCCCCCCTCAGCGATGAATTATTAGACTTCTCTATCTCAGTAGTGAAGCTGGATCAGTGAATATATTCAATGTGGAGATAGACAGATTCTTGAACTGCAGGGAAGTGGAGGGTTATGGGGAGTAGGCAAGAAAGCAGTGTTAACTCAGTCATGACCATTCTGAATGGCAAAACAGACTCAAAAAGGAACACAGGGCCCACTCCCCCTTGTATCTCTTGCTCTTCTACCTGATGTTGACAACTATTGGAATTGTTTCAATATGCAATCACATTGTTGCATGCAACTTCTGTAATGACTGACCATGTACAAAACTCCCATATATCCAGGTTTAAAAGGTAGACGGAAGCACATACAAATAGGTTAACTGAAAGGTCTGAAGAAGGGTCTAAGCCCAAAACGTCAGCCTTCCTGCTCCTCTGATGCTGCTTGGCCTGCTGTGTTCTTCCAGCTCTACACCTTGTTATCTCAGGTTAACTGAAAACTGTTTCACCATGCAAAACCAACTTGATGTTGAAACTGTTATTCTCACCCATCACAATTAATCTAAATGAAGCGTTACTTTTGTAGTGTGCTAAACAATTTGTGTACACGACGCATGTTAGCATCTCACTTGGCTTACCCTTCATGATACCCCATCACTTCAAATTCAAGATAACAAGGTGCAGAGCTGGATGAACACAGCAGGCCAAGCAGCATCAGAGGAGCAGGAAGGCTGACGTTTCAGGCCTAGACCCAGGTGTATGCCTTCATTGCATTTCAAGATGAGTATAGTAAAGTGTGACTGATCAAAAGCATCAACATGACTCTACCCTTTCTGTAGGCTGAACAGATTTTTTTTTTTCCAAATTTGTAAGAGCTAACTGAACTCAGATCCTCCGTGTTGTTCGGGCAAGGGGAAGGAATATGACGTTTGGTGTGTATACATTAGGTAATAGAACATTTCCAAAAGCAAATTACTGAAGATGGCAGAAATCCAAAATAACAGATGTTAAATACACACAAGTGAGTATAGCGAAAATCTGTCCACATTACCTGGCCTGCCCAGTAGGTGACTCCAGATCTTCAGCCCTGTGTTTGACTATTGACAATCCTCAGAAATGGCCTAGCAAGCCAATTATATTCAAAAAGGGAACTCACCAGCATCTTAAAGGGCAATTAGGGTTGAACAATAAATGGCCTAACCAACAACCACATTGTGAATGCATAAAAGGGACGAAGCAACCTACTTGACTGGCAGTCTGTCACATTCTACATTCACTCTCCAACACTGCTGCACAGTACTTATTGCTGCCACCACCTAAAATATATAATTCAGCAACTCACCAAGTCTGCTTTGATATTACTTTCCAAACTCATTACTGCTACCACCCAGGTACGTAGGAACACTATCACCTCTAAATTATCCCCAAATCTCAAAACACCCTGCTTGAGAACTTATCGCCATTCATGGATCATAATCCTGGAACTCCCTACTAACACTGTGGAGAAAGCTTCACCACACAGACTGCAGCACACTCCTCTAAAACAAAGCTGAACTGGCAGGAACAAGCATATCCTATGAATTAATTATTTAAAAAAGACAGGCAGAAAAGTGAGGAGAAAAAGAGCATGGCAAAAGTCTGTGGGTTGGAAAGCTGGAAAACAAAATAATGAAAGAAGTGACGGTGCACGTTAAAACAGGATGCTAGATAGGTCAAATAAAGAAAACAAAAAAGGGAGTACAAAGGGCAATAGCAGAATAATTGAAATTGGGAGCAGTGGTTATGATTAGATGTTTACTGTGTTCTGGACTCAACATTGAGTAAACTGCTCAAAAAGCAACAGATGAGGTGATGTTGCTTGTGCTTCTGGGTTGGGCTTCATTGGAATACAATAGGTGCAGAGATTTAAAACGGTGAGACACCAAAAACTCAAAGTCCCGCTTGTGGATTGAATAAATATGTTTAGTGATGATGAAATCGATGTTTAGCCTCTGTGCAAGGAAACTGCATTGTGAGCAAGTACAGTATACTGAAGTGGAAGTTACAAATGAACTGTTGTTGCACCTGGAAGGAGCGTTTGGGTTCCAGTTGGACAGGAGGGAGAAGATCAAAAAAAACACATTGAGGCTGAATAAGGCAGCACCATTGGAAACAATAACTGAACAGTGGATCAGGGTTTTGTGCAGGAAATGGTCCAGGTGACATTCTAATTGGAATAAATTTTAAAAGTTAATTCAATTTTACAACAGAAGCTGAGAAATGTTTTAATAAAGTTGCATCCCTGACATTCGAAGTCTACATCAAGTTTCATTAGCTCCATTTAAAAAAGTTGTCCGAGACCATTAAAGCTCTCACTGTCATAACCGAAGAACAGACCATTTTTGATTAAAAAAAAGGTAGGTTTGCAAGTTTGCAATAAAAAGTGTGGAAATTTTCCCAACTTGAGCTCTTTTAGTGAATGCTTATAGAACACCTCTGGCAAATGTCACTTTCGTTTTCACCAGCTGAAAATAGACTTTTGCAGACTGAAGACCAGGAATGAAACTGCACATTTTTGCAATAAATGCAAAAGTCCCCAAGTCTGTGTGCTGGAAGTCGGCCAAGAATCTTTAATCAGAATAACAATTTAAGGAGAAAACCCACTATATATGCCATGGTAGAACAAGCTTGAGTCCCCACTGTCTCCTCACGCTATTGCCAGAAACAGCTTTACTGGATTGCATCCAATCACTCAATATTCATGTAAACAAGCCTTAATTTTGCCTCCCCCAATGCACATTCTTCTGACATTACTCATTTCTTCACATCTGGTAGCGAACTGATTTTCATTCTCCTCCAGTATCCAAAGGAGCACAACCTTCCCTCTTTCCTCTCCTTTTTCAACACTCCTGCTCTGTCCTTGTTCTACAAAGTGTATCTGTCTGGCAACCCCAAAAAAAAAAAAAAAAAAAAAAAATCAGTAGAATTGGGCACCTAATACACTTGTCCTGACTGGTAAGGGAGTTTGCACACCTCCATGACCTGAAGACATAACAGTGGTAATATCTTAATCTCAACATATTAAGGTATGTTCACTGCTTTTAATTCTGCAGTTTGCAATCCATGAAATTGACTCCCTTATAAAGAAAGGAACATTATGATGCTACAGACAAAACACAAGCATCTTGTGCCAAGGTACTCGAATCTTCATTGTCTTTAGATGCTTTTGCAAGTAGGAATTCAACACAAGCTGCATGAGCTTACAGGATAGTAAGTGATTAACAGAAATAGAACAAAGGCTAGAAGTACTACACAGTGCAGTATATTGGCAATGTTACTGAACTAATAATCTAGAGATCCAGACAAATAATTCATAGGCATAAACTCAAAATGGCAGCTAGGATATTCAAATTCAGTTAGTTACAGAAATAAGACAATGAGAAATAGGAACAGGAGTGGGCTGTTTGACCCTTCAAGTCTCCTATGACAGATCCGACATTCCTCACGCCCCTTCTGCAATTTCGCCATGACCATCCATTCCCCCACTCATCAAGAATCTCTCCTGGCCTTAAATATACAAAAGGACTCTGTCCCCACAACTCTGTGGCAAGGGGTTCCAAAGATACCCAACTCCAAGAAGAAATTCCTCACTTCAATCTTCAATTGGTGTTCCTAAATTCTGAGACTATACCTTCTAGTCCTAGATGCTCCATGAGGGAAACATCCTGTAAGAATCCTACATGTTTCAAATGAGATCTCCTCCCATTCTTCTAAATTCCAGAGTAGGGTCCCAACCTATTTAGTCTTTGCTCCTAAGACAATCCTGCCACACCAGGGATCATCCTAGTGAACCATCTCTGAACTACCTCCAATGAAAAGATACCTTTCTTTAAATAAAAGGGACCAAAACCGCTCACAGTACTCCATATGTAGTGTCACCAGCACCTTGTACAGTTGCAGTAAAACTTCCCTACTCATACACCAACCTCCTTGAAATAAGGAGCAACATTCCATCATCCTTCCTGATTACCTGCTGCACCTACATGCTCACTTTTTGTGCGCAAGTCCCTTTGTTTTGCAGTGTTCTGCAGTAAGCTTGTAATTGACCAAAATGGTAGACTGCCTCAAAATCTCACTTAGTTCAGGGAGAAAAAAATCTGCCATTCTTGTAACTTGAGGCACACATCAGGTGGTTGACTTAACTGCACTCCAGAATCTATATAGCAAGCCAAATCAGTTGTACCAGATTATCGCAAAGCATAGGATAAAACTGAACAAGCCACCGGCATTGGCTTTCAACATATTAAAAAACCCTTATTGCTCAGATTGTGCACCTTCTACAAACATTTCTGAAATGTGATGGAATGCTCACCAGTGGCATGAATTAAGGTAGCAACATTCAAGCAGCTCAACAGAATCCAGGAAAGTTTTTGACTGGTAATTATTCGTGACCTTAGAAAGGTACACTGCACTCTCGGCTCACCTCATATAATGAGTGTCACACGCTGCAGCAATATGCCAAAGAAGCTTTGACAGGCTCTCCTAATCTTGCAACCACAACTATCCAGAAGGACGAGAGCACCACGCACATGGAAAAACCATTAGCTGCAAGTTTTCTTCCAATTCAAATAATCATAAATCTGGATTATATATTGGCATTCCTTCATTATCACAATCCAATCCTGGAAACCCCTACCCAATGTGGCAGTTGAGGCAATACTTTGACCAGAGGGCAATTAGGAATGGGTAATAAATGGTGGCATTGCTAGTGGCAGCTATATCAAATTAGGACAAAAACACAGGCAATGAATGTTGTGGGACAACAGACTTTTGGTAAATTACTGATGTAAGCAATGTTGTATGCGACTCAGAAGTCGTGACTGTAGCCTTCCAGACTAAGAGGTCTAACCCTGCTTCTGTACTTGTGATGTATGTGGAAGTTCCTGTTCAGATTACAATAAATATTCTGTGTATTTGTTCACATTACTGTAACATTAATTACTCCTTTTATGTGACTGATGTAACAATTGAATACTAAAATAAATTGAAAGGATGAACAGGCAATGTTTGAGACAATATGGTTTTCTATAATTATGAAACATAGAAATAGAAGAACACAGAATGCAATCCTCATGATCATGTTCCTAAAAAGAACAAAAAAACAGGAAATATATTTCAATTGTAATTATTTATAAAGTACTCTGGGATAGTCCAAGGACATGGAAAGTATTACCAAAATATGGGCCTCATTTAATACACTGATTTAAAATTATCCTTGCTGTCACAATGCAAGAATCACAAAAACAGCCACATACTCTACATAAGGATACCATGAAACTATTCCCCAGAAATAAAAGACTAGGTTCTATTTAAGAATATAATCCTGTATAAGAGAAAGCTGCTTCTAACCTTTGACTGTCATTAACCTTAGCTGATCAGAAGATGAAGGACATTGTTACTTGAGTCACATGAATGACGGGTCAGAGTTCAAAAATGGCTAACTATCATTAACCAGAATGCCTTATTCTAGCAAACAGACAATATTCAGTATGGAGCAATAACCCATCTGAACAGATTAGTATAGACAATCTTAATCTTGCAGCGACAATTTAACTTCTAAGTAGCATTATAAATTCACAAACACCACTTAAAGTTCCTACTTACGTCAATAAAATTTAATTGTTTCTGATAAGACAATCTTTAGTGAAAGGATGGAAAAGATGAAGTGAAAGTATTTTTGAAAGCACTGGTTTAAATCACATTTGCAATATTTCTGAACCAATTCATGTGTCATAAAAAAATTAAATTTAAGACAGACACCTCCACAAACGATGATGGTCTAATCCAGTTGACTAGTTTGGCAGTATTAGGATCTCAGGAATAAATGTAGAGCCAGAATGACACTTGGGCAAAAAATGGGCACCGGAGTAAAACATGACAGCAGATGTATTTATGTGAGCTTGCTGATAAAAATTATTTGTAAATCTTATTCTTAAAATTGCCAGGATAATTGTTTTTTTTTTAGGGTTGGTAGACACGTGTAATACCCAAAGTACAGAGATGGCTTCTTTAATAAGTGGTTCTGAAGGGTCACAGGGTCCGAAACGTTAACTCTGGTCTCCCTTCATGCATGCTGCCAGACCTGCTGAGCTTTTCCAGCAACTTCTGTTTTTGTTTTGATATCAGATGGAATCCTGGTAAAAAGCATCAGAAAGATGCTAAAACCTGAAATTGGAAAGAAAACTCTGATACATGAAGTAGATCAAAGAGATATGGGCACCAAAGCAAGCCATTCAGTCCTTCAAGTTAAGAATCAAGCCAAAGTTGCTTGTGCATCGATCAATTCCAGCAACTGTGGACGCACTTACCTTGTGCAACATAGTGAATCTAGAAAGTTTAATTTGAGGTTTCAGTAAGAGCACTGCATGTAGTATAAATTACGTTTTCTGTTAGCTGACTGAATAAAATACTGGAATGATGCATTTAACGTTCCAGCTAGATTAATAAAACCTGGACGTCAGCAGCCAGTGACATAAGCGTGGATAGGTTGCCAACAACAGCACTTCCACGTGTGTCCAGATTTTGGTCTATGCTTCTGTCTTTTCCTATCTCTTACCTCAGACCAAGCTGTCAGTTACCTCTGAAATCTGGATTGGTGATAATTTTTTCACATTATTACTCAACTGTGAAGTACTGAAGCAATAACTACTCAAACTGCAGAAGGTCAACTTTCTGCAACCTCATGGACCATGCCACCCAATGACAAATGACATGACAAACCATACCAGAAGGGAATTAATAGTAATCTACCGCAAATGCCAAAAAACTGAAACAAAGACAAAATGCTGGAGAAATTCAGCAGCATCTGAGGAGACAGAAATAGTTAATGTTTCGAGTCCAGTCTAACATTTGTTCAGAACCAGAAGTGAAGCTTGTTTAAAAGGTTTGCACTTAAATAACTGATTTAAGTAGTGAACTTTTAGCAATATTGAGGTTGGCATGGCTTCTCAGGAACAGCAAGCAATCCAACAATCTCTAGTTAATTTTTTGTAGGCAGCTCTGCATTTGTCCTTTAGAAAATTAGTCCAAAGGAACATTGTTTGCTGTACCCGATTTGAAGCGAGAGCTGATGTGCTACAGTGAATGACTTTATTTACCTGCCATCCTCACTCACTGAATTGGTCTCCAAATGCTTCAAAGAAACTTCAAGTTGAAATGCCATATTACTGCACAATGTACTAAGCTGAAAATAAACTGGACTTTGAATACAGGCAGAAATCCATGATTAGCTGACATCACTTATACTTAAAGCAAGCCAGTAAACTCCTTATGAAATGTTCCAAAATCAGAGATTACAACAAAAAATAAGGAAACAGATAGTGCTATCAACCATTAGGCAGTCAAGTGATTTGAACTTGTGATGATGTATTTGGGAGAATACTACCACTGTTATTAACATATGTTAAGAAATTTCATTCCTACTTTATGTGCTGCAGGGCAATTTCTTGCTTTGAATACACTCAGGAAATAACAAACTGATAGAACTTTTATAACGTGCATCCTTCAATATCTTAATAGGGTGTGGTGAGCAGAAGGCCATTCCAAATGAATTCAAATTTAATGGCATTTTGGCAAACAATTATGTCACCTCAAAAAGTTTCAAAATAGCAAACTTTAAAGTCAACTGAAGTGCACCTATCCCTGAGGGAACTTAGCTGCCTCCTAATGTGCACCTATCAGTTCTGACAAAGGCAATCTAAAGGCACCAAGAATACACGAACTAAAAACCTAGAAGGGTTCTATTAAATAAGATGAAACTATTTCTTTCAGAATAAAAAGATTTAATGTAATTGGTGGAACACCCAGAGGTGAAGTGAGAATTATTTTTAACACAATGAGTTATGATATAGAATACACTGCCTCAGTTTAGTAGAAGGTTCAGTTGTAAGCGAACTTTGTACTTGAAGGGAATAAACACAGCTAATAGGATGGGGCGGTGGAGTTGGTTTCCAGTTTAGGACGTAAGCAGCAAAGCATCAAGGAATTTCTTCTCAGAATCAAAAAAAAATGCAACACAGAAGACTGCCAATTGGTGCAGTGTGTCTATGCAGACTCCCACAAAGAATTATCTATTTAGTACCAATGGCATGGGTCAAATAGCTTCTTCTTGTGTTGTGTCATTCTTTGATTCTACAGCAGAGAAAGAAATCCTGAGTCCCTATTTGTGCTGAAATGCCAAAATGAAGATCAAAATTATTATAACCTCCAATGTAAAATGTCATATGCGTGAGGTCATCAAATGGTTTCAGATGCTGGATGTTTCATACAACAGTTGTTATTCATCCGAGAATTTAGCACCTACAAAAACCCAAGTTTAATATTAAATTGTACTTGTGCAAAATTTCACCTGTAAAGATTGCATCTTTTTATTGTTCTGTATTTTTGATTGTGGACTGAATTGGGAAAAGGACTGTTTCATAACAAAGAAACAAGTTACTGAAACACTGCATTACTTTGCTGATTTGTTTAAACAGGAGGGGACCAATATTTGTAAGTGGTCTGCCTCTAGAGGTGCATGTACAAAGTAAGAGTCGGTCAGCAATAAATTACTGATTGGTTTGCGGATTTGCAAATAGTTGCAGATGCGAAAGGCCATCAGCTTGACAACAACTCTGGGCTCCTGCATATTTGAACAACTTACGGGTATCAATGACACCGGCAAATGCCTTCAGACTGCTAAAGGGCAGGTGGGTATCTCTCTCGCGTAAAATATCCAAAGTCTGAAGAAAGCAAGATTATTTCCAACTACTATTTGCTGTAAGCTGTTGCTTTTAAATGAATAAGTCAGAAACTTTATAATTCATGATCCAGTCACTCTGTGCCTCCTGTAAAGTACTGCGAGAACTTGAAAGACTTGGAAAACAAAAGGAAAAATCCATCAAATTCAGAGCACTGGTGTTATTGAACTAGTACCTTGGTAGGTTTTCTCCCACCCCCATGTTTACCACTTATTTTTGGCGTATATGTTTACAGGAGGAGTTTTTTTAAGGATTTATAATCAGCTTTGTTAAACACTGACAGTTCAGTTTTTTTACTTGTAGTCTGAATTTATTTGTAAGAAAAAGAGTTAGAGACTCAGTCATTCAGCACAGGAACAGCCCCTTTGGCCCAATCTATCCATGCTGACCAGGATTCCTAAACTGAACTAGTCCCATTTGCCTCTAAACTTTGCTGTCCACATACTTGTCCAAATGTCTTTTAAATAGTGTAATTTTACCACCTCTACCACGTCCTCTGGCAGTTCTGTCCGTATATGCACCACTCTAGAAAAAGTTGCCCTTCAGGTCCCTCTTAAATCTTTCCCCTCTCACCTCAAACCTGTCCTTTAATTTTGGATTCCCTACCCTGGGAAAAAGACTTTGGCTATTCACCTTATCCGGGCCTCTCGATTTTATAAGCCTCTGTAAGGTCACCCCTCAGCCTCCAATACTCCAGGGAAAAAGTCCCAGCCTAACCAGTTTCTCATTGTATCAGAGATAAAAGGTACTGCAGATGCTGGAGAATCCGAGATAACAAGCATGGGGCTGGATGAACACAGCAGGTCAAGCAGCATCATAGGAGCAGGAAAACTTGACGTTTCGGGCCTAAACCCTT
>JAHRHZ010000070.1:4002624-4029164 GCA_024137785.1 Ginglymostoma cirratum
TTTTCTGATGAAGGGTTTAGGCCCGAAACGTCAAGTTTTCCTGCTCCTATGATGCTGCTTGACCTGCTGTGTTCATCCAGCCCCATGCTTGTTATCTCAGTTTCTCATTGTGCCTTCTAGATGTGGACAGCCTTTGGCACGTAAGGAGGTGAGTTACTCATCACAGCGTTCCTAGCCTCTGACCTGCTCTTGTAGCTACTGTGTTTATGTGATGAGTCCAGTTGAATTGCTGGTCAATGGTAACTCAAGGATGTTGACAGTGGGGAACTCAGTGATAGTAACCCTCTCAAATATCAAAGGGAAATGATTAGATTGTCTCTTAAGTTTCCTCTGCAAGGACAAGTGGACCAAATGGACTGAACACCAGAAAAGAAACACAAGGAACATCTGTCATCTTTTGCCAAACTAGGACGATACAGTGGAACTTAACATCAGTCATTCTTGTTAAGTACTGAACACAGGTCCATATTTTCTGTTAATCTGAATCCAGTGGTAAATTGAGGATTTTGTGCACTTGATAAAATTTTTAAACTGGTGACGATTCAAGGATTAGCCAAGCAACAGGAAAATTGTGCAATCTTCCCAGAAAACCTGTGCAGAGACCTGAACAGAGTAATCTTCAGCAAAATATTGTGAGGTTTAATATACTGCTTCAAAATTTGGAATACCAGGGTCAACCACAATAACATGCACTAGACCGGAACTTGTGGATAACAACCTGCAGTTGTATGATCGTGTTAATACAGTCAACCATCTGATGGTACTCCATTGAGGCATCTTACAACACAATTTGACAGAGTTGCATAGAGGTATGAGGACTGGATGAACTTAGTAATATAGGAAAACTTAGGGTCATTTTCATAAAAGAGGGGTTAAGAGAGGAAAAGGTTTTAAAGATTTTGGGTCTTTGATCGCTGAAAACAATCACCAATGACACAGCAATGGAAATCATGACATGCACATGCCAGGAATAGAGAAGTGAACAGGTCTGAGGATTGTACAGCTGGAGAAAATCAGAGAGGATCAAGGTGTTAGAGAGATTTAAAACAAGGGTGAGTATTTAAGCATTCTTTGCAAGCAGATTCCATCTCAGAGTGCATTACGCTAAGGGCAAAAAGTACACTGAAGTACACAAGAGAGAGGGGAACTAAACTGGAAAGGAGATGATCGAGTAGGGAACTAAGAGGGATGGTCAAAGAAGATTTTGATGAATATTTTCTTTTCTTTAAAAATAAAGAGGAAACCAGAAAAAACCCACACCTACAGGATAGTAGAAACAACAGCTAGCAGTGGGGCGAGAGGGGGGGCAGGCATGAAGTTGAGATCGAATGCAAATGTCCAAACTATCATGCTAGCAAAAAGGGAGAAGGTACGTTAATTGAATTAGGGCAATCAGGTGCAAGTGACTTCTCAACGTGAGGTATCTTGAAGTTGAAGGCGAATGGATAAAGGAATTGTTAAGTACACAGAAATAGTCAAACCATGAAAGTGAATGAAGTATGGACTTTAATTTCAGTGGTTGAGGGAAGAATAGGGTGCAGGTCAGCAATGTTCTGAAGATGGAAGAAAGCTCTTTTAGTAACAGAATACAAGAGTTCAGGGCCATTAGGATGCCAGAGTTCTGCATTTCTAATCCAATTTGTGTTAGCCAGCGAGGCTGGTGCAGTCAAGGGAAAAAGATGTTACCAGGAAGAGACGATGTTTGGCCACATCTAGCTCTAGATCTTACTCTACTTCCATTTGCCAGCCTAGTCAGAGGAGGCGGAAGGTGGAGTTTCAGAGATACTAGGAACTGCAGATGCTGGGGAATCTGAGATAACAAGGTGTAGAGCTGGATGAACACAGCAGGCCAAGCAGCATCAGAGGAGCAGGAAAGCTGACGTTTCAGGCCTAGACCCTTCTTCAGAGTTTGGTATCTTCAGCACTCAGAAGGCCAAATCCAGAAATTTGGCACAAAAACAAATTGCTGGAAAAGCTCACAAGTCTGGCAGCATCTGTGGAGAGAAATCAGAGTGAATGATTTGGGTCCAGGCGACCCTTCTTCAGAACACTTCAGATTTTTGTCAAGTAAGGTCAATTGCTGTAGTCATATTGGAACAGAAAAAGTTTCTTGCGTATCAAATGAGAATTTTTTTGTGGGGGGTGGGAGGAAGGAGATGGGAAATGGGGGAAGGAAGGTGGGAAAAACAGGCAAAATGTTTCAAACAAGAAACTTGATTTTGTTTCTATTCTTCAGAAAAAGATATTGCAATTAGTGAATTTGGCAGAAAACTGGGAGGCAAAGAGAATAATTATACAAATTAACATTAACCAAAAGTAGGTATTCAAACCTAAATAAAAATAGGGCCAACAGCAGTCAAGCAGGACCTACAGACGTGAAGTTGTTGTTCAGCAAAGCAGGAACACGATGGGATTGCAGTAGTACAAGAACTAAGATAGAAACAAGATAGTCACGAAAAATACCTTTCTACATGACAAAACACAAAGTGTACAGATCAGTTATAGAACAGTAGGGGGACAGGTTTGAAGAAAGCATTTAAGCAGCAGAAATTGACAAGAGAGGCACAACAGGCAGATTTAAGTTGACATCTAAAAGGCAAAGGAAACTGCTAGATAAATATGTTTGAAGCTGAAATGGTTCGTGCTAAAGATCAAGGGTGTGGCTATGACTACACTTGGGGAAACTGATGTTCATCTCCTGGTCTTGCTGCTCACAAAACAAAATCCTGCTGCAGAACAGATGGGAGAGTTCAAAGGAAAATTAAAATCACTGAGAATCAGTAATCGCATAGCGAAAGGGTGGAGTTAGTAAGTAAAATTGGGGGAGGGGGGTGGCAGGAAAGAAAGCGCGAAGTAAAATTACTCTGCTTCAAAACATTCCCAACTATCTGTATGTGGCTGAAAACAAGTAGGCAGTTTAATAACTTTGAAAATAGACAAAAATTCTGAATGACTTGAATAGCATACTTTTGTGGTTATAGAAGGACAATACCCAACTTAGTTACTTTAACACCTGAAAAACAGTCACAACTCCAATTAAAACCAAATGCAACAGAATAGAGTTCTGATTCATTGTAGAAACAGTTTTTAAATTCCGAAAGGTTAATTGGCCAAAAAAATGTCAGAAATAAACAACAATAGGAAATCAAGAAACCTAAACAACTTAGTGTATCACAGTCAAACTTTCTAATTTTAAGCCTACCCTTGCAGTATATCCAGTCTTCCCCACATACACTATACTAAAAATATATACACAACTGTACTCTTCTGCAAGAAGAGTGCCTAGGCCATATTCTTGCATTCATGAGCACTAAAAGTTTTTAAAAACTAGGACAATTCCCAATAAAACTCCTCCATCACAATACATACATGGACAAATAAGTTCCTTAGTAGGAATTCTTAAGCAGTTCCAATTTGAGTTAGAATAGTTAAATTTCAGATTCCAACTTCAGCAGTGCTTGTAGTACTTTCCATACAGGGGCAGGAGCATAAGCAGCTGACTCCACAGAGTGACAGGAAAGTAAGGGCAAGGGCATCTCCAGCTGTCCTTAGAGAGACAGGGTGGTAAGAGAGGGATATCCATAGCTGTACCCATAGACAGACCAGTAAGGGGCAGAGATCCTGTAGCTGTACCCAGAGGGGTAACACAGCAAAGGCAGGAGAGGCTACAGCTGCGATCAGAGGGACACAGCGACAGGGGAAGTTACAACTGTATCCAAGGTGTTTTGGGGGGGGGGCGTGGGAAAGGAGGGAAAAGAGAGGTGACATGGACATGAGTGGCTACTTTTTCCATACAGGATGACAGTGAAGTTGTCCCCACAGGGACGGGGTGGCAGGGGCAGGGACGCCTGCAGTTGCCCCCATAGGGATACGGATGCCCACAACAGTCCCAGCCGAGTAGCATTCTTTCGCTTTACCTCCTTTGCAGGGCGTCCGGTGCTGACTGTGCTGGGCTCGGTAGCCCTCGATAACCTCCCACTCGCCGTTGTCCCTCTTGATAGGGAAGGACACGGACAGGACGTGGTTGCAGGGCTTGATAATCTTCAGGATGCCCCGCACCCGGTTGTGCTTCTGCTCGTCCGACTCGCGGGTCCGCAGGTCCTCCACCAGCTTGTCCTCCACGATCTTCGCCCCGCGGTCGAAAAATCCCTCCACCATGTTGAAGAAGTTAGGGTCGTCCTGCTGCTGGGCGGCCGAGGGCTCGGTCGAGTAACGCCGGCAGTGGAGCAGCACAGCCGGCCCGCCGAGGCGCTGCAAACTGCCCTCAGCAGCACACGGCGAGGCAGCGGCCGCCCCTCGAGCCAAGAGCTCCCCGAGATACCGGTACATGGCGAGCGACAGAGGGAGACGAGAGTGTAGGGAGGGGTTTGGACGGATACCGTGCTGAAGCGAGATGCCGGAGAACAGTGACAGCACGGAGAATTTTTTTTTCTACCCTCCCCACAACTGGGCAGACAACTACCGCTCTTCCACTGAATGCCCGAGGCCAGGCTTAATGACAAACAGCGGCTAAACCTACTGCTACGCATGCGCTACCCTGTCAAGCGGCAGCACAACCACGCTTGCGCCCAGGGTCAAGGAGGGGGCGGGGGTGCGGAAGGGGGCGTGGCATTATCCCAAAGCGCTCGCCTGTCCGTTGGAAGAAAAGGAGTGAGTGGGTGGGCGGGCCGTGGATCGTGGATCCCGAAGGACCATGCATACAAGGCACCCTCCTCTCCCCCACCTCCCCATCCGAAACCTCGGCGCTGCTTGCCAGCGGCCCTATGTGACGTAACTTGCACGCGCAGCCGCTGCGGCTTCCCCCTCCCCACAGCAGGTTGTCAAATCAGCCAGTAGGGGTCAGCCGAGCTTGAGATGCTTCGAGAATGCTCGGTAGTCGGATGGGCGCCGTTTTACTTTTAAAATCCAATTCAGGGGGAAACTCTGTCCGCTCGTCGATGATTACGCAACACGTGTTGACGAAGGAAAGGCTTTGAAAAGAAGACTTAACTTGCCTTATCGCCAATGTTCGCCGCTCTGACATTGTCAGTGCCAGAGGTAGGGATGCTGCAAACTTTCTTCGACTTTCCGTATCAAGCCGATGTCATTTACCTCGTCAGATAAACATTTAATCGTTTTGTTCATGTTGCTTCCAAGATCACAAGCTGCCTGTGGTTTAAAGTAATCACGAAAAATCTGGATTATCTAAAAAGTAGATCAGATCTCTGCCAATCAAATACAAGTTGAGCTCACATCCCAAATTTTAGACAGTTAATATTTTGTGCTCAACCATGTGTATGAGAATGCTGTTTATCACGATCCATTAATTTTTAAATACACGATAACTAGGCCACTCAAGCATTCTCCACAGTACAGTTAAAGAGCTAAAATACGTATGCTGGGAATTTATCTCACATTTCTAATGGGAAAGTAAAGTCATTCTCTTCCTAATCTCTGATATAACAAGGTGTAGACTGGATGAACACAGCAGGCCAAGCAGCATCATAGGAGCAGGAAAGCTTGATGTTTCGGGCCTAGGTCAAACCCCAGACTGTTTGCACAGTTGTTGTCATATTTGACCTTTGTGTGTGGCTGCATCAAGCTGTGAGTAGACCTATGGTATGCCAACACCAAGTGTCACTATGTACTGAGGTTCTACCTGAACCCAATGTTACCGAGGATGAGAGATAGCAGGAACTGCAGATGCTGGAGAATCTGAGAGAACAAGGTGTAGAGCTGGATGAACACAGCAGGCCAAGCAGCATCAGAGGAGCAGGAAAGCTGACGTTTCGGGCCTAGATCCTTCTTCAGAAATGGGGGAGGGGAAGGGGGTTCTGAAATAAATAGGGAGAGAAGGGGAGGCGGATAGAAGATGAATAGAGGAGAAGATAGGTGGAGAGGAGACAGACAGGTCAAAGAGGTGGGGATGGAGCCAGTAAAGGTGAGTGTAGGTGAGGAGGTAGGGAGGAGATAGGTCAGTCCAGGGAGGACAGACAGGTCAAGGTGGCGGGATGAGGTTAGTAGGTAGGAGATGGTGGTGGGGCTTGAGGTGGGAGGAGGGGATAGGTGGGAGGAAGGACAGGTAGGGAGGCGGGAATGAGCTGGGCTGGTTTTGGGATGCGGTAGAGGGGGGGGAGATTTTGAAGCTTGTGAAGTCCACATTGATACCATTGGGCTGCAGGGTTCCCAAGCGGAATATGAGTTGCTGTTCTTGCAACCTTTGGGTAGCATCGTTGTGGCACTGCAGGAGGCCCAGGATGGACATGTCGTCTGAGAAATGGGAGCGGTAGTTGAAATGGTTCGTGACTGGGAGGTGCAGTTGTTTATTGCGAACCGAGCGTAGGTGTTCTGCAAAGTGGTCCCCACGCCTCCACTTGGTTTCCCTGATGTAGAGGAGGCCACAACGGGAACAGCGGATGCAGTATACCACATTAGCAGATGTGCAGGTGAACATCTGTTTGATGTGGAAAGTCTTCTTGGGGCCTGGGAGGGGGTGAGGGGGGAGGTGTAGGGGCAAGTGTAGCACTTCCTGCGGTTGAGGGAAAAGTGCTGGGTGTGGAGGGGCTGGAGGGGAGTGTGGAGCAGACAAGGGAGTCAAAGAGAGAGTGGTCCCTCCGGAAAACAGATAAGGGTGGGGAGGGAAAAATGTCTTTGGTGGTGGGTTCGGATTGCAGGAAGAGTTTTGAGGAAGGGTCACCAGACCCAAAACATTAACTCTGTTTTCTCCTCCACAGATGCTGCCAGACCTGCTGAGCTTTTCCAGCAACTTTGTTTTTGTTCTTGATTTACAGCATTCGCAGTTCTTTTGGTTTTTGTTACGGAGGATGAGTCTGGCTTCGTTGCTGCAGAATGCTCCAAGTAGTTGGATCATTTCCATATCACCTGTCCCTCATGGAAAAATTTGTAAAGGAAAACATGTTTGACCACCATTCCATCAGGCAGTGGTCAGCACATAGCATTCTTGTAATCCTGCAGGTAAAGGAGAACGCTGATCCTGCCACGTGGTGCCCTGAGCAGACTGTCCAGGTCATTTGGCAGAATAGCCTTGTTGTCAGAAGTTTCTGCCAGGCACCAAAGCATAGCTTGGCTTGTGGTGAGAAGGGCACTATGTGTGACATCCTTCATGTATGCCTGGACTCTCTGTGCACCACATGCTGCCCTCGAGTGGCTGCAGAGAGGAATGGCTGTGGAGAGGAAAAGACTATCGCACACCTCCTTCTGGAATGACCCTGTGCAAAGAAGGTGTGGAAACAGATCCAGTTCTTTTTGTCAAGGCTTGTCCTGAGCAACTCCGTGATGCAGGAATCTGCGCCCTACTGTCTATTCCCCCAGACACGCAACGAAACAAACATCGACTATGCTTGGAAGACCATCAGCTTGGTGAAACTTGTTGGTCTTCCACTACAAAGAGTAGATCTCGACTGAATGTTGATATAGCACATTACAAGGTTCAGGATAATATGCTGAGGGATACACAAAAGCTTGGGCAGCTGCTGCCAAGGCAAGTGGGGAAAGACCACTGTCTAATTTCTTTCTGCCAAAGTACACTGGGGGTTTATTCAGTTGTCAGACCCTCTTGTTGCCTCAAATGTATGTAGATAGTGCATAAGTAAGAAATGCCTTTGGCCTTTGCAACTGCAGTGAATGTCAAATCCACAATTTGTTTTTCTTGATATGCAAAGACTGTACAGAGCTGCTCAAGTGCCTGTGTATGTACATAAAGACTTTTTTGAATAAAGTATATTTTTGCAATTTAAAAACAAATGATCCAGAGGTGATCTTCTAATAACATATCAGTGCTGTCACAAAGATTGCCCATTTGTGACATTATGTGAATCCTATTGGCCTCAGCTTATCTAACAACAAATTGTATTCATAAATTGCCTTTAATGTAATAAACAGTTCCAAAGAGCTTCATGAAGACATTATAGAGAAAAGTCATTCATAATGAAGCAAAATTGAAAACATAAGGTGATAAGAAGTATTTGAGCAGATAATCAAATGCTTGATCAAATTGAGAGATTTCAAATAGCATCTTGAAGAACAGGACATGGCCAGGCAGTTTAGGAAGGGAATTTCTGAACTTCTGATGTGGGCATCAAAAGGTATGGACGAGTGATTGAAACCAGGAATGTACAAGAGGCCGGACTTAGATGGATGTAGATACCACAGAAGGTTATGGGGCTGATGGCAATCCCATTGATAGGTGGTGTGGCTGTTGAACGACTTGAAAACAAGATTGAACATTTTAAAATCAAGCTGTTGCTTATTAGGGCGTCAATGTGATTTAGTGATCGCAGCTCTGATGAGTAGGCCAGATATCACACTAGTGCCTATGATAAACTTACATTTAAGAACACATTATTTTCAGTGCGTGGTGTAACTACTCAGATAGTGTGCTGCAAATGAAGCCCCACTATTCCCAGAGTTATCACGAATGTGGAAAAATCTGATTAAATGATTGAATTGCGCAATTTTATCTAACTGATGAATTCCGGTTCAAAGAATACGCACACCGTATTTTTTTCATTAACAAGAAAATACTTTATTGTAATCAAATTTTTTAACCAATGGCAAGAAAGAAACATGATTTACTAACTTATAACTCTTAACATAAACTACCCCTTTTTAAAATTCTCATACACTAACAAAGTGACAAGGCACAAGTATTTTAATACAAAAACAGAAATTGCTGGAGAAACTCAGCAGGTCTGGTGGCACCTGTGGAGAGAACGCAGAGTTTGATGTTCGATGCAAGTATTATGAATATATTGGGAGAAAATATCAGAAGCACAGTCTGGCACTAATCCAGGTCGCGAACGTTGACAAGTTGTTTTCTTTCAGCTTTCTTTTGATTCCTTCCAATTCTTTGCTAATGATGAGAGGCTGTGGTTACACTGATTCCCAGTCTTTCATTCACTGTTTGAGTATTTACCCTTTTAATGACTTTGAAGATGTTTTTATTTTTTTCCCTTTTTAAGCAGGGAATTTTCAGAGAGAGAGCAGCTTACAGGGAAATGATGAGTGAGAATATCTGCCAGGAATTTAACTGTTACTTCTCCACACACGAGGAAGAAAAAGAGATTTAGGTGCTTTCTCTTTGCAGCTGAGAAGCTTCTGCTTAATGACGACATGCACAGGCTACGGTCACCTGCCCAGGAACCAGTAAATTGGTTGTCACTATGCTGATTCCTCCTGTGTCCACAACAGCTAGTCCCAATTGAAAAAAACAATCAAATGAGTGTCTCTGGCCCATTTCAACTCCATTTTGATTTAGTCCACTCCCTCTCTCCCTAACTTTCCTTCACCTTTGATGGTTTGCATTGTCTTTAACAGTCTTTGCACTTAAATTATTCAATTGGAAACATGGGTGATTTACTGGTGATGGTAAATAGGTGACAAGAATACCACGGGTGATGGATTTGGTGATGGATTAAGAAAAAAGGTCAGTTCTATGTAAAGAGCATTTCTGGGTGTTAAAAAAAGGGGAAAAAAAACTGTCTCTGGGCAAAATTGCCTTGAACACACCCAGGCAGTGCCCAAACTATCTAGAATTCTCTCTCACTGCTTGAATAAGGCAACATTGTCGGTACATTTTTCTGATGAAGGGTCTAGGCCCGAAACGTCAAGCTTTCCTGCTCCTATGATGCTGCTTGGCCTGCTGAGTTCTTCCAGCTCTACACCTTGTTATCTTGGATTCTCCAGCACCTGCAGTTCCTATTATCTGTCAGTACAACCCACAATGTGTTTCAGACACTCAGTTTTAAAACTACAGACATCTTCGTTTCCTTGGCTTTAAGCAGTATCTTATCCTATTTTATAGTCCACGGACAAAAAGAAGTGGACTCTACAAAGCATTATTTTTCTTATTAAAGGTAGTCCATCTATATGGCTGCTCCAGTTGGCTTCAACTCACCTGGGATAGGAAGGAGGATATAACAAATTCCTGCTCCTTATCTATCTGATACCATCTGTTGGACATGATCTGAAAACAGAATAATATTCATCTGTAATGTCCTCTCTAGCCAAATGGAATTACATGTTTGACCATTTAGAATTATAGAGTCATGGAGGTCTGCAGCACAGAAAAAGGCCCTTTGACCCATCATGTCTGTACTGGTCAAAAACAAGCACTTAACTATTCTAACCCCATTTTCCAGCATTTTGCCCATAGCTTTGTATGCCTTATCATTGTGAGTACGCATCAAAGTACTTTTTAGGTGTTATGAGGGTTTCTGCCTCTGCCACAATTTCAGGCAGTGAGTTCCAGATTCCCATCACTCTCTGTGTGAAAAAACGGTCCTCTCATCCTTTCAACCCTACAGGCTGCCCTGTACATTGAATCTATGCCCCCTAAACATTGATGCATCAACAAAGGGGAAATGTCTCCTCTACCTACCCTGCTTGTTATACATCTCAATCATTCCCTGCTTCAATCTCTTCAGTTTCAAATAAAACAACCCCTGTCCACCCAGTCTATCTTAATAACTAACACTTAGGCTGATACATTAAGAATAGTCTTTTGGGCATGGTTCTAGAGGACTGCTGGCACAAATAGAACTGTACTGCAATAAGAGATGCACGTAGAAGGGGAAAATCAAATCCCTTACTC
The DNA here is from genome assembly GCA_024137785.1 of Ginglymostoma cirratum. Lineage (NCBI taxonomy): Eukaryota > Metazoa > Chordata > Chondrichthyes > Orectolobiformes > Ginglymostomatidae > Ginglymostoma > Ginglymostoma cirratum. The sequence goes on from JAHRHZ010000070.1 coordinate 4,013,216, forward strand.
GTTCCTCATATCCTCTTAGAACATAAACAAAACGTTTTCGCGAAAGTGATATGAACAGTAATCAAACTTCATGCTGTAATGCCCTGGTAGAAAAATAAATTTGCTTGGGCTCTCTGGAAAGTCCTCATAAAAGTGTGCACCCAGAAATGCTCTTTACGTAGAACTGACCTTTTTTCTTAATCCATCACCAAGTCACCCGTGGTATTCTTGTCATCTATTAACCATCACCAGTAAACCACCCGTGTTTCCAATTGAATAAGTGCAAAGACTGTTAAAGACAATGCAAACCATCAAAGGTGAAGGAAAGTTGGGGAGAGAGGGAGTGGACTAAATCAAAATGGAGTTGAAGTGGGCCAGAGACACTCATTTGATTGTTTTTTTCAACTGGGATTAGCTGTTGTGGATCTCTGTGGTTATGAATTGGTTATGGAAAGTCTTGTATTCTTTGTGATTGTTATCATAAGATTATTAGTTATCAAGAACAATCTAGCATTCGCATAATTGTTATTAGGTCTTTGAATTTCTTAGATCATTGTAGAGATTGTGATTATCAAAATGTATCATAGCATCACCATTACAAAGGACTCAGTGCTTTTCTGGCCCCAAATTTACTGAATTTATCTCCTGGCTATCCGAGTCTAATGTATGCTGATATCTGATAGGATCATGAGAGGTTTGCTCAATGGATGAAGAGGAGGCACACAGAATTAAATACAGATAAGTGCAAAGAATGAAATTCAGTAAAAGAAATGAGAATGTAGATTACATATTAAGTGGCGCCATTTTTGTGCTAATTGAACAAGGAAGAGATCTGTGAAAAGTTGGCTGAAAACCTTTGTTCAGGTTTGGCTCTCTCTGTCTTCAGCGCTTGTAGCTACTCCTGCCGGGTGATTTGCTGTTGTGGTAAATCACAGTCACTTATCTGGCGTCATCCTCATGCATCCACTGTAGCTTGACTGGAACTACTCTGTGCTATCTGTTGTCTAACTAAGCCATGGTTGAACCCACTTTGCCATGAGGCAGAAGTCTCTAGCTTTTCTGCTTTTTTTCCAAAAGTGAAAAACACGCACAAAATATTGGAAAGTATAGCCAGAACAAAAATGCAGTAAAGTGTTTAATAGAGTAAAAGGCGCTTTATAGAAGATATTCAGACAGACTTGGACACTGAATCACCGCTGTCATTATGACTGCTGAACAAAGGTTTGGACAAAAAGGTACGTCTTAAAGGAATTAAGAGACTCAGAAGTTTTAGCAAAAGAATTCGAGTCTAAATTACTGAATGTTGGCCACCATCGATGGACCAATTAAAATAATGAATTTGCATGATGTTAGAATTGCAAATGTTTGGGAGAATTGTATGATTACAGAAGGGTAACAGTAGGGATGGTTGAGGTAAAGAAGAGATTAGAATATAGGAATAATAATTTTTCATATGAGGAAATGATGGACTGAAAGCCAATGTGGTCAGCATGCCTGGTGAGTTAAGATAAAGGCTGCTGAGATTTGGATGGTGAAAGTTGGGAGGCTGGCCAGGAATGCATTGAAACAGTCAAGTCTGATGGAATAACAGTATGAGCAAAGGTTTCAGTAACACATGAAATGAGGCAGAGATATTCCAAATTATGCAAGTGGAAATGGTCTGAGTGATGAGACCATAAAATAGAGCAGGCACAGAGTGATAGATGCTGAGGAACTAGGGGAATGGAAGAAGTCTTCCAAAGAGGAGAAAGAGGGCAAGGACGATGAGGAGGAGGGTGCCCTGATTGGACAGTGATAAGCTGTGTGCCTCCAGTTTTATTGAAGATTTTTCACGATGAGTCATAGCAAGATTTCTTGCCACATCATACCAAATTTGCCTTATTAACTACCTATCCGTCCCCTCCAGCATTTCTCGCATCCAGTGCAAATATACTAGCAAATCTCCCGTGTGTGCTAACACAATTTAATTGCAAAAAGTATGCAGATAATTGGGCCCCAATGTTCCACAAGCTGTTACAAAATGTGTAATATCATAATTAAACCATTAAAGTGATTAATTTACCTGACTGACATTTATTCGGGACAAAAGCAATTCACACCAGGTTTCCTCATTAACAGAAAATCTCTATTTGTTCTAAATTCATTTTACTTTAACAAGTGGCAGATAAAGAAAGAATTACTAATCTATTTCAATGTGACTTAAACTGTACCCCTTTAAAAACCTAGTATACACAAACTCATACTTGATTAAGACAGAGAAAAGACAGTTTGACACACAAAATATGAGTGGAAAGATATAGAGTGTGAGAAACAAAATCCTCAAGACAAAAAACATTAAATTGTCTAAAATTGTATTAAATTGCCTCTAATAATTCCTTTTGATTTTAACAATGATTATACATGATTGTATGTAAAGTGATGTTCATTCTAAATTTCAAAGTTGATCAACCAGACCTAGTGGAAGTAGGAAAAGAAGATAGGACAAATAAATCAGTGGCTGAGCATGTGGTGCATTGTGCAAGCATTCAGATTTTTGGATCATTGAGATCTCTGCTGGGATAGAAGAGACCTGTTGAAAAGGGATGGGTTTTACCTGAACTAAAGGGGGACCCAAATGCTGTGATGAGACTTGCTTGTGCTATTCAGGAGCCTTTAAACTAGTAGGGATGGGGTTTGGAGTCTTCCTAATTAGTAGTGAGAATGGAAAGACAGATCAGGATGATTCTGAAGTTAAAGACAGCAAGTTAATTAGACAAGGCAGGCAAGAGCTTGTCAGAGAATGAGGCAACTCTGAAGAATTAAACTGCATTTATTCCAATGCAAAGGGTCTGACAGGCAAGGCAGGTGAATTCAGGACATGTATAGGAACATGGGACTAGGACATCATAGCTATTACAGAAACATGGTTGAGGGAGGGACAGGACTACTAGCTTGATGTTCTGGGGTTTGAATGCTATAAGAAGGACAGCAAGGGAGGTAAGAGAAGAGGGGGAGTGGTGTTTTTGATTAGGGAAAACATTACCTACTTAGAGAGGATATTTCTGTGGGATTGTCTAATGAATCTATGTGTATGAAACTCAGAAATAAGAAGGAGATGATCACCTTGATGGGATTGTACTATAGGTTCTCCAATATTGAGTGGGAAACTGAGGAGCAAATATGTAGAGAGAGCTCAGGTAAGTGTAATATTAATAGGTATGTGCTAGTGGCACATTTTAACTTTTCAGACATAGACTGGAACTGCCATAGTGTTAGGGCTTGGATTTTAGTAAAGCCTTTGACAAGGTTCCGCATGGTAGACTGTTTAATAAAGTTAGATCACATGAGATTCAACGAGAGAGCTTGCCAATTGGATGCAAAATTGGCTTGATGTTAGGAGACAGAGGATGGTGGTGGAAGGTTGTTTTTTGGATTGGAGGCCTGTGGCCAGCGGTATTCTGCAGGGATTGTGCTGGGTCCACTGTTGTTTGTCATTTATACAAACAATTCAGATGAGAGTTTAGGAGGCATGGTTAGTAAATTTGCAGATGACACCAAAATTTGTGTTTTGGTGGATAACGAAGAAGGTTATCTAGGATTACTAAAGGATCTTGATCAATTGGGCCAACAGGTTGAGGAGTGGCAGATGGAGTTTAATTTGGATAAATGCAAGGTATTACAATTTGGTAACACAAACAAGGGCAGGGCCTATACAGTTAATGGTAGTGGCCCTGAGTAGTGTTGTCAAACAGAGAGAGCTAGGGGTTCAGATACATAGTTCTTTGAAAGTTACATCACAGGTAGACAGGGTGGTTCAAAAGGCGTTTAGCATGCTTGCCTTCGTTGCTCAGACCATTGAGTATAGGAGTTGGGATGTCATGTTGATGTTGTACGTGTTGAGGACGTTGATGAGGCCACTTTGGAGTACTGTGTACAGTTCTGCTCACCATACTATAGAGAGAATATTACTAAATCAGAGAGAATTGAGAAAAAATTTACAAGGGTGTTGGCAGGATTGGAGGGTTTGAGTTATAAGGCGGGGCTGGATATGTTGGGACTTTTTTCACTACAGCATAAGAGATTGAGGGATGACTTTACGGATGCTTATAAAATCATGAGGGGCATAAATAAGGTGAATAGCAAAGGTCTTTTTCCTAGGGTAGGGAGAGTTCAAAGTTGGAGGGATTATTTTTGAGATTAGTGGGGAAAGATTTAAAAGGGACTTGAGAGCAACATTTGCACACAGAATGTGGTTTGTATATGGAATGAACTGCCAGAGGAAGTGGTAGATGCAGGTACAGCTACAACATTTAAAGATGCTTGGACATGATAACAAACGTTAGAGGAACATGAGCCAAATGCAGGCAAGTGGGACTAGTTTAGTTCGGGAAACTTGAGCTGCCAGAGGAGGTGGTAGAGGCAGGTACAATTACAACATTTAAAAGGCATCTGGATGAATAGGAAGAGTTTAGAGGGATATGGGCCAAATGCTGGAAAATGAGACTAGATCAGTTTAGGATATCTGGTCACTGCAGATGAGTTGGACCAAAGGGTCTCCTTCCATGCTATATAACCCTATGACTGTATAGTTGGTATGGATGCGTTGGACTGAAGGCTATGTTGCTGTGCTGTGTGACTCTACAATTCTATGATTCTAAGTCTTTCCTTGTATTAGAATTCTGTCTTTTAAATTTCTTGGTTTTTCTGCCTTTTAATTCAACCAAAATAACGTGGCTTGCCACTGACAGATCTGTAACAAATTGCTGTTGGACCAATCTGAGGACTGATGTTAGGCCATTTCTCATTAACTCAAAAGCCGCTTATACTGGTCTGACTCAATAGTGTATCATTCTCACTGCTCCAACAGCAATACTGCCTTGTACTGCTAAAAATGTGCACAGCTTGACTTTTCCATCTGTATTTTGGCTACGTAGCAATCCGACTTCCATTCCAATTTATAGTCCAAAAAAGAAGTATGTGTGACCCCTTATATTGATTGAATGATTTATTGTCACGTGTACTGAAATACAGTGAAAAGCTTTGTTCACGAGCAGTACAGACAGATCACAGCAAGCAAAGGATGTACAGACCAAAAAGACTTAGAGGCATACAGGTTACATTCTAGGTTACATTGTTTGAGGCTATAGTCTATTCAACAGTCTGATACGGCCAGAAAGAAGCCGTTCCTGAACCTGCTCATGTGTGTGTTCAGGTTTCGATATCTTCTGCCTGACGGAAGAGGTTGTAGGAGGTCATTACCAGGGTGCGATGGGTCTTTGATGACGTTCGCCATTTTTCCACGGCAGCGAGCCATGTAAATACAGTCCATGGATGGAAGGTTGGCTTCCGTGATGGTCTGGGTTGTGCATACCACCTTCTGTAGTTTCTTACAGTCCTGGGCAGAGCAGTTGCCATACCAGTCCGTTATGCATCCAGACAGTGTGCTTTCAATGATGAATTTGTAGAAGTTGATGACAGACCTTATGGACATGCCAAATTTCCTGAGCCACCTGAGGAAGAAGTGGCGTTGTTGTGCCTTCTTGACTGTCCCATCTATGTGGGAAGTCCAGGACATGTTGTCAGTTATCGTCACTCTGTGGAACTTGATGCTCTTCACTCTTTCAACCTCAGTTCCATTGTAGATGGGGGCGTGTTCTCCTCCTTTCTTTCTGAAGTCAATGATCAGATCTTTAGTTTTGCCAACACTGAGAGACAGATTGTTTTCATTGCACCATGTTGCCAAGCCCTCTATCTCCCTTCTATATTTTGACTCGTCGGTGTTAGAAATTTGTCCCACTATGGTGGTGTCATCAACTAACATGTAGATGTCATTCATTCGGAATTTGGTAACACAGTCACAGGTGTACAGGGCATACAGTAGGGGGCTGAGGACGCATCCTTGGGGGCTCCAGTGTTGAGTATTATTGTGGAGGATGTGCAGTTTCCTATCCTCACTGACTGTGGCCTATGGATCAGAAAGCTGAGGATCCAGTTGCAGAGGACGGAGCTGAGGTCAATGTCACGCAGTTTTGAGATCAACCTGGAGGGGATAATGGTGTTGAAGGCGGAGCTGTAGTCAACGAGCAGAAGTCTGACGTAGGTGTCTTTGTTGTCCAGATGTTCTGGGGATGAGTCTTTTGAGTATAAAATAAAGCTCCTATGTAAGGTAGGCAAAAAGGAAAAGATTAGCAAAGACAAATGTAGATCCATTACAGGCAGAGACAGGATAATTCATAATAGGAAATCGAGAAATGGCAGAGGAAATGGCAGTGATTTGTATATCTCTTCACAGAGGAAGTCAAATAAAGTCTCCCTGAGATAATTAAGATCCCAGGGACTAGTGAGAATATGAAATTGAAAGAAATTAATTAGTTAAAAAAGAGAGAAATAAATGAAACTGAAAACTGACAAATCTCCAGAACCTGATGATCCTCACCCTAGAATGCCGAAACAGATGGCTACAGAGATGGGGAATGCATTCGTGATCATCTTTCAAAATTCCATTATTTCTGCAGTGATGCCTATAGAATGAAAGATTGCAAATGTGATCCTACGATTTTAAGATGGAGGGGAGAGAAAACAGGGAACTACAGACTCGGCGCATAGAAAGGAAAATACTAGACTCTCAATATTATTTTATTGACCTTTTCAGAGATGTTATTACACACCTTCAGAGGTAGGGGACTCAATCACTGCCCCACAAGATGATACTAGAATGATACTAGAATCTACTATAAACGATGTGATGGCTACATTTTTAGAAAGTAAGTGTTTGATTGGGATAGAGTTAACATGAATTTATGAAGCAAGAATCATGTTTGACAACCCAGATAACATTTTTGACAATGTTACTAGCAGAGCCGTTGAAGGGGGTGCCTGTGAATATGGTGTATTTGGATTTTCTGAAGATTTTCTGAAGATCTTTAAGATTTAAGAAAAATCTTAAAGGTCCACAGAGGAGAATAGTAAACAACATTAAAGCGCAGTGAAGTGGTGGTAATACACTGGCATACATTGTGAATTTGTTAATAGGCAGAAAACTGAGAGTAGGGATAAATGGGTTATTCTCAGGTTGGCAGCCTGTGACTAATGGTAAATGCAAATGTCAATCCTTGGACCCCAGCTGTTCACAATGTATATCAATGATTTAGATCTGGGTATTATTGTACTTCCAAGTTTGGAGATGATACAAAACTCGGTGAGAATATGAGTTGTGAGAAGAATAGAGAGAGCCTTCAAGGAGATTTCGACAGGTTCAGCAAATGAGCAAAAGCATGGCAGGATATAATGTGGATAAGTGTGAGGTTGTCCACTTTGGTAGGGCAAACAAAGATGCAGAGTAATTCTTAAATGGTGAGCTAGTGAAAAGTGTTGATGTCCAAAGGGACCTAGAAGTCATTGTTCATATGTCAGTAAAAGCTAACATGTAGCTGCAGCAAGAAATTTGCAAAGCAAAAAGTGTGTTCAATTTCATTGCAAAAGAATTCGAGTATCAGAATAAGAAATAGTGAGACCACACCCGAGTGTTATGGGCAGTCTAGTTCCTTTGCCTAAGGATGACTGTATTTATATCCAAATCCTGTAAAAGAAATGCAGCAGAGGTTAACCAGACTGATTCTTAGAATGGTGGGACTGGCCTATGAAGAGACCAGGTCTGTATTCTCTTCTCAAGAGTTTAGAAGAATGAGAGGCAATTTCATAGAAATGTACACCTTTTTTTAAAGGGGTATCAATCTAGTTAACCTAATTTCAGCCCCTCCACACATTTACATCCTTCTTTAAATAAGAAGACTAAAACTGTACACGTTATTTGAGATGTGTTCTCATCTGTATAACTGAAGCAGAGTAATACTTACTTTCATGTTAAATTTCCTCTAGTAATAAAGGACAATATCCGTTAGCCTTTTAACTATTTGTTGTGACTAGTGCTAGACCATCTGTATCCTTCTAAACTACAGAATTCTACATTGTTCACAGTTTCAGTAGTACTCTATTTTTTAAAATGCTTCCTGCCAAAGTAAACAACTTCAGATTTTTCTTACATTATTATCCATCTGCCACATTTTTGCCTGTTCATCCAATCTATCTATGTCTACAACTATAATATATCCTCTTTATAGCATATGTTCCTTGTTGTCATCTGCATATTTAGCTCTATGCCTTTTGCTCCTCATCTAAGTCATTGATGTAAATTGTAAAATATTGAGACCTCAGCAGAGACCTTTTGAGATCCCACTGGTACTTCCTACCAATCATACAAAGACACGGTTTTGCATGCTCCGTATTCTGCACCCAGTCAATCCTCAACCTGTGCTGATATGTTGCCCCCTGCATCATGAATACCTGCATTGCACAAAACCTTTTATGTGGCACCCTGTCAGATGCCTTCTGGAAATCCAAGTACAGTAAGTCACCAGGTTCCTTTTTGTCCACAGCACATGCCACTCCTTCAAAGAACTCAAATAAATTGGTTAAACACGATCTCCCTTTCACTCTGCCAGATTATCTTGACTATTGCTAAGTGCACAACTATAATTACTCTAATGACCAATTCCAACACTTCCTTCATAACAGACATCAAGCTAACTGGCCTATAGTTTCATGTTACCTACCTCCCATCCCTCTTGAATAGAAGGATTATAACTGCCGTTTTCCAGTCTGATGGAACCTTTCCAGAATCAAGAGAATTTTGGAAAATTAACACCAATGCATCCACTACCTTGTGAGCCACCTCCAGAATTTTTTGCTCTAACAGATGATCTTGAAAACACCTCATCTAAACTACCATTGCCAATTTTCCCACTTTATGTGTTGATCAAAGTCGCCCAATTCCTATCTCTTGATCACAAGCACCTGATATTTATTGTTGCATACTTCGTCTCCCATTGTGGTTACCATAACAGGGCCTGCAGCATCGACAGTAGAAGAGCCCGGAGTCAGGACTCCAGCAACACATATCCGGCGGCATTGTCTGGAGGAGTGTTGGATGGGGGATAGGAGCTATGAAACCAAGCCCATGGCTCCAGCTCGGATTCTGTGGTTGTGGTAGTGGCGATGGCAGATGCAGGCCTGTAATCGAAACCCTGGAGCCCAATACAGAGACCATGGCCGATGTCAAGCAGCATCTGAGGGAACAGTGGAGGAAGTGTAAAAAGAAGACAGAAAGATGAACTCTATTGCAGTAAAATCTTGCATTATATTCAGTGTTTCAAGATGGTGCCAGAGCTTGGCAACACATTGTGTTTAACACACAAAAAACAATTTTCACTGTATTTTTATATACATGTGGCAATAAATCTAAATCTAAATCTTTCACCCACTGTTTCTCATCTCCAACCAAATTGACTGTACATCTTAAAAAAAAAACCGAAAGAACTGCGGATGCTGTAAATCAGGAACAAAAACAAAGTTGCTGGAGAAGCTCAGCAGGTCTGGCAGCATCTGTGAAGGAAAAGAGTTAACGTTTCGGGTCCGGTGACCCTTGTGACTATACATCTTGAATCTCTCAAACCAAGGCCATCTCTAACTATTGCAGCTAAGCCATTTTGGAGGCTGACAAAAATATGCCTCCCTTACCAAAATTACTGACTACTTCACTGCATTTTGTGCCACTATAGCTAACCTATTGTTTATAATTCTGAAATTTAAATAAATCTACCATCTTGAAATTACAGAACCAGTTTATGCCAATTTGCTAAACAGCTAATCGCTGCCATTCTTCTGCACCTTGCCCTTGCTCCAGCTTTCTTTGTGACGTTGCCAAGACAGATTCTGCAGAGAGAACTACGTACTGCCAGCTCACTAAGTTATGAGTGTAACTACCTGTTTCCTTAAAAGTACTAAAACAAATGCAGCGCTTACATATTAAGGATAGTATGTAGTTTACAACTTTGGTGGCCGATCTGTGATGAGTTAATCATTTGAAAAGGAGTCCTTCAAAAATGAAAATAAGAAACACTGTTGGAGAAAGATCTGTTATACAGTTGGAAAGGTAAAACCAAATGAAGTACCAGAAAGTATACATTAATACATATTGGAGGAAATAGTGACTAACATGGTGCACGATGAGGGAAATAGAACTAATATGCATAAACTTTCACATGACTTAATGACCAAGAGTAGGTTAATCATCTCTAATATGAAAAAAAGTTAGTTGAATTTATGGATACATAATCAAAACAGTTATTAAGCTGGTGTATTTAGAGAGCAATTATCAGATCTCATTCAGAATACTTTGTCCACTACTGGCCAACGTGTTATGTTGGTTTGCAATGATTTATCATAGACTTACTCGCTCAAATTTTAATTTTGTTTGAAGGTGGAAAATAAAATTATAGGATATCGCATTTTTGATTTTTAAAATGTGTTTGTGAATAATGCTGTATTTTTGCCAGGAAGACCAGATTTGGGTTTTTCGTTATTCTTCCATGGGCTATTGGCATGGCTGCAAAAATCAGCATATGTTGCCCATTGTAATTACCCATGAGAGCAGTTAAGAGTCAACCAGAAAGCTTTGAGCCTGGAGTCACATGTGGGTCGGACCTGGAAAGGACAGCAGATTTCCAACCCTAGAGAACATTAGTGAACTGGGTGAGTTTTTAATGACAATTGGTAATAGTTTCATTACTGAAATTAGCTTTCAATTGCAGGTTTTGTTGATTCTAAATACCACCAGTTGCCTTTGTAGGATTTAGCTTGTGCCTCTGGAGCACTAGTCCAGTGACATTATCAATATGCCACTGTCTCCTCTTCCAGTTATGAGAAAACATGTATGGAAATTACTGCAAAAATGTAGGATGCCTTCAGGAAACATGCTGCAGGTATATTATGTCCATCTTGTTGTTCTTAGAGCATTATAGAAACAAGGAATAACTAATGACCAAAGGCATGAAAATACCTAAATCTACACCCAAGGAGAGCTTTGTATGGCAGTTGCTTTTATTGATATCTCCATTGATGAATTAGTGGTGGAAGGGAGGAAATCAACATCAAAATTCTTCCCTGATTGCAAAGGCAAGAAGGAAGGGAAAACGGCACTCATGGGAAACCAGTAAAATTTGAACAAAGTATTAATGGCCTTGATCTTGGAGCTAGAACCTTAAAATGTAGGAGGTCAAGTTTTGCATTATGTGTAGTGTGGAAGTAAATGCTAAAAAGAAATAGGTTAGCCATGAAAGGGACCGGCCATGTGGTCCATTAATTTTCTTTCTATTTTTGTGAGGAAAGTGGCCACACAGTTGGACTTTGCTTAGTCAGTTTATTCCTGTATGAAGTAAGGCAGCTTTTAATTTATAACTGGTCTAACTACAAGGTGTTCCACTCTACCTTTGGAAACTTTAGAGAAGAATCCAGGCAGCACAGAAAAGCACAGTATCCTTTTCAGATCAAAAATAAATTCTTTTTTAATCCCAGGATATACGATTTCACAGAATCACAATGAACAGAAGTAGCCTTTGAGTATTTTCTTTTGCTGTTCAGTTAGATAGCAGCTAGTCTCTGCCTTAACTTTGTTTATCTCCCCAATTTGCTCCATATAGCTTGACACCTTAGCCTAATAAAAATCTAACTATGCCAGTCTTGAAAGCTATAATTGCCCCGGAATCACAGCCTTTGAGAAGAGAGTTCCAGGTTTATCTATAGGAGAGGCTGGAGAACCTCAGATTATGTTCACTAGGGTGGCAGAAGATGAGGGATGACCTGATAGAAGTATATAAAATTGAGAGGTATGGATAAGGTGGATAGTCATTTTCAAGTACTAGGTAGCATGTGTTTAAGGTGAGGGGGAAAAGTTTAAAGGAGATGTGTGAGGCAATTTTTTTTATGCAGAGGGTGGTAGGTGCCTGGAACATCTTGCCAGGGGAGGTAGAAGCAGATACAATAGCAACATTTAAGAGGTATTTAGACAGACACATGAACTGACAGGGAATTGAGGGTATGGACCTTGTGCAGGCAAATAGGATTAGTTTAGAATGGCACCATGGATGGTGCAGACATGGGTGGACCGAATAGCATATTCCTATGCTGTACTGTTCAATGTTATAATGTTCTGTTCCCCAATACGTGAAAAAAGTGCTTTCAGATTTTGCTCTTGAATGACTTTTTTCGAATTTTAAGATTATGTCCCCTTGTTCCAGATTCTGTCACATAGGAAATAGTTTTCTTGTGCAATGCCCTCAGATGTAACAGCACAAAACACTTATCTGCTGTCCTTGAATTTCTTTGCATCCATCTGAGCAGGGAAGTAAGCTCCTAGTTGAGCATCCCGTCTAAAATATGGAGTTCCAGCATAACAGCATTCACTTAGTAGTGCATTGAGGGCCATGCTGGATTGTTGCATTGAAGCCCTGGCTTTGGTGTGGGGAAATTGAATCTAACACCTTATGGCTGAAAAGCAAGATTCAAGGGAGCCACAGCTGCTCACCTAAGGAAATAGTTTCTCTACATCTATCCTAACAAATTCATTTAACATTTTAAATATCATGAGCAGATAATCCAGTAATTGCCTATATTCCTGTATATATATGCCACTTATACATTATTTCCTTATAAATTAAGCTCCAAGCTGTAATAATCATTCTGATGAAGACAGTGGATACATCCGTAAATTGAAGGCAAATTAATATATCTTGAAACTGAAGGCATTTCTTCGGAAGGGTATGGCCAGGACTCTCCATAACTGAAACAAACTTCCTCCTGTTTGTCTCACTGCTCACCTGAGGTAAGGTTCATAACTGAATGATTATTTTTGATTTTTTTATTGGACTGATCTTTAATTTTTAATGGTTTGTGTACTTTAACTATCAACTATTCTGTTCGTTCTCTGCAAGCCCTATTTCCCTACCATCTAGGAAACATGCCAATTTACCTTTATTAGGTCCAAAGTGAATGCTCTACCACTTGTTAATGTATAACTATGTTTAGCTTAGTTCAGCCCGCACATATCTATCTTCTTTTACAATTTCCTACTCCCATCTATACTACTAGTGGCCCTCCTAACTAAGTATCATTATGAATGCTATGAAAAAAGAAACATGCATTTGAAACTTTTCATCTTGCTGTATCTACTACCAAACAACTATTGGGGTGTCATCTGCATATTTGGATATGCAACTCTCGATTCCTTCATCCAAGTAATCAATAAATTGAGTGAAATGTTCAGGCCTCAAAATAATCCTGGGGGACACCTCTTGAAACTTGCTGCCAACCTGAGTATGTATTTTTTCACTGTATCTTCTACTCCCAACTATTTTCCAATCCAAGTCAATTTTACTTCTCATTTAACGTTGCACAATGTTTTGTGATTGGGTTTGTAATTCCTGTGCTGATTATGATAGGTGACTTCCTGTGGTCCAGCAATGTTATGGTCTGACAAATGGCCAGTCCCAAGGCTGCCAGACTACTGAGGAACTGCATGCATTGGATAAAGTGCTCCATGGCGAAAACAGTATTGGCAGATCTAATAGCTTCCCAAAACTAATATATAATTAGATACTGGGAAGCAGTATGTGTTGCCATGAAGCTGGAAGTGTGCTGGAAGCCGATTCAGTTGAGGCATTTAAGAGGGCGTTAGGTGATTATTTGAAGAGAAATAATATTTAAGGATATGGGGAAAAGGCAGGAGAATAGCACTAAGTCATTATGCTACTTTGCTACTTTGCCGGTGTAGGCAAAACAGTCCAAAGCCCTCCTTATGTGCCATAATGTTTTGGTGATTCAGTGAACATTAATGAATTGGATTAAAATATTTATCTTCTGTATTTTATAATACTTTCTCTAAAGAGGGTTTTTTGCTTATTGAGAGCATTCCCACCTCTAAATGACAAAGTGAAAGGTTTAACTCCTACTTTAAATAAATGTTACAAAGGTAACAAACGGACAAAACTAAGGGCTCTGTGTTTGATTGTGTGTGGCATTCATAACAAATTAAGTGAATTTGTAGGGCACATTGAAGCGAACAAGTACAATCTGATAGCCATTTGCGGCGACATGGCTGTGTGTGTGTGCGTGCGCTCGTGTGTGTGTGTGAGAGAGAGAAAGAGAGAGAGAGATTCAAGGAAGCTATGTAAAGGTGAAGGTATAGCACAATTCAAGATGACCTTAGTTCAGGAGATCAGGAGGTAGAATCGGGTTGAGTGGAATTTGAACCCATGTCCCTAGATCATTAGCCTGGTGTTCTGGATTACTCATTCAGTTACATTATATGTATGCCACTGCCTTCCCTAATGTAGAGGTCTCACATCGGGATAGAATGAAGTGTATAATGATAGTACAGTAGGTGAGACTAAAGACCCACATGGAGACAGTTTTGATTATTAGCCTAGACACCCACATTAATTGAGAATCTTTCTCCACTAATACTTAAACCTTTTAACAGTAGGGTTCTTTCTGCTTCCCCATCACTCAGACAGGCATTGCAATATGCAGCCTCTGGGGCACGGTGTAGGCACCCACCATTTTCATGTTAATTGTGGACTCAGTATGAAAGACCCCTGATAGGCTAGTCCAAGCACTTAAACCAGAATGTGTAGCATTCAGCCCCTTTTAATTTTTTTTTAAAGTTAGGGAATAACCTCTTCATTTGTAGTCATTTAATTAATTCTTAGCAGTGCCAACATATAGATGAACTCCAAGAGGGGAATCATCAAAATAATGGCTGAATTTCTGATGTTCGTTACCAGCTGCAAGAACCCCACAGAACAAGAACCCCACAAGAACCCCACCACAGAGAACGAATAAATAGGTTTACTATTATTGGATCCATATTGTAAACATATGTACGTATCAGTCGAACACTTCTCTCTAAACATGCCTGATGGCAGGTTTTGACAGAATTGACGTGAATGCAGAGCTCAAATGCACTGTTATAAAAGAAATGGACTGCAGGTTCAGGTGAGAGAAACTTTTGAGTTAGATTCTGAGAAAACTTTGAGTTAAGTTCTATAAAGTCTGATAATGTGTTTACAGAAATAGAGCTGCTCTGTTGCCTGTATTCTTGTTGCTTTTCCTTCTATCTAGTTTAGATCCTGTCACTGATTGCATTAGGAAAGGCACCACTGATAAACTTAGTGCAACATTAAACTTTAGTTCTTTCCTTTGTTTGTACATTCCTGAACTGGTCATATTTATTCAATGATTGAAGGCATTTAAGTTACACAATACTGGGTAATGAGGCTGAAGACTGATCTAAATGCTGACTTTGGTCCTCATTGGCGATAAGTGTAGCCTACCACTGCATCTGTCTCATGTCCAAAGAATGAGAGTTGGCCTGTTCTCAGAAGTCCTAAAGTCTGATTGGCGGAAAATAAGGCTGCCCCTCTCCTTAAAACTAGTCAATAGTTTTAAATGTCGTTGAATCTGCGAAGTGACATTACTTTTATGCTTTGTCTATCCAAAGGTTCTCGCCTGCAGATTACAATTTTTATTTTTATTCAGATGACTGATTACAGTAGAAAAACTCAATGTCTGTACTTCAGTAAATAATGAGGTAGTTCGTAATATGTTGAATATATATTTATCATGTTTGGGGGTGAAATTCCTTAGCGTACAACCTGTATTGTATAGGGCAAAAGAAAACTATATACGATGGAAAGCTTTCAAAAAAAAATTAGGAAACGGTGGAAATATTCAGCATACTCAGACAATTTTAATTTTTTAGGCACAAGCTTTCAGAACTGAAAAATACAGATGAGCAATATGTGGTTAATATATGCTTTTCAGGCTGGAGGAAGATATGTAGCAGAGCTCACCAGGAATAATTGTTGAGACCTTGTTTTTCCTGATAAATATTAATGACCAATTTCTTAGTGTAAAGAGCTCCATTTACAAACTTTGACGATGATATGAAGCTTTGAAGCATTGCGAATTCTGAGGAGGAGAGATTAGAACTGCAAAAGATCATAGACAAGTTGGTGGAAAAGCAGAGATAACAAGCATGGGGCTGGATGAACACAGCAGGTCAAGCAGCATCATTCCTGCTCCTATGATGCTGCTT
>JAHRHZ010000070.1:4029564-4055538 GCA_024137785.1 Ginglymostoma cirratum
ATGATGCTGCTTGACCTGCTGTGTTCATCCAGCCCCATGCTTGTTATCTCGGATTCTCCAGCATCTGCAGTACCTTTTATCTTTGGTGGAAAAGCAGACAGGTAGCGGAAAATGTTCAATGCAAGGAAATGTGACATGATCCATTTTAGTAGGAAGAACATGAACAAACAGTATAAGATAAAGGGCACACTGTGAAGGGGGTGCAGGAACAGAGGGGCCTGCAACCTTATTGCGTATAAATCTTTGAGTGTGACAAAACTGATTGAGAACCTGGTTGATAAAGTGTTTGGTGCACTGGGCTTTATTAGTAAGGGCATAGAGTACAAGAGAAATGATAGGCTTTTATACAACACTGGTTCAATTTCAACCAGAGTATTGCATAAAGGTAGTTGAGAGACTGTAGAAAAAGTAATATGAATGATTTCGGAGATGAGGAAGTTCAATTATGAAGTTGGGTAGGAAAGGTTTGGACTATTCTCCTTGGAGAACAAAATGCTGAGAGGAGATTTGATGAAGATATTCAAAATCAAGAGGGATCTGGACAGAGTTGGTACGGAGAAACTGTTCCCACTCGTGAAGGAATCAAGAATGAGGAGCCACTGTTTATTTCTGTAGTAGTTGCAAGATTGGAGTCAGTGTGAATCAAGGGAAAACTTGCCACTCATTCAAATCATGCTGAGCATGAAGGGAAATTGTTGTAGTTGTTGTAGGCCAATTGTCTCCAGTGTAGGGCATCGTTGCAGGAATTCCTCAGGTAGTATCTTACACCTAGCCATCTTCAACTGTTTCATCAGTGACCCACCATCCATCATAAGGTAGAAGTGGGGACGTTCAACAATGATTGCACAAAGTTTAGTACCGTTTGGAACTCCTTAGATACTCAAGCAGTCTATGTCTGGATGCAACAAGATGTGGACAATCATAGAGAATGCTGGAGAAACTCAGCAGGTCTGGCAGCATCTGTGGAAAGAGAAACAGAATTAACAATTTGAGTCTGCTGTGACTTCTTCAGAGCTGGATCTTCAGAGCAGCTACTTGGCTGACAAATGGTAACATTCATGCCACACAACTGCCAAGCATTGACCATCTCCAACAAGAGAGAATGTCACATTGATATTTAATGGTACTACCCATCACTGAATCCTCCAGTATCAACATTCTGGGATTACAATTGACCAGAATCTGACTGAACTAGCCATATAAATAGTGTAGCTACAAGAGTAGCTCACAGGCCAAGAATTCTGCAGCAAGTAGTTCACCTCCAGACTCCCCAAAGCCTGAACACCATCTACGAGGCGCAAGTCAGGAGTGCAGTGGGATACTCGACACTTCACTGGATGGGTACAGCATTCAAGAAGCTTGACATCATCCAGGACAAATCATCCCACTTAATTGGCACCCAATCTAACATCTTCAAATTCATTCCCTTCACCATCAAGTGAAACGACAGTGTAGGGACATCTTGTGGACAACAATAGCTCACCAAGCGCATTTCAAACCCTTGACCACTACTACTTAAAAGGACAAGGGCATCGGAAACACGAGAACATCACCATCTTCAAGTTTCTGTCCAAGACACACATCATCCTAATGTGGAACTATACTGTCCCTTCTCTGTTGCTGCGTCAAAATCCCGGAGCTCCCTCCCTAACAGCATTGGGGTCTATATAAGACATTACCCTAAGCCCAACCATCTTCACCTGCTTCATCAATGACCTTCCTCCATCATAAGAACAGAAGTGGGGATTTTTGCCGGTGATTGCACAATGTTCAGCACCATTTGTGACTCCTCAGATACTGAAGCAGTCCGTGTTCAAATGCACAAGATCTGGACAATATCCAGGCTTGGGCTGACATGTGGCAAGTGACATTTGCGCCACACAAATGCCAGGCTATGACCATCACCAATAAGGGACAAGCTAACCACTGTTCCTTCACATTCAATGGTGTTACCATCACTGAATTCCCCGCTTTTAACATCCTGGGGGTCAAGATTGACCAAAAGCTCAACTGCACTCACCACATTAACACTGTGGCTACAAGAGCAGGCCAGAAACTAGGAATACTGTGGCGAGGAGCTCACCTCCTGACTCCTCAAAGCCTGTCCGCCATCACAAGGCACAAGTCAGGAGTGTGATGGAATACTCCCCACTTGCCTGTATGAGTGCATCCCAAACAACACTCAAGAAGCTTGACACCATCCAGGACAAAACAGCCCACTTGATTGGCACTACATCCACAAGCATTCTCTCCCTCCACCACCGACACTCAGTAGCAGCAGTGTGTAGTATCTACCAGGTGCACTGCAGAAATTCACCAAAGATCCTCAGACAGCACCTTCCAAACCCATGACCACTTCCACCTGGAAGGACAATGGCATCATACATATGGGAACACCACCACCTCCAAGTTCCCCTCCATCCTGACTTGGAAATATATTGCCGTTCCTTCATTATCGTTGGGTCAAAATCCTGGGATTCCCTCCCTACTGGCATTGTGGGTCAACCCACAGCAGGGGGACTGCAGCAGTTCAAGAAGGCAGCTCACCACCACCTTCTCAAGGGCAGCTAGGGATGGGCAAGAAATGCAGGCCAGCCAGCGACACCCACATCCTACAAATGAATAGAAAAAAAATAGCAAATGGAGTGCAGAGGTTTTAGAAGAGGTTTTAGCTAGTACCACTTTCTCAAAGGCAACTAGGGATGGGCAATAAATGCTGCCGTAGCAGTGATGCCCAAATCCCACAAATGTATAAAAGTAAATTGAAGAAGCAAAAGCAATGTGAGAAAGCTTTTTACATGCAGTGAGTAGTAAACTCCTGGAATGCGCTGCTTGAGAGTGTGATAGAAGCATGTTCATTTGAAACATTCAAAAGACTACCGAAAAGGAAGAATATTCATGATCATGGGGAGGAGGCAGAAATTTAGGACCTGTGAATTGCTCATTCGTAAACCCCGCTCCAGACACAAGGAGCTGAATGGTCTCCAATGCAGAAATAATTGTGTGATTAAAAGAAACAGAATTAAGGGAAGTGGGGAAAGGAAACAGAATTAAGGAAAGTGGGGAAAGAAAAACGATATTATCCTGTTCACATTTGGTAAACTCTTCAGTTCATTGTTGAAGTGGGGCATGGTCCAAGGTTTACAAGCTGTTTAGTATAGCAATGTGCAATACTGTAAAAGTATAGACAGTTACAACAGCTCCAAGATTAGTACTGTGGGTGTTGTCTGTCTCTGTCCTATCATGGCCAAGGTTAGGCTGATTCCCAGTGGAGTGTCATGAACAGCCTATAGAAAGAGTAGGTATGTTTCTTTGAAACTGGAACCTGATGGATGTGCTTAATTGGTTTGTAAACAGCTGCAGGGGAGGGAAGGGGGAATGATAGCTACAAAGTTAAAGGTTACTGTCAGATAAGCACTATTTATTTCAAAATCTAACACTCACTGAGTACTGTGTGAACTACTCTTGAGCAGCACAAAATGCTGACATTCATAAAGTCAGAAAAGCAACTGAAGAGTAAACATGAATTAGGCAACTTGATTTTAGACAGTGAAATTTCTGTTTAAACAATGCACTTTGGAAAAGTAACAATCCAGTTAGCTGTGGTAAATCTTCTGATGTTGGGTACTCATAGTCCAGAAAAGGCACTTCAAATTCCACACAAAAGATTAATTCCAAAGCTGTGGGGATTCTGATCATAATTTAGTCACGGATAAGAAACTAATGTTAGATTGCGATATCTGAGATAAGTACCAAGATGAATGCCCTAAGATCATGTGTTGGGTCTGCTACTGTTTCTAATTTACGTTGTCTTATATGCTGATCATTCTCATATTACTGTTTGAAGGACTTTGTTGACTAGATCACAATAATTCCTACAACGCAATGGTGACTATACTTTAAAAAAGTATTTAATTGTCTGTAAAATTCTTTGGTACATTGTGAGGTTGTGAATGGTGCCATAGAAATGCAAGTCTTCTTTAAGCAAAATGTGTGATTGTGATGTTTAGTGGCAAATAAATGCGACAAGTGTAAAGTAATGCAGAAAGGAAGTAAAGAGTGACAGCACACATTATCCAAGAGTATTGTTGCAATAGTTGCAAGTGAAGTCGACTTTTAGAATTCTTTATAGATTCCACAATGACTTGAATTTTGATAACATGTTTAATTCAGCCACTCCACAGACACATGGTAAATTAAATGAATGCCATGAAAAAAAATACAAGGAGGAGCTTGATCAATAAGATGTATTTTTAGGAAGGTATTAAAGGAAGAGAGGGCAGTAATGAAGCCAGGGACCCGGGTTCGATTCCACCCTCGGGCGACTGTCTGTATGGAGTTTGCACATTCTCCCTGTGTCTGTGTGGGTTTCCTCTGGGTGCTCCGGTTTCCTCCCACAGTCCAAAAATGTGCAGGTTAGGTGACTTGGCCCTGCTAAATTGCCCATATTGTTCAGTGATGTGTAGATTAAGGGGATGAGTCTGGATGGGATGCTCTGAGGTTTGGTGTGGACTTGTTGGGCCAAAGGGCCTGTTTCCACACTGAGGGGATTCTGTAAAGACACCAAGGGATTTTTGAGTTAATTCCAGAATGTGGAGCCCAGGAGTTGAAAGTACATTTATCAATGGTGGGGTGAAGAGAGAAGGGGAGCACAAGCACAAGCAGAGGCAAAATTAGCCAAGTAGGTCGAAGGCGGGGGCATTGTTGGCTGCAGGAGAGGGTTGGCAGAGAACCTTTATTTTCCATATATTTATTCTGAGGCCCACTCTCTCTCACCTGGATGAATGCTGATGAATATTGACAATGGTTTGTAGCTTGGCCTCAGTACATGCACATGCAGGTGTCATCAGTGGCAAGTTGGTGTGGTTTTGGTTCTGGCATGAAGTTTTCAAAGTTTGACTGGCTTCCCGCTTGTCCTGTAGGTTTGTTCCATGCTGGCAGGGCACTTCATGGAGATGGAGTGAAGTGTTGCAGTAAAAATGATGGAGAAGAGTGTTGATGCAATGACCCTGCTTGACCCCTCTTTGTAGTTGTATTGAGTCACCGGTGGATCCATTCGTGACGATCATAGCTTGCACGTTATTATGAAGCAGGCAGAAAATGATCATGAATTTTTGCGGGATGCCAAATTTGAGGAGCATATTCCAGGATCCCTCATGTTTGACAAAGGCCTTTGTGAGATCAAAGAAGGCCATGTACAGAGGTTCATGCTGTTCTGTACAATTTTCTTGGACTGAAGTAAAGTTCAGTCATGTATTGAAAATCATGTCTATTGTGCCTCTTTATAGGCAGAAACCACATTGAGACTCTGGGGGAGAAGTTCTTCAGCCATTGGAAGGAGGTGATTGAGGAAGATTCTCACAATGACCTTTCCCGGGGCTGAGAGTAGGGAAATCACTCTGTAATTTGCACAGTCGGACCTGTTGCCTTTTCAGAAGGTGGTCACAGTCACAGCATCTCTGAGATCTCCTGACATGCTCTCTTACTTTCTGCAGGGGTGATGAGTTGGTGAAGGGTGCCTCTCGCTGTGTTTTAGGGCTTCTCTTTTTTATTTATTCACTGGGACGTGGGTGTCACTGCTTGGCCAGTATTTATTACCCATTCCTAGCTGCACATGAGAAGGTGGTGAGCTGCCTTCTTATACCACTGCAGTTCACTTGCTATAGATTGACCCGTAATGCCCCTATGGAAGGAATTCCAGGACTTTGATTCAGGGACAGTGAAGGAATAGTTGTATATTTCTAAGTCAGATGGTGAGTGGCTTGGAGGGGAGCTTGCAGTTGGTGGTGATCCCATGTATCTGTTGCCGTCGACCTTCTAGATGGAAGTGGTTGTTGATGGTGGAGGGAGTCAATGTTTGTCGATATGGTGCAAATCAAGCAGGCTACTTCATTTGGATGGTGTCAAGCTTTTTGAATATCTTTAGAGCTGCACCCGTTCAGGCAAGTGATGCGTATTCCATCACACTCCTGAATTGTGCAAGGCTTTGGGGAGTCAGGAGATGAGTGACTCACCAGTGTTCCTAACCTCTGACCTATTTTTGTAGCCACTCTGTTTATGTGGTGAGACCAGTTGAGTTTCTGGTCAATGGTAACCCACAGGATGTTGAAAGTGGAGGATTCAGTGATGGTAACACCATTGAATGTCAAATTGCAGTGGTTAGATTATTCCTTTTGGAGATGGCCATTGCCTGGCATCTGTGTGATGCAACTTTTACTTCCTGCTTATCAGCCCAAGCCTGGATATTGTCCAGATCTTGTTGGATTTGAATGCGGACTGCTTCAGTACAAGAGGAGTCACATATGTTGCTGAACATTTTGTAATCTCCACTTCTGACCTTATGATGAAGGGAAGGTCATTGATGACACAGCTGAAGGTGGTTGGGCCTAGGGCCTTCCCCTGAGGAACTCTTGCAGAGATGTCCTAGAGCTGAGATGACTGACTTCCAAAAACCACAACCATCTTCCAATGCGCCAGGTATGACTCCAACTAATGGGGAATTTGCCCCCTGATAGCCATTGATTCCAGGACTCCTTGATGCCACACTTGGTCGAATGTGGCCTAGATGTCAAGGTTTTGACTCTCATCTCACCTCTGGAATTCAGTTTGAACCAAGGCTGTAAATAGGTCAAGAGCTGAGTGGCCCTAGTGGAACCCAAACTGAGCATCACTGAGCTGGTTATTACTGAGCGGGTGCTTCTTGATAGCACTGTTGATGACACCTTCCATCACTTTACTGTTAATTGATAGTAGACTGATGGGGGCAGTAACTGCCTACTTTGCGTACTGCCTGGGCAAATTTCCACATTGTTGGCTAGGTGCCAGTGTTGTAACTTTACTGGAAGAGCTTAGCTTGGGGAGTAGCAAATTCTGGAGCACAAGTGTGCTGTACTTATTGCCAGAATATTGTTAGGGCCCATTGCCTTTGCAGTTTCCCGTGTCTCCAGCTATTTCTTGACATCACATGGAGTGCGTTGAATTTCCTGAAGACTGGTATGTGTAAAAGAACAAAGAAAATTACAGCACAGGAACAGGCCCTTTGGTCCTCCAAGCCTGTGCCGATCCAGATCCTGTATCTAAACCTGTCGCCTATTTTCCAAGGATCTGTATCCCTCTGCTCCCTGCCCAATCATGTATCTGTCTAGATACATCTTAAATGACGCTATCATGCTGGCCTTTACCACCTCTGCTGGCAACGTGTTCCAGGCACCCACCACCCTCTATGTAAAGAACTTTCCACGCATCAAACTTTTCCCCTCTCACCTTGAAATCATGCCCCCCCTAGTAATTGAGTCCCCTACTCTGGGAAAAAGCTTCTTGCTATCCACCCTGTCTATATCTCTCATGATTTTGTAGACCTCAATCAGGTCCCCCCTCAACCTCTGTCTTTCTAATGTAAATAATCCTAATCTACTCAAACTCTCTTCAAAGCTAACGCCGTCCATGTCAGGCAATATCCTGGTGAACCTCCTCTGCACCCTCTCCAAAGCATCCACATCCTTTTGGTAATGTGGTGACCAGAACTGTACGTGGTATTCCAAATGTGGTCGAACCAAAGCCCTATACAGCTGTAACATGACCTGCTGACTCTTGTACTCAATACCCTGTCCGGTGAATGAAAGCATGCCGTATGCCTTCTTGACCACTATCGACCTGCGTTGCCACCTTCAGGGTACAATGGACCTGAACACCCAGATCTCTCTGTGCATCAATTTTCCCCAGGGCTTTTCCATTTACTGTATAGTTCACTCTTGAATTGCATTTTCCAAAATGCATCACCTCGCATTTGCCTGGATTGAACTCCATCTGCCATTTCTCCACCCAACTCTCCAATCTATCTATATTCTGCTGCATTCTCCGACAGTCCCCTTCATATCTGCTACTCCACCAATCTTAGTGTCATCTGCAAACTTGCTAATCAGACCATCTATACCTTCCTCCAGATCATTTATGTACATCACAAACAACAGTGGTCCCAACATGGATGCCTGTGGAACACCACTGGTCACAGTTCTCCATTTTGAGAAACTCCCTTCCACTACAACTCTGTCACCTGTTGCCCAGCCAGTTCTCTATCCATCTAGCGAGTACACCCTGGACCCCATGCAATTTCACTTTCTCCATCAGTCTACCATGGGGAACCTTATCAAATGCCTTACTGAAGTCCATGTATATGACATCTACAGCCCTTCCCTCATCTATCAACTATGTCACTTCCTCAAAGAATTCTATCAAGTTGGTAAGACATGACCTTCCCTGCACAAAACCATGCTGCCTATCACTAATAAGCCCATTTTCTTCCAAATGTAAATAGATCCTATCCCTTGGTATCTTCTCCAGCACCTTCCCCACCACTGACATCAGGCTCACCCACCTATAATTACCTGGATTATCCTCGCTACCCTTCTTAAACAAGGGGACAACATTAGCAATTCTCCACTCCTCCGGGACTTCACCCGTGCTCAAGGATGCTGCAAAGATATCTGTTAAAGCCCCAGCTATTTCCTTTCTCACTTCCCTCAGTAACCTGGGATAGATCCCATCCGGACCTGGGGATTTGTCCACCCTAATGCCTTTTAGAATACCCAACACTTCCCCCCTCCTTATGCCGATTTGACCTAGAGTAATCAAACATCTATCCCTAACCTCAACATCCGTCATGTCCCTCTCCTCGGTGAATACCGACGCAAAGTACTCATTAAGAATCTCACTCATTTTCTCTGACTCCTCGCATAACTTCCCTCCTTTGTCCTTGAGTGGACCAACCCTTTCTCTAGTTACCCTCTTGCTCCTTATGTACGAATAAAAGGCTTTGGGATTTTCCTTAACCCTTGTTTGCTAAAGATATTTCATGACCCCTTTTAACCCTCTTAATTCCTCGTTTCAGATTGGTCCTACTTTCCCGATATTCTTCCAAAGCTTTGTTTGTTTTCATGCTGGACTCCACTGGAGGAGGTCGATATAAATCATCCACTCAACATTTCTGGCTGAAAATTGCTGTAAATGCTTCAGCCTTATCTTTTGCACTGATGTGTTGGGCTCTTCCATCATTGAGTATGGTTATATTTGTGGAGCATCCCCCTCCAGCGATTTTTTTGTTTTTTAAGTGTCCACCAATGTTCACGACTGGTTGTTGCAGTACTGCAAAGCTTAGAGCTGATCCGTTGGTTGTGGAAATGCTTAGCTGTGCCTGTCACTTGTTACTTACGCTGTTTGGCATGTAAGTAGACCTGTTTGGTAACTTCACTGGGTTGTCACATCATTTTTAGGTATTCCTGGCTCTGCTGCTAGCATGCCCTCCTGCACTTCTAATTGATCCCTTGGCTTGGTGGTAATGGTTTAGTAGGGGATATGCCAGGCCATGAGGCAGTAGATTGTGCTGATGTACAATTCTGCTGCTGTTGATGGCCCACAGCACCTCATTGTCAAGTCTTGAGTTGCTAGATCAGTGCAGAATCTGTCCCATTCAGCATGGTGATAGTGCCACACAACACAACGGCGGGTATTCTCAATGTGAAGGTGGACTTCCTCTCCACAAGAACTGTGCGGGGGGTCACTCTTTCTGATACTGTCATAGACAGATGCACCCAGTCTCGCAGCTATGTTCTTTAGAACCTGACCAGCTCATCAGTAGTGCTGTTGCTGAGCCAGTCCCCGACTAGGTACATTTTGTGTCCTTGACACCCTCAGTGCTTATTTCCAGTGTTGTTCAGCATGGAGATGTATTAATTCAGTAGGGATTCTGTCTTTGCTGGAGGCTTTGTTGTTTCTAAGCTATCAGATGACATTTTCAACCTCACAGCAGGTTGGAAATGCGCTGGGATGGCAATAGGTGGTGTATTGAGAGACGGTGTTGTGAGCATTTGTGTTGAAGGCTGCGTGTTACATAGAACATAGAACAGTTCAGCACAGGAAGTCTTGGTTGAGGAGGTCCTTGAAGTGTGCTCTGCCATATGTGTTCACTGTCTGTGGTCTTTGAGTAACTGTCCATTTTTGGCTCTCAATGGAGAGGATCCCTGGGTACATAGACCTTACAGGGCTTTGACTGTGCTGAAAGAACCATATATGTCATTACTGGGGGTGAGTTACCAAGTCTCCTGCTCTCTTTCAACCCAACATCTATTCCTTAGGTCATGGGCTCTTTGCACCTCAGCCGTCAGTTGCCTAGAGGCTTGTTTCCTCTAGCTTAAGTGTTGGTGTAGCTGTCAGTTCAGGAAAGCCTTGTGTTTGTGGTCTAGGATTTCTTGATCATTCTCATCAAATCAGTCTTGGTTTTTCCTGGCTGACAGACTGAGCTTCACCATGCGGGTGCTGACTGTGGTGGCTATTAGGATTGACCAGGTGCTATGGGCTCTCTGCAGCTCAGACATATTGTTTGTCATCAGATTAGGGTGAGGCACCTTTTGAGTAAGTCTTTCTTCTCCAGGTCTTTGAGTCTAGCAAAGTTGAGTCTCCTGTGGCAGACCGTTTTTCTGCTTCTACTGGTTTGGGGCCAGGTTGATGGAGATGGTAGAGCAAATTAGTCAGTGGACAGTGCAGCAGTTGTTGGCTGTGGTCTTGGCACAGGTGATGTGGCCATCTTTGTTGTCCCTTGCTTAACTGATGATGTCTATCCAAAACTAGTTTTTGGAGCTGGGGTGTTGCCATAAGGTCTTGTGCTCGTCTCTTAGCTGGAAGACGGTGCTTGTGAAGACGAGGTCATCTTCTAGGCACTCAGTCAGAAGGACTCCATTGGTATTTGCTTTCCCTACATCTTCCTTACCAAACACGCCTTCCAAAAGATTTGCGTCTCTCCCGACACTGGCATTGAAATCACCGAGGAGTATCAACTTGTCTCCCATGGGAATGCAGGACAGTGATTGGTCGAGACTGGTGTAGAATGTCTCTTTTGTCTGGTCCATTGTGTCTCAGGTCAGGGCTCAGTCACCAACAACTGTGATGTACAGCTTCTGGGCCAAGGCAAGTTGTTGTTCATAACAATCCTGATGTTCCAGGCCCCACAATTCCTTTGGTTAGCTGGGGGTGTTTGGAGTGTTTGGATGTGCAAGGATTCTTTTAATATGGGGTGACTGCTGCACACCAACCACCACACACTCACAGCAGAGTAAGGTCTTGCCCCACTGGCAAGAAGAATCTGAGATGACTAGAGACTTGGCTGCGCTGTAGGAAGGGGGGAGTGCTAAGAAACACTCATCTTCCACTAATAAAAATACCAATCGCTACCATGGTGGAAGAGGTGATGACAACACAGTTTTGAACACTTAGCCATTCACCACACAATGTGTTAGCCTCGTACCTCATTCAAAAATTGTGTACTGTATATAGTAAATTATTTGTTGTGATGAATTTAATTCATGATTTAAATATGCCCTGTTCTACCTTTGAACAAAAAACTTCTCAAAACAAACAAATTTTTGATTCCTTTTATTATTTCAAAATCTCTAAATCAGTCCATCTGGCCTTCTTCCTCGTGAGAAATTTAATATCCTTTAACTCTGTAGCTATGAATCCACTCTTTTCAAATCCTTCCTTCAGGATATTCTCTAATCAACTTGATAACTGAAATGTTATCACACATTTCTATAGCAGACTTGGACTTGAACCCAAACATCTTAGATCAGAGATAGGGATGCTATCATTCTGACCTAACTATATGCTCTAGACTGTACTATTCATCCTCAACATAAATGCCAACTGATCATTCGTTAACTTTAAAACCAAGGTTGACTAAATTTTTGTTAACCCAAAATATTAAGGGATATGTGGGCATATGAAGTTAGCATATATCAATTCTGAGGTCAATAAATGTTGGAGGAAGCGAGAGAAACGAAATAGCCTGCTCCAGTTCTATTACTACTTGTATCAGTAAAATTGTGAATTTTTTCCCCAAAAATTTAAACACTGTTATGGGTCTGTAAGTATCCCCCAGTAGTGCAACTGAGGGATTAGTTGAAAGAGCAAGAGGGAGAGGGAGGGGGGAAATGTACATAAAGTAAATATGACAAATGCGGTAGAGTTGTTGGTCCAAATTGCTGTAAAATTAAATAATCCTAACCCTATCGCAGGTATCATAAAATGATTGCATAAAGGATTTTTTTAAAGTAGCAGAGAAATAGTAACTTCAGTTTTTAACAAACTACTGAAAATGAAATTTAGTTCTGAATAAGTTAAAGTAATCTGAAATAACTGCACAGAGGTCAGTATCCCGTCACCAAATCACCCTTTACTTACACTTGCACAGTACATGCCCAGCTAGCACAGAGCCAGTCCGTGGAAAACCAGAAACCCTGCCATTCCTGTTTATATCTCTCAGCCAGAGTTCCCTGATTGGTCCAGGTAAACAACCCCAATCAGGGATCTTATATTTAATAAGATCCACTTGGTCAAGTTCGTTCCAATCACTACATCCTTCCCACCCCAAGTCCAGGAATGTAGGTCTGTCCTTTTTCTTGTAGCTTCTCATGGGACGTTTTCACCCCAGGTCTGGTTCCTCTGACTTGGACTTGAACATGGGCAGTACGCACCAAACCGTAACCCATCTCTTGCGCCAGGTGCATCTCAGGAGAAATTCCTCCTCTTATTCAGGCGATGATGGTATCGAGACTGCAACATTGGCTGCATCTATCTCAGACTCTGAGGTTTCCTCAACGCTAGATGGAGGGGGAGAACCCATAGTTTCTGACAGCCTTTCTGGCTGTTCTGAGGGGCCATGTCTGTTTTGCCCCATTTGCAAGGTAGCAGCTTTCATGTGATACACATAGTTGTTCAGGACCATCTCACCTACCTGAACTTTGTGTGCCACAGGACATGACCTCACGACCTTGTGTCATATCCATGCAGGGTCATTTCTGTGGTTTCGACACCAAACTTCATCCCCTGAAGTAAGCTGTCTGTCTCATTTGAGGGGCCGATGGCTGTCATTGGTTTTCCTGATGGCGTTTCACCCTCAGTCCCAGGTCCAAAAATTAACCTGGTGCAGAATCTTCTCCCCAGCAGCAACTCTGTTGGAGCCATCCCTGTAGTGAGAGGTGGTCTTATAGTCAAATAGGAACCGGTACAGTTTGGTATCGAGTGAAGCTGGGGCTATTTCTTTAAGCCTGCCTTCAATGTTTGGACTGCTCTTTCTGCCAGACCATTGGACAATAGATAATATGGAGCTGTCCAAACATGCCAAATGTCATTCACCCTTAGGAAATACTCGAAATCTGTGCTGGTAAATGACTTCCCTTTTTCTGTGACTGTATGCTTCCAGGAGTCCATGTTTCGCGAACAATGCTTGCAGCTTTTGAATTGTCATCTCTGAGCTTAATGAATGAACTCAATGCATGTCCAACCACTTTGAATGGGCATCCACAATGACCAAGAATATTGAGCCCATGAAAGGATTGGCATAATCGACGAGTGCAGAGTTTATCCAGCCATTCCCACAAATGTGAGGCAGCTGCTGGCGGTAATTATTGTCCTTTTTTGTACTCGGCACAGTGCCCCACCAACGCAGCTATGTCGGCATCCAATCCTGGCCACCAGACATAACTTCTTGCCAACATTTTCATTTTGGAAACCCCTAGGTGACCCTCGTGGAGTTCAGCTAGTATCTGGCGGTGACCTTTACTCAGGACAATTGCTCTTGCTCCTCATAATCATATGTCATCCACTACAGTGATCTGGTCTCGACGGGTCCAGAAAGATTTCAGTTCTGGTTGTGATGGCCCTTTTGTTTCCCCATCATCACCAGCTGTTTTAGTTTTGCCAAGATCTTTTTGCGTCCACTGTCGGATATTGTCAGCAATGAGGGAAAGGGTGACCTGAAAGTTTAAAACCAGAATGGACCCTTCCAAAGGAGGCACCATTGGTGGTGCATCTGCCTGTGGGAGGTGGTTCAAGGCATCTGCATTTGCCACTTGACCTTCTGGACAGTGTTCCAACTTGTAATTGTATGCACTGCTGAATTCATCCAAAGCTATGGGTGGCATGGCCTTGTCTTCTTTAAGTAGCGCTAGGTGGGGTTTGTGGTCCATTACTATTAAATATTATTTACATTCCTAAAGGTATTGGTGGAACTTTCTCACGCCAAAGATGACGGCCAAACCTTCCTCCTTTATCTGGGCGTGTTTGTGTTCAGCATCAGCCGAAGTCCAGGAAGCATGCACTTTCGGGCGTCCCACTCTGCTGGGCCACCAGTCTGTCAACACTACCTTGATACCATGTGGGGAGGCATCACATATCAGCACCACATTTCGCTTGGGATCACTGTGGCCAACACCTTAGAAGACGATGGCTGCTTTTTCACTTCCCTAAAGTCTACTTCTTGGCTATGTGATCATTTTCAAGGCTGTCCCTTTTCAAAAGCAGGTGAAAGGGTGCCAGGATGGAGGCCAGGTTACGTATCAATTTTCCATAATAATCCACTAACCTAAGCTCCAGTACAGACATAGGAGCCAAGGTACCTTTGATCACCCTCACTTTATCTTCTAACAGGTGTAACCCAGTCTTGTCAACTCTGTAGCCCAAGTAGGTCACTTGGGGTGCCTGGAACACAAAACCTTTCCTTCTAAGGCATATGACCACCTGGGAGAAATGCTTAAGTACTATATTGTCTTTATTGGTCATCCCAGTGATTAGCACATCATCCAGATAAATGGCAACCTGGGGTAGACGTTGGAAAATATTCTTCATCGTCTTCTGGAAAAGGATACAGGCTAATAAATACCCTAAATGGCAGTATTGTACATTGGTACATTGGTCGCAATTGCCGATATGCATAGCTCATGTCCATCTTCATGAAGGATAGCCCTCCTGCCAGTTTTGCATACAATTCCTCTATGCAAGGGATTGGGTATTTACCCAGTTGCAAGAAGCGATTTACAGTTTGCTTAAAATCCCCACAAAAGTAAACCAACCCATCAAGCTTCACAATCAGTACGACTAGTGTTGCCCATCCCACTCCTGTCACCACTGAAATAATTGCACAGAGGCCGGTATCTCGTCACCAAGTCACCCTTTATTTACATGTACACAGTACGTGGACTCTGACCAGCTAACTCAGAGCCAATCCCTCAAGTGAGGAGACTGAGACTCCTGTTTATATCTGTCAGCCAGGACTCCTTAATTGGCCCAGGTTAACAGCTCAGGGAGCTCATACTCGACGAGATCCACCTGGCTAACCTCGTTCCAATCACTACATAATCGTTCTTCTTCTTTCTTTAATCAGAGACACAATGGATTTTCTCCCTTTTCCTGTCAATCTTTCCTTTTCCCTTCAAGTGCTGTCTGTTTTCTATAGGATATGATTCTAGACATTTGCTGTCACCTGGATATCTCTCACAAAAGAAATTATTTACATGTGAGCCTTGATTTGAGTCTTCTCAGACTATGTAGGCTCGAGGAACATCACAGTCTGTGCAAATTGTGACTTCATCGATGTCTATAGTCCCAAAACTCCAGCAGAGTTTGGTGAATAGTGATTAGGAGTGGAAGTCCTAGAAAATCTTCCCTGCTCTTAGCGCAAAGTCCAGAATGTATTTTAAGAAGTCTTCCTGCACTTTACCAAAGATTGTCTTACTTATGTGACATACCGAGCATTGTGCTTGAAATTTTGTTGTACACCTCAGCTGCTTACTAAATAAGTTGAACAAGTGGGAAAGCTGTGACAAGTATTATTTAACATTAGGAATCATCGTTGATGTTTAAGACTGTTTTTGAGTAAATTACAAGCTTTGTGTGCAGATGTTGGAAGATAATCATTTGCAACTGTATTTCTAAGTTAAATGGAAAAAGATCCTCAAAGAATAGAAAAATCTTCTCATGTAAACATGTCAGTATTGTGACTGTTTATTCCCATAATTTCACCTTAATAAGAACATAAGAACTAGGAGCAGGAGTAGGCCATCTGGCCCCTCGAGCCTGCCCCGCCATTTAATAAGATCATGGCTGATCTTTTTGAGACTCAGCTCCACTTACCTGCCCACTCACCATAACCCTTGATTCCTTTACTGTTCAAAACTTTATCTAGCCTTGCCTTAAAAACATTCAGTGAGGTAGCTTCAACCGCTTCACTGGGCAGGGAATTCCACAGATTCACAGCTCTTTGGGTGAAGAAGTTCCTCCTGACCTCAGTCCTATATCTGCTTCCCTTTATTTTGAGGCGATGCTCTCTAGTCCTAGTTTCACCTGCTAGTGGAAACAACCTCCCTGCCTCCACCTTATCTATTCCCTTCGTGATCTTATATGTTTCTATAAGAGCTCCCCTCATTCTTCTGAATTCCAATGAGTATAATCCCAGTCTACTCAGTCTCTCCTCATAATCCAACCCTCTCGACTCTGGAATCAGCCGAGTGTATCTCCTCTGCACCCCCTCCAGTGCTAGTATATCACTTCTCAAGTAAGGAGTCCAAAACTGCACACAGTACTCCAGGTGTGGCCTCACCAGGACCCAATACAGCTGCAGCATAGCCTCCCTGTTTTTAAACTCCATCCCTGTAGCAATGGCAGACAAAATTCCATTTGCCTTTTTAATCACCTGCTGCACTTGCAATCCCACCTTCAGCGATGCATGCACAAGGACACCCAAGTCTCTCTGCACAGCAGCATGCTGCAATTTTTTACCATTTAAAACATAGTCCATTTTGCTGTTATTCCTACCAAAATGGATGACCTCACACTTATCAACATTGTACTCCATCTGCCAGACCTTTGCCCACTCACTTAGACTATCTATATCCCTCTGCAGACTTTCAGTGTCTTCTGCACACTTTGCTCTACCACTCACCTTAATAAGTTTCATGTTCTAGTGATTTGAGGCAAGTTTGATAAAATGCCAATGCACTTGCAATTTTATGTAACAGTTTTTAGCCAAGGTCCAACAGGGCTAAGGTATATAGGTTTTCAGGGTTTTAAGATTGGAATGATAAAGTCAGAAAATTCAGCAAATTCATTACACTGGTTACTCATTAAAAATACAGTGTCTGCATTTTCATTGGCATTTGATGTCAAATTCTGTTTCCTATTCTACCTTTGGCAGTTAAGATGAATTAAGATGCCTAACATATGTCAGATTGTAGTCAGCCCAGTTTAAAAGTGGCTAGAAATCAAATTTGGAATCCTTTGGTATGAATAGTTTAGTTTATTCTTCCTAAATTGTGAGTTGTCTTTACATATTAAGCCATCTCCAGATGCTTAGAATTAGTTTCTGAGCTGTTTATTAATTTGGTAGAGCTGTTCTGGAATTCATACCCATGATTATTTCTTTAGGATCTGTATGTTGCGCATAGCATGCTTAATGGATGTCTTGTAATTTATGGTGCTGAATGCAGTGCATTGATTTCTTATCACTATCACAATCATTACAATTATAACACAGTTATATTTTGTGCATAACAGGGATTTTATTTCAAACATTTCAGTGTTTGGAATTAGTTGCAAATAACCTATTGTTTCAGGTGCCTTGCCAACAAATATGAATCAGACATATCACTGATTATCTTTAAGGCAACACCATGGGTAATTTCATATACCAATTAACTATTCAGATGCAGATGATGGAGAATATTGTGCATGCATATGATTTTGGGATCTGTGTATTAGTAAAGCTCAGTTTGGAAGGCTTCTTTATTGGTTTAGCTGGCTAAAACATACAGACCAGGCAAACCTGTAATGAGTAAACTGATCTTCATCCTGTAATCACTAAGGAGTTCTATAACTCGCTTCTAAACTTCATCTGGGTTTGGGAGTGGGAAATAACTGCCATGTAATGTCGTTCCCATTCTGATTGTTATTAAGTATGACCAGTTGAAAAACCCTGAACCAGAAACATAAATTTAAAGAGTAAGTCAGACAGCGTCTGTGCCAAGAAATCAGAGATAACGTTTCAGGTTGATTGACCCTTTCTCAGAACTGATGGTGGCTCGGAATATTATCAGTTTATATGCAAAAAGATAGGGTGGGGAAGAGTGTAAGGAGCAAATGATAAGTGGGGATAGAGCCCAAAGAGAGAGAAGATCAAAGGAGTGGATAACAATTCAGCTAGGGGGGGTGAATAGCTAATAGTGGGGACTGTTAGTGGCTAACAATGGGAATCTTTTTTGTTTTATTGACATTGGATAAGGCCAGATAGGCTTGCTGAGATCATTCACTGGTTGAGTAGCTTATCAACAACCACAGTATTGTTTCATCAATGAAAAATAATCATTTAGGTTAGGACAATCTGAGCTGCTGGAACCAAGGCCTAGCAGTATTGGCCAAACTTTTGTGATGGGACTAAGGGTGAGACTATTAGAATTCACGTTTTTTAATGGAATAAATTGGACAGTAACATCTGGTGTCAACACAAATGCTTTTAAAGGTGAAAATCCTAAAGTTGTCTGATTTACACTGCTTTTCTGCAAGCTTTGCTGCAGCAGTACCTCACTGAGAGAATCAGCGTTCAGGAGAATGAAATTGCAGTATTCATTCACTAAGCACAGGAAACAAAGTTGAAACTAATGGTATGGTAAGTTTATCTAGTCTTCCACGGATTGCAGGCACTGCTTGCAAGATCAGCA
Source organism: Ginglymostoma cirratum (assembly GCA_024137785.1). Classification (NCBI taxonomy): domain Eukaryota; kingdom Metazoa; phylum Chordata; class Chondrichthyes; order Orectolobiformes; family Ginglymostomatidae; genus Ginglymostoma; species Ginglymostoma cirratum. The sequence continues at coordinate 4,048,104 of JAHRHZ010000070.1, forward strand.
TTTGTTGCCCATCCTAATTGCCCTTGAACAGAGTGATTTGATGGCCAATTCAATGGGCGTTTTAAGTCAACCACATTGTTGTAGGTCTGGAGTCAAATGTAGTGCAGACCTGCTAAGGACAAACTAAGGTTTCCATCCCGAAAGGACACCAGTGAACTAGATTGGTTCCCACAACAATCAACAATGGTTATATGGTTGCAATTAGCTTAACCTTTAATCCCAGATTGTACTACATTCAAATGTCACCATCTGCCATGGTGGTGTTCGAACTCATAACCCAGACTATTAGCTTCGGGTTCTGGATTACTAGCCTAGTGACATTACCACTAAGCCACCATCTCCCTCCAATATGATAATTATTACTTATTTTCCCTTAATCCCTCTATTCAAATATTTAATTTTACAATTGTGCTGTCTTATTCCTTCAGAATTTAATTATTAGAGATTTTCTAAACATCAGTGTAAAGTGTAACTTTTTTAGCTTCTCTCTAACCTGTAATTTTTACTGTAGTTTGCCAATTTTCATGCAGTTGCCCCATTGTTGGGGAGGCTGGGAAATTTCCACCCAATGATCCTTTTCTACTTGTCTATAGATAATTTGTCTGGATATTGAAATTTCATGGCAGCTAAATGGAAATGAGAATTCATATGATACATTTATCACAAAATGATTGTCTAGACTGAAATAGTGTTTTCCACTTTGAATTAAAATAGATCCCAGGAGCCCTGCAAGAATAAAAATAAAATTCTATCTAGTTAATTTCAACATGGAATTATTAATTTTATAGTTCAATTTAATCCTTTCAGTAAAATAGTATTTTTAAAAATTCTTATGTAATTGTTTTATAGTCAACAAGGTCAATCATTACAATTATGGCTAAGATCACTTTGAGAAAGTAAACCGACTGATGAAATTGATTTAAGTCTTATATTTCAATAGGATGGAATCCATCTAAATTAATTTACTTGGTACAGTTTAGATCCTTAATTGAAGCATTCAAAAAAGCATAAGATTTTTTTCTTCTACAGTCAAATTTAATGAGATGCCCACACAACTAGAGTGTAGCGTGCTTTTAAATATTTAGATTTATGTGGTAGGGGTGGCAATGAACCAATACACTCTCTTTATTCTTTAAAAGCAGCATTAGATATTTATTATCTTGTTGATTTTAGTACTTCAATTTTTGTTTTAATCAACCAACAAATCATCTTCCTTGAGGTTTGAAAGAGTAATTCCCTGCAACATTGTAAACTAAAGTGCTTCATCTTACAGCAGCACTGGCCAGATGTTGTCTTGGCACGACTATCATTAAAGCCGCTGATAGACCTGGAAATCTAGCCACCTGACTTCCAGTCTCAGTACTGAATATAGTATCAGGGCAAATTACTTTTGTCATATTTTTCATCACAAACGTGGAAAAAAACTGGGATTAATTTATACTAAGAGGATTTAAATAGAAGCAATCTTCATTTAACAGAGGGATTGACTTTGAACGTCTCTGAGGCTCAGGGATAAAAGTGTAACATGGTATTGACTCATCTAGACCACAAATTCCTCTTAGCATGAGTTAACAGATGTCAGTCCAGACTGTAGAAGGAGCAGTTGGCGTCAGTGTCTCCAAGAGAGAGCAAGATAATCAGCTGGCCTTGCTACTCAGGATACAGTGAAATTGTGAAGGAAAAGTGCCTGTATGAATGTCAGGCAAGGATGAACAATAATGCCTTTTCATGACAAAGTAGCCTGTAAACAGACTGTTGTCCTGACTCTTGCATGATGTTTGACAACTTGGTTGGCCTATCAGAAGCTTTCTGACGGTTGTGGAACCACGTGTCTCATAAATTATCTTTAAAAGCTTTGAAGATAACTTGGAATAAAACATCCCTTTGTCATAACTCTGTATTTGTCATAACTATGTACAAAATCTGATTTTTCCCACATATAGGTCTGGTATTTGTGTTGGAGCCATTTAGATGCAAGTCTCATGGATATGGTTATTTGCTGAATACTAGCATTCAGCATAATGTTACTTGTGGATTTACAATCATAGGCCTGCATAGCAACCACACCAACATATTCTCTTATTTACTTCAAAAGCAATTAATAAAAGAAAACCAGTGATTGTAATATTTGGTGATTGTAATATCTGGACCCTTCTTCAGAAATGGGGGAGGGGAAGGGAACTCTGAAATAAATAGAGAGAGGGGGAGGCGATGATGGAAGGTGGATAGAGGAGCAGATAGGTGGAGAGAAGCCGGACTGGTCAAGGAGGCGGGGATGGAGCCAGTAAAGGTGAGTGTAGGTAGGGAGTTGGGATAGGGGTTTATCTTTACAGAAGGGAGCCCATTTTTGAGTTTCTGTTGTGTAATGAGTTTACTGATCCCAGCTTGGATAGCAATTAAGAGATAACAAGGTGTAGAGCTGGATGAACACAGTAGGCCAAGCAGCATCAGAGGAGCAGTAAAGCTGACGTTTTGGGTCGAGACCTTTCCTCACAAATGACGGGTCTCGACCCGAAACGTCAGCTTTCCTGCTCCTCTGATGAACCGCAGCCTGCTGGGAACTTCAAGTAAAAAACGGCTGAACCGGAGGAACCCCAGCAGCTGCAGTTCCTACTATCTTGGATAGCAATTAGCCCATTATTTGGTATTGTGTTTGAAAGAGGGAAAACAAATGGGTGGGATTTCTGTTCCTTGATTGTGTCCTGTAATTTTTTTTACAATTGAAAATGTGCATTTATGGATGTCAGATAAGGATAAAATAGGACTCAGCAGTGATGCATCTTTTCTCTCCTCTATGTTTAAATAAAATACCAACCTTGTTCTCAGTGTGGCTCAGTTCTACATTAGACAAGTATTATGGCCCTGACTGTAGAAATATGCTGATAAGGCGGCCAATTATTTCTCTTTGGTACTGCTATCCAGAATAAAAGAGACTTTTACTCAGGCTTCTTGAACAAACTCATAATAATATTTATTATTAACACAACGCTTATTCTCAAAACAAGTGGCAAAACTGCTTAATACCCAAGCTATAATCTAGATAAGATGAGAGTGACTGTCTTTAACATTGAGGCTTCATTTGACCAAGTACAGCATTGAGGACCCGAAGCAAAACTGGACTCAGTGCGAATATGGGATGAAGTGTCTACTGACCGAAGTCATACCTGGCACTAAGGAAAATGGTTGTAGTCATTAGAGGTCAGCATATCAGTCCTAGCACATTTCTATAGGAGTTCCTCAGGGTAGTGCCCTATGCCCAATTATCTTCAGCTGCTCCATCAATGATCTTCCCTCCATCATAAGATCAGAAGTGGAGATATTCGCTGATGATTGCAAAATGTTTAGCACTAATCACAACTCCTCAGGTACTGAAGCAGTTCATGTCCAAATGCAGTAAGATTTGAACAATATCTAGTCAAAAGTTGAAAACTGGCAAGTGACATTCGCATCACAGAAATTCTGGGCAATGATCATCTCCAATGAGAGAAAATCTAACGTCATTTAATGGTGTCATCTTCACTGAACCACCCCTACTATCAAAATTCTAGGGGTTACCGTTGACCAGAAACTGAAGTCCTATAAATACAGGGGCTACAAGAGCAGGTCAGACTAGGAATCCTGCAGCTAGTAACTCATTTTCAAAGCCTGTCCATCATCTATGAGGCACAAGTCAGGAAGTGATGGAATACTTGCCTGGATGGATGCAGCTCCAACAACACTCAAGAAGCTTGGCATCATCTAGGACAAAGCAGCCCGTTTGATTGCACCATATCTATGCCCTCTCCCACTGGCACGAACTAATAGTCAGTATGGTTTAATGAAAGGGAAATCACACCCAACAAATTTATTAGAATTCTTTGAGGAGATAACAAGCAGGGTAGATAGAGGGAATGAGTATATGTAATATATTTGAATTTCCAAAAGGTATTTGATAAGGTACCATACATAAGGATACTTAATAAGATAAAACCCCATGAAAGTCGTATATTAGCATGGGTAGGGGATTGGCCAACTTAATAAAAGTCAGAAAATTAGGATAAAGAGGAAGGCAACCTGTAACTAGTGGAGTGCCACAGGGATTATTGTTGGGGTCACAGTTACTTACAGTATATATTTATGACTTGGATGAGGAAAGTAATTGTACTGTCGTCAAGTTTGTGAACGACACAACAATAGGTGGGAAGTTTGGTGGTAAGGATAACACCAAAAGTCTTCTGAGGGGTTTAGAAAGATTCAGTGAGTGGGAAAAAACTTGGCTCATGAAATGGAATGAGGGAAAATATGAGACTATACGCTTTGGCATGAAGAGAAGCTGAATATTATTTAAATGGAGAAAGACTGCAAAAGCTGTAATGCAGAACAGTTTGGGGTCCTTACGCATGAATCACATAAAGCTAGCATCAACTTCACCACATAATAGGGAAGTCAAATTGAATGTTTACCTTTTATTTCAAAGGGAATGCAGTATAAAAATAAGAAAGACTTGCTAAAGCTATACAAGGCAATAGTCAAATCATACCTAGTGGTAATGGAGGCAGATCAAAGAAGGTTCGCTGTGTTGATTGTGCATATGAAGGAAATTTGTTACAAGGAGATGTTGATTGGCCTGGTTCTATATTCATTAGACGTTATAAAAATGAAAGCAAAACATGTAAGTTTCTTAGGCGCTCATGAGGGTAAATGCAGAGAGTTTGTTTCCCCTTGTGAGAGAGTCTAAGACTAGAGGCCATAATCTTAGAGTAAGGGGTTGCCAATTTAAGACAGATGCAAAGAAATTTCTTCTCTCAAAGGGTAGTGAATGTGTGGAATTTGTTACCAAAGGTAACTGTTGAGACTGAATCGTTAAGAATATTTTAAGCTGACATCGGTATATTTTTAATCAAATGCTATATGGAAAAGGCAGTAGAGTTGAGGATTATTAGATCAGCCATGATCTCATTGAATGGCGGCGCAGACATGATGGGCTGAATAACCTATTTCTGCTTCTACATTTTATGGCTGATACGTAGCAAATGTCTGACCATTTTTAAAAATAACAAGAAATTACATTCCATTAAAACAGGATCACGCCTCTGTGACTTTCCGTGCCTACTTAAGATGCTACTTAAAATCAACCTTTTAGACCAAGCTTTCAATCCCTTACCAAATATCTTTTGTTTGGCCCAGTATCAAATTTTGTTTGGTAATGCTCCTGTCAAGTACTTCGGACATCTCACTACATTAAGTATGCTGTATAAATTGTTGTTGAATGCCAAATTTGCAAGCACTAATCATCATGTGTTAACTTTAATGTAGGATTGTTTGAAGAAGGGCATCAGCAATTATTGTTTCTAGGAGACCAAAATTACCCTCTTCGACCCACCCAACATCCTTCAGATAGCCACAAGGCAGAAAAGAGATAAAAATTGGTTATGTAGTCATGAAGATCAAACATGGTCAACATCTGGGAACGAATCATTCAATTGTATCATTCAGGCTCAATACTGCTAATACATTGAATGGCCATAAAATCGAAACCTTTTCAGCTTGATTAAGTAGTCGGTTATGCAATGAACAGGGAAAAGCTGAAGGGTGCGTGATATAATTGCCTACACTTTCGAGTAATTATTAATTGATGAAATGGCACATCCTTCTCGAGATGCTGCCAGTGGTCCATGGGGTAGAGATTTTACAAGGAAGTAATTTGTGAATCACTTGCTTTATACATCTACGCATACCAGAAGGACTGATGTGAGTGAGGTCACCTCCAATAATGATCTGGAAATGGTCTATGTGTCCAGTGAAAGGTTTTTGCCACCTTCAGCCATGGTTAGGCTCCAGAAGTTTAGCTGAAGGTAAATTTATACGAATGCAGTACGGACCTATTACACCTTTGCTAACTCGTAGATATCAATATTCCTGGTTACCTCCTCAAAAAGCAATAAAATTTGTCAAATATGACCTTCCCTCACAAATCCATGTTGACTATCCCTGATTAATCCATGTCTCGACTAGTTGGACTGAAGGGTCTGTTTCCATGCTGTATAACTCTATAACCTTCTAGTACAGATACATTCTGACCCACAGGTTCTTTCTCTTAATTCCCCCACAGCTGGGGTTAAACTGACTAGCCTTATATTTCCGGGCCTATCCCTTCATCCCTTTTATTTCAGTAATGGGACAACATTAGCAGTCCTCTGGAATGTCACTCGTGGCAAGAAAGGATTTGAAAATCACTGCTAGGGACCTGATGTCTCCTCCATTAACAGGAGATACCTTGCCTCTCTTAACTGCTTGACATGCATTTCATGTGGGCTTGTGGATTTATCCACTTTCAAGACTGCTATACCTGCTAGCACCTTCTCTCTCTATGTTAATTTTTCCAAATATTTCTTCCTATGCTTGAACAGAAACTTGTATGTGATTGCATTTCAATTAAATAGATTACTATAGGTTGTTCAGGAGTGAAATCAGGAATCACTTGTTCACAGAAAGGATAGTGGAATGGAACTAACTTCACAAAAAGACTGTGGATCAGGGTGCAGTTAGAATTTTCAAGAATAAAATTGACATTTTTATTACACAGTAAGTGCTATCAAGGGAAATGGAGGAAGGGCAGGTAAATAGAGCTGAACACATTGAATTGAATGGCAAAAAAAGCTGAAAGAACCACATGACTTCCTCCTGTTCCTAGTTTGAATATTTTTGGTATCTGTGCTCCTGCAAACATCTCATCACAAAAGCCACTGCAACTGAATGTGTTTTATTCCTTACTTTGTGCCTATATTTTCAATTAATAAAATCAGATCCATTCCTTTAGACAGTAGTAATTGCATTCACACACAAGCATTAGATGCTGATCATATGCTGCAGAGTTTCAACAGGCATGAATCAGCAGAAGGAAAGTTAAAGTGAATTGATGAAAATTGAGCTAGTCTCTGGGGATAGCCACGCTGCATTGTATCAGTACAACAGACAAAGAAGGAGTTGCCAATACAGCAACGACACTTGGGCCTTAATGGTTAAGGTCTGCTCCTGTTCTCTAGATCACAAAACCAGTTATAGCCTTGAGTTTGTTTCATTTTACATTGAATATACTTTTGATACCATGTATTTTTAATAATTGTAATGTTTTGAAACTACTTATCATTTTCCCTTGCCAATTTTTTTCTTCTTCCCATGCCATGCTAAAGATATTGACTTCTCACTTGGGATCCATAGATGGTAGTTGGCCTTCACTGCATAGCCAAGCAGCTACTATTCGTGTGGCTGTGCTACCAGGATTATCATAGTATTGTTATTCTCACGTCATGTTCACAAACACAAACATTTCCGCAAACCCCGGACATAACTACTCATTGGACAGAGATAAAAGGTACTGCAGATGCTGGAGAATCCGAGATAACAAGCATGGGGCTGGATGAACACAGCAGGTCAAGCAGCATCATAGGAGCAG
>JAHRHZ010000070.1:4060538-4077272 GCA_024137785.1 Ginglymostoma cirratum
TGGGCCCGAAATGTCAAGTTTTCCTGCTCCTATGATGCTGCTTGACCTGCTGTGTTCATCCAGCCCCATACTCATTGGACAGCCTTACTTTGTCTGTGAGGGGCTGATGATAGATATCTACTTAAATGAAATCTTACACATGAATTCTGCTATAGATTCAAAGCAAGTTCATTTTTTTGGGGAAGTCTCAAGTGCAGTTCTTTGTCAGTACTAAAGTAACCAATTTCTGGTGTGCACTTTGTATAATCACTCTTGGTCTACAGTCATACTGAACACTCTGTGCCAGAGTTCCCATTTCTGATCATAATTCAGTAATCCCTGCTGGAGCTGGTGCAGTTGGAATGTTGGATGAACTTAATTCTTGCTCCCTCCTAAGGCATCAAATAGCCAAAGGGACCATGCTACAACAAGAATTTACACACCTGGAAATATAGGAAAGAGAATTGCAAAGAAAATTAATGAAGTGTAAGAACAAAGGGAATCATTAACACAAAATGGACAGTCCTTTTAGTCATAGGCTGGCTTTAACAATTACTTACCAAGTTAACTTCTAAGAATAATCCTTAAAATGATTTAATTATTCTCATATTTTGGCTGAATAATTATTTGCTTTGTAAAAATATTATTTAATTCATGAGTGACAAAGGTTCATATGTGGACAGCACAAAGATCCTCTAATCTGATGCATGCCAGCCCCCCTTGCCTGTAATGGTTTTAGTTTAAATTAAGGATGCGGGAAGTCATTCCTAGTGTCAGTAAATGACAACTGAAGTCATCTTTAACTTACTGCAATGAAATTGATTCTTGAAGGAGTTTGCAAGGTTGGCAGCCCAAGTATGGTTAGTCACCTTTGTTCATCAACTACTGTGTCTCAATATGCTGCTGCAATTGTTGTATCACACTACAGCCAATAAAATGGGCAATGCAATGTGCATTACCCCATAAGCATAATACACTAGCCTGTTCCATGAAAAGCTTCTTATTTTCATTAATGTAAAGGAATCAAATTATTTGATTATTCTTGAGTTGATGTAGGCATGTTGGGGAAGGCAGATTGAGCTGAAGACTAGCTTTCGTCCGTTCTTGGTTTTTTAAAATAAAACTGGCAATAGGCATACAGGAGGACAGACTGGCACGATAATTTAAAGGCAGGAGAACTGGACGTATCAGTTTGATGCCTCTTGTCTGAAAGCCTCATAGATATAAAAGCACTATCAGTGTTATCTCCACAGTTCCTAAACAAGGTTATTCTACAGCCCGTAGGTAAACTTGGAGTCTTATCTTGGGAATTACAAGGTAAACGATACAGGAGGTTTTCTGTACACTGATGTAAACAGGGTTATCATGAACAAGAACATTTATGAAAGGTTTGTTGTGAACTGTTTTTCTGTGTGCTGCATAGGAACCTGGTGCCCTCTGGTGGAATAGCAGTCTGTTGAAATCTAAAGAACTGCAGAAGCTGTAAATCAGGAACAAAAACAGAAGTTGCTAGAAAAGTTCAGCAGGTCTGGCAGCATCTGTGAAGAAAAATTCAGAGTTAACATTTCAGGTCCAGTGATCCAAAACATTAACTCTGCTTTTCCAGCAACTCCTGTTTTTGGAGCAGTCTGTTGATATTGCTTCAGTATTCCGTCTTAGGATTTTTCACTAGTGGATGGAAGGAACGTGGGAGCATTGGAGAGGGTACAGAGATGATTGGGGGCCTAGGACTGTTTTTCTTGTAGGAAAGGAAATTGAGATGAAACTTGATGAAGGTCTTTAAAATTGTAAAGTTTCTGGATGGCGTGAGTAGGAAGAAACTACCCCAATTGTGAGAACATTGCAAATGAGGGGACACAAGTAAGAGAAGCAAAAGAGAAGCCTATAGAACAGTTGTTTGGGGTCTGGTCTGCACTGACTGGGAGTATGGTGGAGGCAAGTTCAATCAAAGCATTTATTGCCTTCTGAAAAGGAAGAATGTGCAAGGCTTTGATGAGAAAGTGGGAGAATGGTGCTAAGTAAACTGTTCATTCAGAGAGCCAGTGCCATCATGATGGACTGAATGGTCTCGTGCACAGTCATCACTGTCTAATTTTATAACACATTCACTCAATGCACATACACTAGTTTTCTGAAGAAGCCATCCATTTAGCCCTATTTCCCTTCTTGTTTCAGGATCTATTAAATTTGAATATAAATGTGTTGTGTTTGCTGGGCTGGTAACCTATATTTGCATATCTACATTGTGCTTGCCTGATGGTTTAGTGTCATTATGCATTTACTCTGATACTCAGTTTGCATAGAGCAGCTTCACTGTCCAAAACATGCTAAAATAGATTATTTCAGCCAGGAAAAAGTAAATAGTGAACCTGTTCAGAGACTTTGATCTGTATGATCTGTGTGATATTTGAGGAGAGCTGTGAGTTACCAGTATCTTTGCTCATCTATATGCTTAGGAGTACTAATGTTAACTCCTCCCCACCTCCCTGTGAGATGGATAATGACAGTCTGAGACTAAACACTGTGTCACTAAGCCTGTCCAAATAGCCAACCTGAAATAGCTTCCTTCTGGACCCAGTTGGAAGCATCAAGCCAAGATGCTTAAACATATATAATTTTTAGCTGTGTGACTGTTCTTTCAATGACTTGTTGTTTCCATGTTAGGCTAAACCGGTGAAAGCAATGAGATTTAGCATGTGAAGACACCACCTATTATTCTAACATGAACAATGAAAAGAAAGTTCACATTTTCCTTGGAGCACCAGCCAATTTGACACAGCAGAGAACATCAGCAAAAGAAGCAGTAGCTGATGACAGCTCCAAGAAGTGGCTTCAGTGCCAGTTCTTGTATGATAACAGATCTCTCAATGCTATTCCTAGAAAGTGCAGCATCAAGGAGTCTCGGAAACATTTTGATTGGCAAAAAGCAACATTACAGCTGGAAAATCAATATGGACAGACTTCTACTTCAAAAAGTGAAGACGGAATTATAGTGGAAACCAGCAAACATGATATTCCATGTTATAAAGACCTCAATGCCAGAAAAGTAGGGAAACAGCACAGGGAACAATTGAGCAATAAAAAATTTTTGAATTCAGAAGAGGGTCTGAAAATAACAGAAGAACGTGATTGTGCTTTCATCAGTCCTAATTGCTCAGGAGAAAATGTCAAGACATCTTTGAAATCTGACAATGAAAGCAGACAAAGTGAGAAAAATGGGCTTGAGAGTCAGGACCTTCAGTGCAGAATAACAGAGCAGAATGCACCTTTGAAAGAAGATTGTCCAAAGTTTCTCTGTCACTCTTTGATGGAATACTTTCAGAATATCTTTCCAGCTGAAGAGCAGGAGTCTTGCTTCAGATGCACATCAGTAAAAGAACATTTATCATCTGATGCCAAGTTCCTCAATGTGTTAGCTGCCAGTCAAGCTGCTCTTTTCTCATGGGGGCATTCAGAGAATCAGTTCAACACACAGGATTTGAATGAAAATGTAAAAGTGAAACTGAAAAAAAACGTGGATGTCAATGAACAGTCCCATCAGTTGCTTACATCTACTCATAATTTTATTAGACATTTTGGACAAAGTGCCAGTGAGACAATGTATAGGCAAGATAACAGTTCTGAAAATACCCCAGAACTTTTCAGCTTATTCAGTGCCCAGCAACTGTCCACTGATGAGGCTATAAATGGAAGGACTTCAGAATGTTCAGAACAATCTTTCAGTCCCTCCACTAAATGGTCAAATGATGACGTTGAGATTAATATTGAACCATATAATGGTGGGGTCCTGTACTCTCAGGTTTCAGACAATGCTGAGTGGTCTTTGAAAAGATCAGTGGAGGTTGCTAAGGAACCTGAGGAGGTAAAGCAGGTGACACAAACGCCAAGATCTCCAGTTTGTTTAGATAGCGATCCACCATCTACTAAGAAAATAAAAACAATGAATCCTGAGAAAATATCCGACCTTGGGCTCTATTTGAAGGCAAGGAGGGATCAGTGGCTAACACCTAATATTGGATTAATCGAAACACAACGGCTTAAGAACTGCACTGACCGGAATAGGAAGTACCATGTTTTGGTCACTGTACTGTTCCGCTGTCTCCTTAAGGAAATACAGATCAAATCAGGAACATTCGCTGGCTGCAGAGTCCCCATAGCAACTATTTTGGTTACAGACCAATCAGGAGTCATCATGAAAATTGCACTGTGGCGGGCTGCTGCTTTCTGGGCACTCAGTGTCTTCCCTGGGGATGTCTTACTAGTAACAGGTAAGAGAACTTGTATTTCTTAATATTTGTTGATTCTTTTAGAAATTTAGTCGGTGGGGGGTGGGGGAGGAGGGGGGGTGGGGGGGGGGGAGTCTTTCCAGCCAAGGAATTGCAATTTCTTTATGTGAGGGAAGTTACAAAACCAGAAATTGATACTGGGTCAGATTCATTCTGTCCTCGAACAAAAACAAAAATGGCTGAAAAATCTCAGCAGGGCTGACAGCATCTGTGGAGAAAAATCAGAGTTAACATTTCAGGTACAGTGACCCTTCTTCAGAACAGTTCTTCAGTTCTGATTTCTCTCCACAGATACTGCCAGAATTGCTAAGATTTTCTAGCAATTTCTGTTTTTGTTTCAGATTTGCAGCAGGTGCAGTTGTATCAGCTTTTTATTTTATCATTCTGTCCTGTGCTGGGCTTCTATGAGACAGAATTGAAGGTAAGTGGGGAATCCCCTTGAATTGATCTTGAATCAAAATTGAAATTGGCAGATTTATTTAAGTCATTTAAGGGTATAATGAGCAGGTGGCCGATATATTTACAGTTCCTAAAGGCATTCAATAGGATGCAACATTGCAGTAGATAGGAACTGATGGTTTTAAATATCAGAAATCACATGACACCAGGTTATAGTCCAACAGGTTTACTTGAAAACACAAGCTTTCGGAGCCTCGCTCCTTCTCGAGATAACATATAAGCATGGATAGAATTGTCAAATTGACAGAACACAGGATAAATGAATTGTTTTCCTGGTGGTAAATTAACCAATAAGGTGCTACAGGGACCAATGTTGAAGCCTCACATACTTACTATTGTTAAATTTGGCAGAGGAACCCCCTTGTGGCACAGTGGTAGTGTCCCTACCCCTGGACCAGGAAGCCTGGGTTCAATTCCCACCTGCTCCAGAGCAATGTAATTACATCTCTGAACAGGTCGATTAGAAAAATTGATTTAATTATTTTAAAAGAAAGGTTAAATTTGACAGAATATCAGACAAAGCTCCTATTTTCCCAAATACTACCCTGGTCCCTGCATCTTCCCAACCTTCCTGTTATTATTAAGATACAGATCTTTCATGCATGGAATCCTTGGTAAATAAAATCGCTGCCTACTATGACCCTAAGCTTCACAACATTCAAATCAGAATGTCCCCTTAAGTTTCAAAGCCCACTCAAGGTCTTCCAGCACAAAATCTTGTTAGACATTACAGTGCCATAGAGTCATAGAGATGTGCAGCACAGAAACATACTCTTTGGTCCAACTCATCCATGCCAACCAGACATCCTAAATTAATCTAATCCCATTTGCTAGCATTGGGCCCATATCCCTCTAAACCTTCCCTATTAATGTACACAACCAGATGCCTTTTAAGTGTTGGAAGCATACCAGACTCCACCACTTCCTCTGGCAGTTTGTTGCATACACACACCACCCTCTGTATGAAAAAGTTGCCCTCGGGCCCTTTTTATATCTTTCCCCTCGCAGCTTAAGCCCTTGCCCTCTAGTTTGCACTCCCGTCCCTGGGGGAAAAGGCCTTGGCTGTTTACTTTATCTATTCCCCTCATGATTATATAAACTTCTTTTAGGTCATCCCTCAGTCTCTGACACTCCAGGTAAAATAGTCCCAGCCTATGGCTCAAATCCTCCAACCCTGACAACATCCTTGTAAATCTTTTCTGAACCCTTTCAAGTTTCACAACATCCTTCCTATGGCTGTGAGACCAGAATCAAATGCAGTATTCCAAAAGTGGCCTAACCAATGTCCTATACAGCTGCAGTATGACCTCCCAACTTCTATACTAAGTGCACTGACCAATAAAGATAAGTTTACCAAATACCTTCTTCACTGTCCTGTTTACCTGAGACTCCACTTTTAAGGAACTGTGAACCTGTACTTGAAGATCTCTTTGTTTGGCCACACTCCCTAGGATCTTACCATTAAGTGTAAACGTCCTGCTCTGATTTGTCTTTCCAAAATGCAGCATCCCACATTTATCTATCTGCCACTCCTTGGCCGATCGGCCCATCTGATCAAGGTCCCATTGTACTCTGACATAACTTTCTTGGCTGTCCACTGCACCACCAATTTTGGTGTCTTCTGCAAACTTACTAACCATACCTCCTATGTTCACATCCAAATCATTGATACAAATGAAAAGCAGTGGACCTAGCACCGATCCTTGTGGCACACCACTGGTCAAAGGCCTCCAGTCTGAAAAGCAACCCTCTACTACCACCCTCTGTCTCTAATCTGTGAGCTAATTTTGTGTCCAACTGGCTAGTTCTACCTATATTCCATGTGAAATAACCTTGTTAACCAGTCTACCATGCTGACTCTTGTCAAACGCCTTACTGAAGCCTACCGCTCTGCTTTCATCAATCCATTTTGTCACTTCCTCAAAAAACTCAGTCAAATTAGTGAGATACGATTTCCCATTCACCAAGCTATGTTCACTATCCTTAATCAGTCCTTGCCTTTCCAAATGCATGTAAATCCTGTCCCTCAGAATCCCCTCCAACAACTTGGCCACCACTGATGTCAGCCTCACTGGTCTATAGTTCCCTGGCCTTTCCTTACCATCTTCCTTAAATAATGGCACCACGTTAGCCAACCTTCAGTCTTCCAGCACCTCACCTATCCCTATCGATGATACAAGTAATCATGGCATGCTACACAATTATAGATGTCATCGTTCCAATAAAATATTAATTTGTCCATGTACCCCGCCACTGGAAAATCCCATCTTCTTCATGAATGTCTTTCAGAGAAGGAAATTCTGCCATCCTCACGTGGTCTGGCTGACATGTGACAATGTGGTTGACTCTCAACTGCCCTCTGGTAAGCCACTCAGTTATATCAATTGCAGTGGTGTCTCAACGAAGAAATGAAACCAGACTAACCACCTAGCATCGATCTAAGCAACTGAAAGGACAATGGCAGAAACAGCCCAGTCAATGGCACGAAGTCCTCCTGACTAACATCTGGTCTAGTTCCAAAATTGGGAGAGCTGTCTCACAGACTAGTCAAGCAATGCCGTGTCATAGACATAATCACAGAATCATACCTCACAGACAATGTTCCAGACACTATCATCCCCATCCCTGGATACGCTGTGTCCCAGTAGAGGTGGCAGCACAGTGGTATACACCAGGAGCGAGTTGCCATCAGAGTCCTCAACATTGACTGCTGGTTATCATGTACCACCCTCCCTCTGCTGAGGAATCAGTATTCCTCCATGTTGAACAACACTTTGAGGAAGCACTGAAGGTGGCAGTGGCGCAAAATGTCCGCCACCATGACAGGCTTGGCAGCAACACGGCTCCACAACTACCCTCTACCTTCTACAATCAAGCCAATTTTGTATGCAACTTACCAACCTGCTGTGAATCTCATGTGACATAATCTCCTGGACTCGCCTACCATGACGGACCTTGTCAAATGCTTTAGCAAAATCTGTTTAGACAATTTACATTGCCCTAACCTCATCAATCATCTTTGTCACTTCCTCAAAAAACTCAAACTTGTGAGAGAAGATCTGCTCCACTCAAACCCATGCTCTGACTATCCATGATTAAGTTCATTCTTTTATAAATGTCTGTGGGTAAGAAACTATTCCTGGAATTTCCCGACCACTGATGTAAGGCCAACTGGTTTATAATTTCCTGGATTATCCCTGTTGTCCTTCTTAAATAAAAGAAGGGTCTAGGCCCAAAACGTCAGCCTTCCTGCTCCTCAGATGCTGCTTGGCCTGCTGTATTCATCCAGCTCTACACCTTGTTAACAACGTTGGCTACTCTCCAATCTTCTGGGACCCCTCCTATTGCTAAAGAGGATACAAAAAGATCTCTGTCAAGACTCAGCAAACTCCTCTTTTGCCTCCCTCAGTATCCTGGGTTAGATCCCATCAGGCCCCGGGGACTTACCTACCTCAATGTTTCTCAAGATACCCAACACCACCTCCTTTTTAATGTTGACATGTCCTAAGATGTCAAGATATCTCTAATCTTACCATCATCCATATTCTTCTATTTGGTGAATACCGATGCAAAGTACTCATTAAGGACCACAACGTACTTCCTCTGTGAAATAAAAGCACAGAGGCTGGTATCCGGTCATCAAGTCACCTTTTATTTACACGTGCACAGTACATGGGCTCTGACCAGCCAACTCGAAGCTAGTCCCTAGACTGAGGAGACCTTCTGAATCTCATGTTTATATCTGTCAGCCAGGGCTCCCTGATTGGCCCAGGTTAACCCCAATCAAGGGTCTCATAATCAGTGAGGCCCACCTGGCCCTGGTTCCGATCACTACTCTCTGGCTTCATGCAAAATTCCTTCCTTTGACCTTGAGTGGACCTGCCCTTTCCCTAACTACCCTCTTACTCCTATTGAATGTATTAAATGCCTTAGGATTCTCTTTAATCCTACTTGCCAATGACATTTCACGGCCCTTTTTAGCCTTCCTAATTCCTTGTTTAAGTTCTTTTCCACTTTCCTTACATTCCTAAAGGGATTGATTTCAGTTTCCTAAACCTTACACATGCTTCCTTTCTCTTTTTGACAACACTTTCAATATCTCTTGTCGTCCAGGGTTTCCAAATCTTGCCATTCTTTATCTTTCATCCTTACAGGAACATGCTGATTCTGAACTCTGATCAGCTGGCCTTTAAAAGATTCCCACATAACAGATGTGGATTTACTCTCAAACAGCCACCCCAAATCTAATTTCTCCAGTTTCCGCCTGGTGCTTTTATAATTATCTTGGTCTCAATTCTACTTTCTGTCCTGTCTCCACAACCCTTCAACCCACTGCTAATTAAGAATCTATCTCCTCAAATTGACTCAGTGTCCCAACATCCATCACAGATTGACAACCTTTTGAGAGAGGCAACTCCTCCACATCTCTGTTTTAAATCTGCTACTCCTTATCCTAAAAATGTGTCCTCTTATTCTTGATTGCCCCACAAGGCAAAACATCCTTTCAATATCATCTTTGTCAATCCCTTTTAATATCAAATATGCCTCAATTCAATCTTGTCTCATTCTTCTAAACTCTCGAGAGAATGGACCTAAACTGCTCAGTCTCTCTTCATAACACAAAATTCTTATCTCTGGAGTTAATGTAGTGAACCTCCTCTGAACTGCCTGCAATGCAACTACATCCCTCCATTAAGTTAAAAAACTGTACTTAATACTGCAGGTGTGGTCTCGTTAAAACCTTGTACAGTTGCAGCAACACTTCTCTACTTATATACTCTATTCCTTTAGCAATAACTGGCAAAATTCCATGTGGCTTCCTTATTATCTGCTGTATCTGCATACTGTGATTCTTGCAGAGGACACCCAGATTCCTCTGAACCAAAGCACTCTGAAGTCTCTCTCCATTTAGAAAATCTGTTTGTTGCTTTTTCTATTTTGATCAAAAGGGATTACCTCACACTTATCAATGTTAAATTTCATATGCCAAAATCTGGGCTATTCACCTAATCTATCCATATCCACTTGTAATATTTTTATTTCTTCATTACTACTTACTTTCTCACCTATTTTGTTTTCATCTGCAAATGCGGCTATATTACCTTCTATCCCTGGATCCAAGTCTTTAATATAGGTTCTAAATTGTTGGGGCCCAAGGACCAAATCCTTGGCACTCCTCTCGTTACACCTTGCCAACCAGGAAAAGACCCATTTATCCTGACTCTTTGCTTTATGTTGGTTAGCTAATCCTCTATACAAGCAAATAAATTACCCCAATCCTGTGTGAGCCTACCTTGTGTATTAATCTTTTGCGCACCACCTTAGCAAATGCCTCCGGAAGTATAGATTTACTACAACTACAGGATCCCCATTATCAACTTTGCTAGTTACATCTTTGAAGAACTTTAGTTGATTAATTGAATACAGTTTACTGTTCATTAAATCATACTGATGCTGACAGATTGTGTTTTGACTTTTCAAATGTTCTGTTATTACTTTCTTAATAATGAATTCTAACAATTTCCTAATGACAAATGTTAAATTAACTAGTTTGTAGCTTCTTACTGACTGCCTCCTTCCCTTTTTGAATAAGCGCATTATATTAGCATTTTTCCAATCCACTAGAACCTTTCCAACGTCTGGGGCATTTTGGATTTTATAACCAATGTATCCACTGTCCCTGCTACCAGGTTAAAAACCAGGATGTAGGCCATCAGACCCTGGGGACTTGTCTGCCTTCAGTCCCAACAGTTGGCTCAGTACTTTTTCCCTATGTGATGATGAATATTATAATATCTTTGTTTTCTGTAACAGCCATAGCCTGTTACTTGTGGGATGGCGCTACAGTCCTTCACTTAAAAGCTGAGGCAATGCACTGGTTTAGTTTCGCTGCCATTTCTATCTTCCCCACCATTAACTTCCCAGTCTCATCCTCCAAGGGAGCAACATTCATTCAGCTACTCTTTTCCCTTTTATATGCTTGAGGAACCTGAAGAAGATGTCTGTGACAGACTCCAATAGCACAGAGTTGCTCACTAGAAGAGTAGCTAGAGAACTATTAGCAATGTCTTGCATATGATAACAAGGAAAGAAGTTCTCTTGGTGGCTGTAATGCAGGCACAATTAGATATCTCTCCTTGCTACAAAGTGAATGGGTTTCGAGATTTTATGGTTCAGCCCTTTAACTACCCTGTAATTGAACCTCATAAACGTGAGCCAACCGACATCCATATACTGATGTGTCACATGCATTTGCTTTATACAAGGAGCGTTTTGTTTTTCTCACAACATTGACATACACCATCTATGCCAAGCACACTTTCACTTAACCTGTACCACATTAATGAAACACCACTGGAGAAGTGTTGAGGGTGCAGCTCATGGCACGCAGCAACCCGTTGTAAGGACAGTTGAGATGTTTGTTTTGTTCTCCAAATATAGTTTGCTGATTAAACCTGATTTTTTTAATATTAATCTGTTTTATTTTTGACCTAAAAAGGAAGATTTTTCCGCAGTTCTTTTCTTCAACAAAAAAAATTAAACTGGAAAGTCAGAAGATTTAAAGGCAGATTGTGCAATAAGACAAACCATTGTTTATTATTTTTCTGATTTAACACCATTTTCTTATGATAAATCCTGACTTAAATATTTTAGGTAGTTTACTAATTTTGGTTCTGTTTCCCCAACCTGTTTATTTTCCTCTGAGCTAGGAGGTCAGGATACAAACCTGGATGTTAGCTTTTTCATCACCTGGTTTCCCAAATCGTTTTGGCTCCAAACACCAGATAACTAATTTACTGCCTATGGATTCATCCCAAATCAGTATTCAACACAAATATCACAAAATGACTGTGAGATCACCAAGTTTAGAATATAGTTATGGAAAAAAGCACATGATCAAGTAGAGAAATAGAAAGGGGACAATTTTTTCAATCTAGGTAGATTAATGAAAATTTGTGGGCAAAACAATAATTGAAAAATGTTGGCCTTCATAGAGACGTTGTTTAAATTACAGAGTAGAGGCTTTCCCATCTGTGGAAAAGAAGGACGTCCAAATATTCCCTGGATGACTAAAGGTTTAGAGGTTAAATTGAGACAGAGGACAAAGAGGCTTATGGCAATTGTAATTCTCTTAATACTATAGAGAACCAAGCTGAATAAGAAGTGGTCTAAAAAGGGGAGTAGTTGGGACAAAGCCAAAGTATGAAAATAGGTGAGCAGCTAACATAAAAGGGAACCCAAAAGATTTCTATATTTTTCATATTTCATATAAACATATTGCTATGTGAATAGTAGTCAAAGGAATATGGGACCAATTGGGGATCAAAAAGGAGAGGTACAAAATCTTTATTTTCCATCTGACTTCACTAACAAAGACAGTGCTGCCCACGTAGGTGGAAAAGTGGAGGCACATGAGACACAAAGGTCTTATAGCTCCTAATTTGGAAGTCCATAAGTTTCAACCCTTGCTTTCAGCCATCAGAGGGTGGATTGTGTTGTATAGATGATCAAGAATCAACTGTATTGGAAATTGGAAAGCGTATAAATCACTTCTGCTTTATTTAATTTCAGGTTAACCATTTTATTCTCCTCAATTGCAGCCTTAACGGTTATGTTTTTAGCCACTTGATTGTGCAGGATTTTAAATGGTTATTGCAGAGTAAGGGGTTAATTAGAAACAAAAACAGAAATTGCTGGGAAAAACTCAGCAGTCTAGCTGCACATGTTGAGAAAAAGCAGAGTTAACATTTCAGCTCCAGTGATCCTTCTTCAGACAAGTTAATTAAACTTTCACTCTCAGAATAGCTAATCAACATGTGCATAAGGAGCTGTATCGTAGCAATGTCAGATCATATAGAAATGTAACCTAAATCTGTAAGGTTTCAAAAGCTGTCTTGTCTTTTTATCCCTTGTACATGTTGGGTTTATTGTCAGTGTATAACTCATTTTACTATGAAGACAGTGACGAGACCTATAGAATGAGAGGCAAGCAACAAGGAGTGCCTGACGTGAAGTGTAGACACCACGATGCTATGGGTGAAGGATGAGGCCAGCCCAGTTATCCAAACCCTGAAATGGGGAAAATGCCAGAGAGAAATTCAGTGGTGCAAGAAAGCAGTGGTGACAGACTTCAAGGCCCACTTAGGTTCCAGACTACAGAGAAGGAAAGATTAAATACAGCAAGAGAAAGTCCAAAGCAAGGAATATGGCGAGCAACAAGCAAATAAATCTAAACAGTGCATAATAAGTTGCTATAGATCAGAAATCTTTCCAGATAGGAATAACTGCACAAGAGAGCAACCTATACAATGCCAAAAAGAGCAAGAAAGAAAAATAAGTATTTTAGCTACTATTGCCCACAAAGCAAATCCACCAATGAGGGACAAAGCCTTGCCTTGACTAAACCCTTAAGAATATTTCAGTAGTCCTTACCAGACCGTGTATTGGATAAGCTGGCACCAACAGTTTAGCAAATACTGTACCGGTTCAGGCCTCAATTAAATTCCAACAAAGACCGAGTCAATGTGTTGTACATGATTAGTGGTAGTACCAACACTGTTTTCCACAGACAAGGCATAACAAATCTAACTAGAGTGTATGACAATATTATTAAAACTTTCAGCTCTTATTTCAGTGTAATACGGAACTCTATTATATATCAGACAAAGTTTAATTGACACAAGCAGGAGGTGGTGAGATCACTGTTTATAAATTAATCATTTTATACCACTCTGGAGTTTAGGCCTAAACAGCTGCACACAAGGGTAAAGGAAAATGGGGGTACATAAGATGCCCAGATTGAAGGAATGCAGAGACTTCGGAGGATAGTAGTGCTGGAGGAAGCTACTGAAGTAGGGAAGTGGAAGGCTGTGGATGCATTTTAAAACATGGATGAGAATTTCAAATTCAGAACATTATTAGGTTTGGCTAAGTGGGCTTTTCTTGATTCAGCTTTTACATAGATGATTTGGAGTTGGGGACTAAGTGTGATGTGTCAAAATTTGCAGATGACACTAAGGTGAGTGGTAGAGCAAAGTGTGCAGAAGACACTGAAAGTCTGCAGAGGGATATAGATAGTCTAAGTGAGTGGGCAAAGGTCTGGCAGATGGAGTACAATGTTGATAAGTGTGAGGTCATCCATTTTGGTAGGAATAACAGCAAAATGGACTATGTTTTAAATGGTAAAAAATTGCAGCATGCTGCTGTGCAGAGAGACTTGGGTGTCCTTGTGCATGAATCGCTGAAGGTGGGATTGCAGGTGCAGCAGGTGATTAAAAAGGCAAATGGAATTTTGTCTGCCATTGCTACAGGGATGGAGTTTAAAAACAGGGAGGCTATGCTGCAGCTGTATAGGGTCCTGGTGAGGCCACACCTGGAGTACTGTGTGCAGTTTTGGACTCCTTACTTGAGAAGTGATATACTAGCACTGGAGGGGGTGCAGAGGAGATACACTCGGCTGATTCCAGAGTCGAGAGGGTTGGATTATGAGGAGAGACTGAGTAGACTGGGATTATACTCATTGGAATTCAGAAGAATGAGGGGAGCTCTTATAGAAACATATAAGATCACGAAGGGAATAGATAAGGTGGAGGCAGGGAGGTTGTTTCCACTAGCAGGTGAAACTAGGACTAGAGAGCATCGCCTCAAAATAAAGGGAAGCAGATATAGGACTGAGGTCAGGAGGAACTTCTTCACCCAAAGAGCTGTGAATCTGTGGAATTCCCTGCCCAGTGAAGCGGTTGAAGCTACCTCACTGAATGTTTTTAAGGCAAGGCTAGATAAAGTTTTGAACAGTAAAGGAATTAAGGGTTATGGTGAGTGGGCAGGTAAGTGGAGCTGAGTCTCAAAAAGATCAGCCATGATCTTATTAAATGGCAGGGCAGGCTCAAGGGGCCAGATGGCCTACTCCTGCTCTTAGTTCTTATGTTCTTATGTTCGTTCATATTTTCTCAGAGTTTGAAGTTCTATGTGAGCTTCAACTCAGAAGAGTACAGGGCCTTGACCATGTTCATTATGCTTTCAGATCAGTGCCAGTCTGTGATCTGAATGTAGTTTCTCTAGCTCCATTGGCTACTGAGGACAGCTAAAATTTACCCTGAGTTTATTGTATTTGTTTGATTTAAATTGTCTACAATAAATTAGTAATCAAGTAATTCTCAATTAGCAACTGACGCAATTTCCTGTTGCACAAAAAAAGAAATTTTTTGAGAATTTAACTTTTTTAAACAGCACAGTTCCACATGTACACCAAGAAAAGATGGCATCTCGAATAGCACAGCTCAAGACTATGAAGTGCAAACTTAAATTGTATGCTCGTGTCTTTGGAATGGGCAAAAACTACATTTTCATTTGAGGCTAAAACGTTACCCACTAGGCTAGGTTGTGAAATGGAGATAGTTTATGTTATAACTTCAAATATGAATGTTCTAACCACCTTCTTCTGAAAGTATTAATTTACACAAATTTCCTTGAATGTCTGAAGAATACATTTCATGATTTCTAATTTATTACTCGAGATGCAGAATAATATATATAAAATACTGTAGATGCTGGAAATCTGAAACAAACACAGAGAATGCTGAAGAACTCTGCAGGTCTGGCAGTACCTGTGGAGTAAAACAGAGTTAATGTTTCGAGTCCAGTACAACTTTTCTTCAATTGTTACAGAACAATATGTGGTGGAAGAAGAAGTTAAGGTAAATAACCAAACAGTGCTATAGTCCAATATGTTGTTCTAAAGCCATGAGCAAACGTGCAGTACAAGCTCATTAATGTAAAAGCAGACCAGCAACAGTGTCTCAACTCTGCTGCTACCCAGTGATTTCTTCTAGTTGGCTGCGTATCTACGAATTTTAAAAAAGTAGAACGGCACCTCATCTTCACTGTAGGCATCTGTTGGACCATTAACATATTAAGTTTTTATGTGCTGATAAACAAAAACCAATCCCTTGAATATTCTGGAAAGTAACGTGGAATAAAGATTCCTTTGGAGATGGTAAGAACTGCAGATGCTGGAGTCAGAGATAACACAGTGTGGAGCTGGAGGAACACAGCAGGCCAGGCAGCATCAGAGAAGCAGGAAAGTTGACATTTCAGGTTGGGTCTCTTCTTCAGAAATTTCTGAAACCTGAAACTTTCCAGCTCCTCTGATGCTGCCTGGCCTACTGTGTTCCTCCAGCTCCACACTGTGTTATCAAGGTTCCTTTGTTTTGGTTGGGGATTTATTTATGTTTCTGCCCTTTCAGATGTCGTTGTACATTGCAACCAATGGCAGGGAGAAGAGTTGTTGCAGTCCACCCCAAGGAGCAAAATGATCAAGCTGGGACCTTGCTTACAGATTCAAATTGCTCAATGTAGGTGATGTGTTATTAATGAGAAAACAGGGATATTAGCACTTCGGGGCTGTGAAATGCAGCATATTGCACAGCATTTTACCAAAAATTGGAGTATTTTTGCCAGAGAGCCTGGTACTGAGATAGAAAAGCTTGAATGATTTATAAGCACCATCTGAACCCAGAGTATCTGCTGCCCCTGCACTGGTGGAGGATGCTGGCACTGTCACCATCATTGATATTGACTTGGAACTGGAAGCCAGCTCCAACTCCATCTATATGTGGATGCATGGTACCACTGACAACCAAGGAAATGTTGCCATTTTCATTGCACTTGAAGTTCTGCTCAGTGCCCACTCTGCCACTTCACTCAGCATCCTCAGCTCCCTACTCACCCATTTACTCCTCCACTCTCCTTCACTCAGCATTCTCAGCTCCCACTAACTCCTCCACTCTCCTTCACTCAGCATCCTCAGTGCACCCATTCATTCCTGTCCAGTTTCACTCAACATCCTCAGCTCCCTGCTCACCCATTCACTCCACGACTCTCCTTCACTCAGCACCCTCAGCTCACCCATTAATTCCTCTGCTCTCCAGTTTCACTCAACATCTTCCGCTCCGTGCTCACCTATTCACTCCTCCACTCTCCTTCACCCAGCATCCTCAGCTCCCTGCTC
>JAHRHZ010000070.1:4077282-4126184 GCA_024137785.1 Ginglymostoma cirratum
ACTCTCCTTCACTCAGCACCCTCAGCTCACCCATTCATTCCTCTGCTCTCTGGTTTTACACTGCATCCTCAGCTCCCTGCTCACCCATTCACTCCTCCACTCTCTTTCACCCAGCATCCTCAGCTCCCTGCTCACCCATTCACTTAGCATCCTCAGCTCCCTGCTCATCCATTAACTCCTCCCATCTCCTTCATTCAGCTCCCTGCTCGCCCAATCACTCCTCTGCTTTCCAGTTTCATTCAGCAAACTCAGCTCCCTGCTCGCCCATTCACTTCTCCCCTCTCCGGTTTCACTCAGCACCCTCAGCTCCCCGCTCGCCCGTTCACTTCTCCGTTGTCTGGTTTCACTCAGCATCCTCAGCTCCCTGCTCACCTATTAACTCCTCCACTCTCTTTCACTCAGCATGCTCAGCTCCCTGCTCATCCATTCACTCCTCCGCTCTCCAGTTTCACTCAGCATCCTGAGCTTCCTCCTCTCCTCCCCATTCTATTTGACTCTTCCACTCAGCTTCATTCTCCCACTCGCCATTTCACTTGATGTCCCAATTCCCTATTCAGTACCCCTCAGCCACCTCACTTACTAAATCCCTGGTTGACTCACTCCTAACCCTCACCGCGTGTCACTACCACCTAACTCTCTCATTGCTTAAGACTGAACTGCAAGACAATACCGAATTGAGGATTGGGAACATGAGCATCATGTGTTACAAATGGAGCAGTAAGCAACTCACAATCCTAGGATTTAATTAATTTAAAATATTTGAAAAGAATACTGATTTAATATTCCTGTTTTTTGATGCAGACACCTTGCTACGGCACTGCTGGCGGTTACATCACATTCAGTGTGGCTGCGTGGGTGTTGTCTGTGCTCCCTGCAGTTGCAATGGTAGCAAATACAGCCTAATAGAAAGGGTAATTGCACCTAGCTGGGTGAAGCTTCCCAGAGTCAGTGCCATTGTCACTGTGACTCAGGCTATTACAATAGTGCCTTGAAAAACTCCATCATTGAATACATTTAAGGCTGCATTTCCATCTCACAAGAAATCAAGGATTTTAAGAAGCAGATGGGACAGTGGAGTTGAAGTCCGAAGACCACCTGTTACCATACTGAATGGTGGAGCAAGCTAGAAAGGCTTATGATCTACCCCTGTTTCTATTTCTGTAATGCTATCTAATACTAATAATGAAACCTTGCAGTCCTGCCTATAATCTTGATGTCAATCCAATAATTTGTGATTTAGTCTGTTGGATTCATAGTGGATTAATCCTTTTTACAGATAATGTTTTGGCAAGGGTAAGAACGTGAAAATTAAGGATCAATAAATGTAACTGTTATTCAGAGCTAGAGTTCAGGGTGAGTGGCACAAGCTGTTAGCCAGGTTAAGATTCAGAATGAGTTTTCATGTTGAGACTGAGGTTAGAATGAGACCTGATGCTGAGATTTGAAATTAGGGAGAGTCTGGGTGTCAAGATTGCGGTTTAGAACGCATCTGGGTATAGGTTGGGTATAATCTATGGTTTAGGATAAAACTGGGTGTTGAGACTGGGATCCATTACCTGTCTGGATGTTAACACTGAGGTTCAGAGCACTCCTGGATATTGAGACAGGAGTTTAGGATGGGTCTAGGTATTGAGGGTGGGTTTTCAGCATCTTTCTGGTTGTCGAGACTAGGGTTCAGGAAATCTTAAAATTGTGATCATGATTCGGGTGCACAGATGTAATTGTTTATTGAGATTCTGAATCAAATTAAAATTTGTTCAGGTTATCCTCATACGTTGCTGTTGAAGGCACTGGTTGAGTGATATCATCCAAATTAAAAACACTGGATTGAGTTACACAATCCAGAAGTCGTTTGAAAACTCCCAATGTCTCTTAGCAAAATCGGGCCTGTAATGTTCAACAGAAGCCCTGTTCTGTCAGTTTGACTCCTAATCCTTGAAATATGATCTAACTGTCTCCCATCAATCCTGGTACTAATGGTTCAAGATTGGTGTCAGTTTAATTGTGAAGCTTTATCATGTTAATTTTGTGTGTTATATATTTACGTATGAGCTAACTTTTCCTAATGTTTTATCTCTAAAGGGTCCCAAACTGTGAACACAGGGATATTGAAGGAGCTCATAGCATATATTTCAGCTCAGCGCTCCCACCTTTTGATTATGCAGCCCACAACCTATCAGTGCCGAGGGTCCATGCAATATGTGAACATTAATGAACTGCAACCAGGCATGGTAGTACACGCACGTCTCAAAGTTGTCCTCATCACTGTGATGTCAGGTCTGTGCCCTCTGATTTTTCCCACTTCTTTTTCTGATGTTAGCTTCCTTTCTCTCCTGATGGAGCAAGAGGTCCTCATTCTATAGACACTTCTGCCTCCTACCCTAGAACCTAACTCAAAGCAACTATGACTTATGCATGAGCACTAGGGAGTTTAGCAAGATGTTTAACTATGGAAAGCATTATACATTGTCTTCTCGAAACAGCACTAAGCGGTGTAAATTCAGGTATTTCAACTTTCTCAAGCTAATTCTAATCTGAGAGCAACTAATTCAGCATAGACTAGAAATCAATCATTGCTGATTTGTCAAACATTTTAGACATTAGACCTCTGTCCAGGTTTTTGATAATCTATTCTGATACCTCCTTATGTGCCTTGCTGTCAAGATTCTTTTAACATGTCACTCCTGAAAGTTATTTGGAACATTTCGCTACATTAAAAAGGTATAAAATAAATTCATATTGTTGTTGTTGATTTCCTTAACAAGTGATCGGTCTGTTGCCTACCCTATCAATGGTTGGCTACCATGTGATATTCAGAGCACAAGTTTTTTTTTAAAACCCTTATCATGGCAAAGTCAGAAATCACATGACACCAGGTTACAGTCCAACAGGTTTATTAGAAAGCAAAAGCTTTTGGAGCCTCAGTCCTGCTTCGGGTGTTAGACTGAGGCTTCAAAAGCTTGTGTTTTCAAATAAACCTGTCGGACTGTCACCTAGTGTCACGTGATTTCTGACTTTGTGCACCCCAGTCCAACACCAGCAATTCCACATCATGGCTATCATGGCGAAGAACATCACTGCTGGAGAATAGAACACTGATAAAGAACAACAACTTACATTTGTATAGCTGTTTTACTTAGTTTATTTTCCTGAGGAGCTGCACAAGAGTGTTATCGGGGAAAATACAACATTTAAGGAAATACCAGCACAGGTGGCAAGACATTTGATCAAAAAGATAGACGTTAAGGAATGACCTAAAGAAAAAACATGAGACTTAAGAGAATTCCAGCTAACTGAATTCATGGCTTCTAATGGAGTGGTCAAAGGTAATAGGAGATGCACAAGAGACCATTCCCTGATTCTATAGTTAAGTCTTAAATCAACATCATTCTGTGACCTTTTAAACAGACTACCAGGTCATTGTCATATTGCTATTAGTGCTTGCTGTTGTGGTTCCCTACTTACAACAGTGATTACACTTCTAAAGTACTTCATTGACTGTAAAACACTTTGGGGCACCCTGTGGCCACAAAAAGCACTACAAAAATGTAGGTGTTTTTCCTTCAAACTTCGAACTTTGACCAGATAAAAGACTAGTATGCCCTCCAGTTCTCAGAAAAATTGCTTTTTGATGAAAAACATTTTAATTCAAGAGTTCAAAACTTATTCTGACATTTATTCTACCAAAGCAAGTCTTCATCACATTAGCGACACTTTTAAAAACCAAAAGAACTGCAGATGCTGTAAATCAGGAACAAAAACAAAGTTGCTGAAAAAGGTCAGCAGGTTTGGCAGCATCTGTGGAGGAGAAAACAGAGTTAACGTTTCAGGTCCGGTGACATTTTTGAGTTAAGCCTTGCGTAGTTTTCAGTTTTAGATATTGTGTAATCTACATAAAAGAACAAAAGGTCAGAGTGTGGAAAGTTTATACAGGGCAGGAGCCAGGAAAATTTAGGAACATGCAAATAATCTGAATCAGCCAGATTTACCATCTCTGAATGCTACCCAGTGACTCAGCTACAAATTGTCTGTTTGTCCAATATCATTTGATATCTGAACATGGGTCATTAACAAACAGGTTCAAACACTTACATTATTTGGTGGTTCTGTTCAATGAAGTAGTTGTATGTTACTGCAGCTAGTGGTGCACTGTATAATGTATTATTACCTCAATGCAGAGAACACCTACACATACGGTGGAAAGAAACAACAGAAGATAGTGCTGAGTGTGGAGCAAGTCAAAGGTCACCCAAGCACCTTGACGCTTTGGGGAAGTAAGATTGCCTGGCACTCTCGGATTCAAAAGAAATTGGGTAAGAAAAGCACAGCGTCTAAATTAGGAAGTGACAAAGGAAGAATGTTAGACCATGTGTGGAATTAGTGAGGGAGGATCTAGATAGATAGTGTGTGCAAGAAATTACCAAGGTTAAATAATTGGAAGTGTCTGTAAGGAGTGACTGAGGGAGAATGATAGACTGTGTTTAAGGAGTAACAGAGGGAAATTAGTGGAGTGTGTGTGTTTGGAGTGATGGAGGGAAGTTCATTAAGGCTTTCTCAGGTGTAATTAGGGATGGATCTGTGAATGCACTCCACGTAATGAAGGACCGTTTTGGCAAGAAATGATGAATAGTCAATAAGTGCTGCTGTGTAAAGATCATTAATAGAGAGCCTATTTTCCTTCCCAGTTTTCTTCCAATAATTCTGGAGCTGCTGTTTCTTGTTTGTTAAATCAAAATACTGAGAGTTATCAAACCATTTAACTAAGAGGCGAGTGGCAAATGCACAGACTTGCTGAACCTTGTCCTCATAAAGTGTAACTGCAGAAACCACTGGCATTTAACCAAGTCCAGTATTCACGGCTGAGTTTTCCAATCAGTAAGCTGCACTAACTAACCCTGGCACAGATCAGTGAACTCATTGCAGACTGGACATTATCCCTGTGATTTCCAGTTCTGGTTGGACAGTGCTACATTTCTACTGTCACTATCCAGTTAATGTGTTAGCTTCTATTCACCATCGTATTGATTGTTATTATTAATGCTGCATTCCCTGGTATTTCAGGTCATGTTTGGGACTTCCGAAATCTGCTTGTCTTTCAAAATTCTATCACTGGAGACCTAGAACTGCACACCACACCTTGGTCATCCTGCGAGTGCCTGTTTGATGATGATGAAAGAGCCATTGCATTCAGGAACAAATACCAATCCAGTGAGGCAGCATCAATTAAAGTAATGGACCTTTCCACCCTGCTACACTCCAGGTATTCGGGTGCGTACATAGCCATTTAACGGACGACAGTATCGTAACCAAGGGTCACTGACAACTTTTGGTTAAGAGTGAGGTTAAACATTTTTTAAATGACAATTATCACTCCAATTTTTCCCCCTACCTTGTTTCAGGCACCTTGTCTAACATAGCTCATTTTTGTGTGTAGGCACATAACATGAATGTCAGTAAAATTCTCAACCCTCACCCTGGGGTTCTGACGAAAAGCATCTTGAATTTATGTACCACCTTTGACAGTGTCACAATGTCCCAAAGTATTTTACAGTGAATGAAATAGTCTTGTATTGTAGAAAGCATTGCAGCCAATTTGCGCACAGTATTATTCAACTTAAAGGCAATAAAAGTATCAGGAGTTAAAAGCTAGTCTAATAGGGTCATAGAGTCACACGGCATGGAAGCAGATCCTTAAATCCAACTCATCTGTGCTGACCAAGTTTCCCAAACTAAACTAGTCCCACTTGCCTGCGTTTGGCCAATATCCCTCTCAACCTCTCCTATTCATGTACCTATCCAAGTTTATTTTAAATGTTGTATCTATACCAGCATCTACCTCTTCTTCTGGCAGTTCATTACACATAAGAACCACTCTCTGTGTGAAGAAGTTGCCCCTCAGATCCCTTTGAATCTTTCTCCTCTCAACTTAAAAATATGCTCCCTAGTCTCGAACTCCCCCCACCCTAGAGAAAAGACTTTTGCTATTCACCTTATCTGTGCCCCTCTTGGTTTTATAAACTTCTTAGGTCACCCCTCAACCTCCTACACTTCAGTGAAAAAAGTCCAACCTCTCCTTATAACTCAAACCCTCCAGTCCCAGAAACATCTTGGTAAATCTTTTCTGAACCCTCTCCAATTTAATAATATCCTTCCTAATGGTGATCATTTAACCATTTCAATTGTTGTAAATACCATATGGTTTACTAATGTCCTTTAGGAAACCAAATGTGCTGTCCTTGCCATGTCTGACATACATATGACTCCAGATCCACTGAAATGTAGTTGACTTTTAACCATCCAAGCCACTTAGTTCAAGGGCAATTGGGAATAGGCAGTAAATGCTGACCCAGTCAGCAATGCCCACATCCCATGAACAAATTAAGAAAAAACCTTGATTGTAAGCTGAACTCTACAGACCAATTAGCCTAACATTTATAATAGGGAAAATGTTAGAATCCATTATTAAGGAAACAATTACTATGACACTTAGGAAATCATAATACAATCAGGCAGAGTTGGCATGGTTTTGCGAAAGGGAAACCATGTTTGACAATTTTATTGGGGTCCTCTGAGAATACAATAAGCTGGATGGCTAAAAAGGAGACAGCAGATGTAGGACATCTGGATTTCTAAAAGGTACTACATGAATTGTTACGGTATAAGATAAGAGTTCATGGGTAATCTGCATGTAATTTGGTACTGTGGATACAGGATTGGCTTACCAACAGGAAGCAGAGAGTAGGGCTAAATGCTCCTTGACTTATTCTGGCTGCATGTTTTCATAACATCAATCTCATGCCCTTGTCTTTGCCAGTTTCTTTCCACCTTCTTTCAACATACAAATTAGGAGCATTCAGCCCTTCAAGCCTGCTCTGCCACTCAGTAAGGTCATGGTTGATGTGCTGGTGTGTTTAATTTCACATACCCATTGACTCCTGATAACCTTGATTCCATTACCTAACAATAATCTGGCTCCTCTGAATTAAAAATTTTCACTTAATTTCACATACCCATTGACTCCTGATAACCTTGATTCCATTACCTAACAATAATCTGGCTCCTCTGAATTAAAAATTTTCACTAACTCCCACCTCTACCACCTTCAAAGATGGATTTCCAAAATATCTCAACTTTTAAGAGAAAGGTTTTTCCTCATATAAGTCCTTAAAAAGCAAACTAATTTTAAAACTGCATCCCCTAGTCAGTTCTGAGGAAGGGTCACCGGACCCGGAACATTAACTCTGATTTTCCTTCACAGATGCTGCCAGACCTGCTGAGCTTTTCCAGCAATTTCTGTTCTGTTTTCTGATTTACAGCATCTGCAGTTTTTTCATTTTTTTTATCCCCTAATCTATACTCACCCACAAGAGGAAATATTATTTCCATCTCCATTTCGTCAAGACAGTTCAGGATCTTAACTTTTTTAATCAAATCATCCCTCAATGTTCTAAACTCCAGTGAATACAAGCCCAGTATGTCTAGCCTTTCTTCATGAAGTAATCTGCCAATCTAGTAAACTTGCTCTGAACAGTCTTGAACACATTTACATTCTACTTTAAATAAAAGAACATACTGGACAGAATTATGGTTTCGCCAAAACTCTGTATAACTGGAGGAGAACGTCCTTGCATTTATGTCCAATTCTTCTCAATAATAAAAAGAATAACATGCCATTGCCCTTCTTAATTGCTTGCTATTCATCACTGTATGTGTTAGTGACTCACACTAAAACACCTGGATGTCTTTATCCCTGGGAACTTTATTGTTATTCTCCAATTAGGTAATATTCTGTTTTTTTATTCTTCCTGCCAAGGTGAACAACTTCACATTATACTCCATCAGCTAGATTTCTGCCTATTCAGTCAAGTTATCTACATTGGGTTGCAGCATCCTTATGTTCTGTTTTCAACATATTTTCTAACCTACCTTGGTATCATCAGCAGACTTAGCTACCTTGCCTTCATTGATCTCATTTTTGTCATTGATACAAATTATAAGAAGTTGAACTTAAGTACAGATAGCTGCGGACACCACTCATCACATCCTGTCAATCAGAAAAAAAAACACATTTTTGCATGCTGTCTGTTTTCTGTCAGTCAGCCAATCTTCATTCCATGTTAGTATGTTACCTACTACATCATGCTCTTCTACTTTGCACAGTGACTTTTTATATGCCTTTTGGAAATCCAAGTATAGAATATCATTGAGCTGTCCCATGTTTCAGAGATAGTAGGAACTGCAGACGCTGGAGAATCTGAGATAACAAGGTGTAGAGCTGGATGAACACAGCAGGTCAAGCAGCATCAGAAGAGCAGGAAGGCTGACGTTTCGGGTCCAGACCCTTCTTCAGAAATGGGGGAGGGGAAGGGGATTCTGAAATAAATAGGGAGAGAGGGGGAGGTGGATAGAAGATGGATAAAGGAGAAGATAGGTGGAAAGGAGACAGGCAGGTCAAAGAGCTGGGGGTGGAGCCAGTACAGGTGAGTGCAGGTGGTGAGTTGGGGGGATAGGTCAGTCCAGGGCGGACGGACACGTCAAGGGGCGGGATGAGGCTGGTAGGTAAGAGATGGGGGTGGGGCTTGAGGTAGAGGAGGGGATAGGTAGGAGGAAGGAAAGGTTAGGGAGGCAGCTGGGCTGATTTTGGGATGCGGTCGGGTGAGGGGAGATTTTGAAGCTTGTGAAGTCCACATTGAGACCATTGGACTGCAGGGTTCCCAAGCGAAATATGAGGTGCTGTTCCTGCAACCTTCAGGTGGCATCGGTGTGGCAGTGCAGGAGGTCCAGGATGGACGTGTCGTCTCAGAAGTAGGAGGGGGAGTTGAGATGGTTTGCGACTGGGAGGTGCAGTTGTTTGTTGCGAACCAAGCGTAGGTGTTCCGCAAAGCAGTCCCCAAGCCTCCGCTTGGTTTCCCCAATGTAGAGGAGGCCACAACGGGAACAGCGGTTACAGTATACCACATTAGCAGCTGTGCAGGTGAACATCTGTTTCGGTTATTATTGCAGGGAGAGGGTGTGAGGGATGAGTTGCGGGAAATGCGGGAGACGTGGTCGAGGGAGTTTTTGAGCACTGTAGGGGGGAAGTTGCGGTCCTTGAAAAACGAGGACATCTGGGATGTCTGGGAGTGGAATGCCTCATCCCGGGAGCAGATGTGGCGGAGGCGAAGGAATTGGGAATAGTGGATGGCATTTTTGCAGGAAGGTGGGTGGGAGGAGGTGTATTCTAGGTAGCTGTGGGAGTCGGTAGGCTTGAAATGGATATCGGTTTCCAGGTGGTTGCCAGAGATGGAGACAGAGAGGTCCAGGAAGGAGAGAGAGGTATCAGAGATGGTCCAGGTCAACTTAAGGTTAGTGAAGTGGATGAACTGTTCAAGCTCCTCGTGGGAGCACGAGGCGGCGCCGATACAGTCATCGATGTAACTGAGGAAGAGGGATTGTTCCACGTAACCTACAAAGAGGCAGGCATAGCTTGGGCCCATGTGGGTACGCATGGCCACCCTCTTTGTCTATAGGAAGTGGGAGGAAATGAAAGAGAAGTTGTTGAGGGTGAGGACAAGTTCTGCTAAGCAGATGAGGGTGTCAATGGAGGGGGACTGGTTGGGCCTGTGGGACAGGAAGAAGCGGAGGGCCTTTAGGGCATCTGCATGGGGAATGCAGGTGTATAGGGACTGGAAGTGAAAGAGGTGGAGAGGTTGAGGCGATTGATGTCTCGACTGACTGTTCGTCCTCAGTAAGGGGGAGGTCTGGGGGGGTTGAGGCTCCACAGCTGCCGCCCGCCACCGATGTCGGTGGTGGGCAGAAGCTGTGGAGGCGGCAGGCAGAGCAATGTCAGTGGTGGGCGGAGGCTGTGGAGGCGGCAGGCGGAGCGACATCAGCAGTGGGTGGATCAACATCAGCGTTGGTGGTGGGCAGCGGCTGTGGAGGTGGCGGGCAGAGTGACATCGGTGGTAGGCGGAGTGATGTCGGTGTTGGTGGTGGGCAGCGGCTGTGGAGGCGGCGGGCGGAGCGACATCGGCGTCGGTGGTGGGCGGAGTGACGGTGGTGGTGGTGGGCGGCTGTGGAGGTGGCGGGCAGAATGACATCGGTGTCGGTGGTGGGCGGCTGCGGAGGTGGCAGGCAGAGCAACATTGGCGGTAGGCGGCGTGACGTCGGTGGTGGTGGGCAGCGGCTGTGGAGGCGGCGGGCGGAGCGACATCGGCGTCAGTGGTGGGCAGAGTGACGTTGGTGTTGGTGGTGGGTGGCTGTGGAGGCGGCGAGCAGAACGACATCGGCATCGGTGGTGGGCGGCGGCTGTGGAACCTCATCCCCCCAGACCTCCCCCTTACTGAGGACAAACATAGAACATTACAGCGCAGTACAGGCCCTTCAGCCCTCAATGTTGCGCCGACCTGTGAAACTAATCTGAAGCCCATCTAACCTACACTATTCCCTTATCATCCATATGTTTATCCAATGACCAGTTAAATGCCCTTAAAGTTGGCGAGTCTACTACTGTTGCAGGCAGGGCATTCCACGCCTCTACTATTCTCTGAGTAAAGAACCTACCTCTGACATCTGTCCTATATCTATCACCCCTCAATTTAAAGCTATGTCCCCTCGTGCTAGCCATCACTATCCGAGGAAAAAGGCTCTCACTGTCCACCCTATTTAATCCTCTGATCATCTTGTATGTCTCTATTAAGTCTCCTCTTAACCTTCTTCTCTCTAACAGCCTCAAGTCCCTCAGCCTTTCCTCATAAGACCTTCCATCCATACCAGGCAACATCCTAGTAAATCTCCTGTGCACCCTTTCCAATGCTTCCACATCCTTCCTACAATGCGGTGACCAGAACTGCGCGCAGTACTCCAGGTGCGGCCGCACCAGAGTTTTGTACAGCTGCAACATGACCTCACAGCTCTGAAACTCAATTCCTCTACCAATAAAACCTAACACACCGTACGCCTTCCTAACAACCCTATCAACCTGGGTGGCAACTTTGAGGGATCCATGCACATGGACACCGAGATCTCTCTGCTCGTCCACACTACCAAGAATCTTACCATTAGCCCTGTACTCTGTATTCCTGTTACTCCTTCCAAAGTGAATCACCTCACACTTTTCCGCATTAAACTCCATTTGCCACCTCTCAGCCCAGCTCTGCAGCTTATCTATGCTCCTCTGTAACCTGCAACATCCTTCCACACTATCCACAACTCCACCGACTTTTGTGTCATCTGCAAATTTACTAACCCGTCCTTCTACGCCCTCATCCAGGTCTTTTATAAAAATGACAAACAGCAGTGGCCCCAAAACAGATCCTTGCAGTATACCACTAGTAACTGAACTCCAGGGTGAACATTTCCCATCAACCACCACCCTCTGTCTTCTTACAGCTAGTCAATTTCTGATCCAAACCGCTAAATCACCCTCAGTCCCATGCCTCTGTATTTTCTGCAATAGTCTACCGTGGGGAACCTTATCAAACGCTTTACTGAAATCCATATACACCACATCAACCGCTTTACCCTCATCCACCAGTTTGGTCACCTTCTCAAAGAACTCAATAAGATTTGTGAGGCACGACCTACCCTTCACAAAACCATGTTGACTATCCCTAATCAAATTATTCCTTTCTAGATGATTATAAATCCTATCTCTTATAATCCTTTCCAACACTTTTCCCGCAACTGAAGTAAGGCTCACTGGTCTATAATTACCAGGTTTGTCTCTACTCCCCTTCTTGAACAAGGGGACAACATTTGCTATCCTCCAGTCTTCTGGCGCTATTCCTGTAGACAATGACGACATAATGATCAAAGCCAAAGGCTCTGCAATCTCCTCCCTAGCTTCCCAGAGAATCCTAGGATAAATCCCATTCGGCCCAGGGGACTTATCTATTTTCACACTTTCCAGAATTGCTAACACCTCCTCCTTATGAACCTTAATACAGTCAGTCCTCAGTAAAGGGCTCACCTTTATCCCCCTCCACCCACACATCAATGAATACTGCTCATGCTTGGACATTGAACAGTTTTTCCGCCACCTCCACCTCCGCGCTTACTTCTTTAATCGTGAGTCTAACCCTCCCTCTACTGATCCTTTCTCCCACCTCCAACACACTCGCTCCTCGTGGACGCCACCCCAAGGCCTCCTACCCTCCCTCGACCTCTTTATCTCCAACTGCCATCGATAAATCAATCGCCTCAATCTCTCCACCCCTCTCACCCATTCCAACCTCTCCCCCACAGAACGTGCAGCCCTCGACTCCAATCCCAACCTCACCACAAAACCCACGGACAAGGGAGGCGCAGTTGTGGTGTGGCGCACTAACCTCTACATTGCCGAGGCCAGACGCCAGCTCTCTGACACCTCCTCTTGATCATGACCCCACCCCCAACCGCCAAAACGGCATCTCCCAAACCATCCACAACCTCATCATTTCAGGTGGCCTCCCACCCACAGCCTCTAACCTCATCGTTCCCCAACCCCGCACTGCCCGTTTCTGTCTCCTTTCCAAAATCCATAAACCTGACTGCCCTGGTCGACCCATTGTCTCCGCCTGCTCCTGCCCCACCGAACTTATCTCTACTTACCTTGACTCCATTTTCTCCCCATTGGTCCAGGAACTCCCCACCTACGTCCGTGACACCACCCATGCCCTCCACCTCCTCCAAAACTTCCGATTCCCTGGTCCACAACACCTCATCTTTACCATGGACGTCCAGTACACTTGCATTCCCCATGCAGATGGCCTAAAGGCCCTCCACTTCTTCCTGTCCCATAGGCCTGACCAGTCCCCCTCCACTGACACCCTCATCCGCTTAGCCGAACTAGTCCTCACCCTTAACAACTTCTCCTTCAATTCCTCCCATTTCCTACAGACAAAGGGGGTGGCCATGGGTACCCGCATGGGCCCAAGCTATGCCTGCCCCTTTGTAGGTTACGTGGAACAATCCCTCTTCCGAAGCTACACTGGCCCTATTCCCCACCTCTTCCTCCGTTACATCGATGACTGTATCAGTGCCGCCTCGTGCTGCAACGAGGAGCTCGAACAGTTCATCCACTTCACTAACGCCTTCCACCACAACCTTAAGTTCACCTGGACCATCTCTGATACCTCTCTCTCCTTCCTGGACCTCTCTGTCTCCATCTCTGGCAACCACCTGGAAACCGATATCCATTTCAAGCCTACCGACTCCCACAGC
Source organism: Ginglymostoma cirratum (assembly GCA_024137785.1). Taxonomy (NCBI): domain Eukaryota; kingdom Metazoa; phylum Chordata; class Chondrichthyes; order Orectolobiformes; family Ginglymostomatidae; genus Ginglymostoma; species Ginglymostoma cirratum. The sequence continues at coordinate 4,090,465 of JAHRHZ010000070.1, forward strand.
TACCTAGAATACACCTCCTCCCACCCACCTTCCTGCAAAAATGCCATCCCCTATTCCCAATTCCTTCGCCTCCGCCGCATCTGCTCCCAGGATGAGGCATTCCACTCCCAGACATTCCAGATGTCCTCGTTTTTCAAGGACCGCAACTTCACCCCTACAGGTCAAAAACGCCTTCAACTGCGTCTCCCGCATTTCCCACAACTCATCCCTCACACCCCCTCCCTGCAATAATAACCAAAACCGGATCCCCCTTGTCCTCATGTACCACCCCACCAACCTCCGGATCCAACACATCATCCTCCAGCGCTTCCGCCATCTGCAATCTGACCCCACTACCGAAGACATTTTTCCCTCCCCACCCTTATCTGCTTTCCGGAGGGACCACTCTCTCCGTGACTCCCTCATCCGCTACACACTCCCCACCACTCCTGGCACTTTTCCCTGCAACTGCTGGAAGTGCTACACCCCCATCCCAGGCCCCAAGAAGACCTTCCACATCGAACAGATGTTCACCTGCACATCTGCTAATGTGTTATATTGTATCCGCTGTTCCCGATGCGGCCTCCTCTACATCAGGGAAACCAAGCGGAGGCTTGGGGATTGCTTTGTGGAACACCTACGCTTGGTTTGCAACAAACAACTGCACCTCCCAGTCGCGAACCATTTCAACTCCCCCTCCTACTTCTGAGACGACACATCCATCCTGGACCTCCTGCAGTGCCACACTGATGCCACCTGAAGGTTGCAGGAACAGCACCTCATATTTCGCTTGGGAACCCTGCAGCCCAGTGGTATCAATGTGGACTTCACAAGCTTCAAAATCTCCCCTCCCCTGACTGCATCCCAAAACCAGCCCAGCTTGTCCCCACCTCCCTAACCTGTCCTTCATCCCACCTATCCCCTCGTCCACCTCAAGCCCCACCCCCATCTCCCAGCCTGATTCCGTCCCCTTGACGTGTCCGTCCTCCCTGCACTGACCTATCCCCCCCAACTCCCCACCTACACTCACCTTTTCTGGCTCCATCCTCGCCTCTTTGACCTGTCTGTCTCCTCTCCACCTATCTTCTCCTTTATCCATCTTCTATCTGCCTCCCCCTCTCTCCCTATTTATTTCGGAATCCCCTTCCCCTCCCCCATTTCTGAAGAAGGGTCTAGACCCGAAACGTCAGCTTTCCTGCTCCTCTGATGCTGCTTGGCCTGCTGTGTTCATCTAGCTCTACACCTTGTTATCTCAGGCTCTCCCATGTTACTCTTTTAAAGAGCTCAAACAAGTTGGTTAAACATGAATTGCTTTTCAAGAATGGAGAATTGCAGAATACAGGAGATTATAGGCCAATCATCTTGACATCTATCTCGGGTAAAGTGTTAGAATCGATCATTTAGGAGGACATAATTGGGCATTTAGAAAATCTCAAGGAAATTGGAAAGCATCAGCATGGTATTTGAAAGGGAAATCATGTTTAACCAATTCATTTAGCATACTAGCATAGACAGGAGATTAATTAGCAGAAAATAGTAGGCAGAAATCAATCTTTGTCTAACTGGCAGGATGTGACGAGTGGAGTCACACAATCGTCTATGCTGGGGCCCTATCTTTCATTCTAATTTCATTCATGGGGCATGGGCATTGCTAGCCAGGCCAACATGTATTGCCTGTTCCGTGTTGCCCTTGAGTAGGTGGTGATGAGCTGCCTTCTTGAACTGCTTCAGTCCGTGTGCTGTATATAGTCCAACATTGTTGTTATGACAGAATTTTGACCCGACATATTGAAGGAGAAGCAACATATTTCAAATCAGAATGGTGAGTAGTTTGGAGGGAGGTGCCAGGTGATGATGTTCCCATGTATCTGCTGTCCTTGCTGCTACTGAGTGTCACTGGTGGAAGGAGTAGATGTTGTGGATGGGGTGCCAACCAAATGAGCTGCTTTGTTCTGGATGGTGTCAAGCTTCTTGAGTGTTGTTGGTAGCTCCATCCAGGCAAGTAGGAAGTATTCTATCCACTCCTGACCAATGATGTGTAGTTGGAGGAGATGCTTTGGGGAGTTAGTTAGTGAGTTATTCGCTGCAGTATTTCTAGTCTCAGATGTGCTGTTGTAGCCATTGTATTTACATGATTAGTCCAGTTCAGTTTCTGGACTTGGGTGAAGAGAGCGAAGACATGGTGGCTAAATTTGCAGATGATACCAAAATAGATACAAGCACGTTGTAATGAAGAGGGGTGGTTGCAAATGAATATAGGTACGTTGAGTGAATGGTCACTCTTTTAGGACGGAGATGAGTTTTTTTTCCCTCCATTTGGATCTGTATCTCAGGAGAGAGTGGAGGCTGGATCATTCAAAATTTTTAAGGCGGGGGAGATAAATTCTTGTTAGGCAGGAGTCTTAAAGGTTATTGGGAGTAGATAGAAATGTGGAATTCAGAATACAAACAGATCAGTTATGATCTCATGTGGTAGAGCAGGCTTGCTGTATTTTGGTCTGCTGCTATTTTGTATGTTCATATGTAATTTTGACACAGAATTTGCAACATTATTGGTGATATAGAATATTCCACATATTCACAAATGTTTACGTGAAAACATTTCTCATCATCTCCATTTCAATTGATTTTCCTTTGGTCCTGAGATTGTGCCTCTTTGTTCTAGATTCCCCAGCTAGGAGAAACAACATCTCAGCATCCACCCTGTCAGGTCCCATCATAATTTGGAGTTTTTCAATAAGATTACCTTTCATTTTTCTGAACACTAAAGAATATAGACCCAATTTACTCAGCACCTTACACAGGGCAACCAATTCATACAAGAGACCAATCTAATAAACCTTTGTTATGTTGTCTCCATTACAAGGCTATCCTTCCTGAGACACAAATATCCAAACTGCTGTCAGTTTTTGAGAGCATATCTGGAGTAAAGCTCCTTACAGCTGTGGCAAAACTTCTTTATTCTTGTGCATTGCACCCCTTGTAGTAAAAGCCAACATTCCATTTGCTTACTTAATTCTTTGCTCTACCCGTATGCTAACTCTTTGTGTTTCTACCATGATAACATGTATGCTTCTCTGAACATTAACACACATAAGTGTACACTTTCTAAAAAAAATTCTGCTTTTCTATTCACGTGGTCAAAGTGGCCCTTCTCACATTATACTCCATCAACAAATGGACCTCATTGCCTATTCATTTAACCTGTCTTATCTTTTTGCAATTTCTTTGTGCCCTGTTTGCAGCTTGTATTTCCACCTAGATTTGGACCGTTAACAAACATTACTGTGCAGTCATAAATTTAGATGAAAAAAGTTGAGACTCAGCATTGATCCTTGCAGCATTCCACAAATCACCTGAAAATGCTCCATTTATCCTTACGTTTTGTTTCCAATCTTTGAACTAATTCTGTCTCCATGCTAATCTATCCCTCCCCAATCCAGGAACTCTTCTGTGTTGATCTTTTATATGGCACCTTATTGAATGTCTTTTGAATATCCTTGTATATTACATAGTTGGTTCTCCTTCACCTACCTTATCAAACAGGATTTCCCTTTTGTAAAACTACATTGACTTGTTCTAACCATGCTATGCTTTTCTAATTGTATTGTTAAGTTTTTCTTAATTGTAGATTCCAACATTTTCCTAATGGCTGATTATGATTCCAGGCTAGTTATCTTCACTACTTCTCTCTTTACAGGAAATGTTCAATTAAAGACCCATATAGGAGCAATGCAGTGGAATGCCCATTCTACCCATATTCCCCTGTTCAAAATAGATGCGTTTACTCCAATGGAGGCAATCTTTGGCTCATTAATCCATTTTACATACTCTGGCTGTGGAAGCTGTGGCTCTGAACTGGGATTTGATGAAAATGGTATCTACCAGCAGTGTATTCCATGCCTACCAAATAGCACTGTAAAAATCTTTTACAGGTAAGAATTCTGTCAAAAGTCATCTCCAAAAGTTCCCACATCACATTAGAACATAGTAGTCGTAATAAAAGATAAATGGGAAAGTGTGTTGCAAAGCACTAAATTGGTGATGCATAAATTCAAAACCTACAAGAAGCAGCAAAGATTATTGTGAACAGTGTACATTAGGCCATCTAAAGCTAGACCATGAGGATAAACTAGTAATATATCCAAGAAGACTTTATTTCTTCAGTATTGGGAATACATACCCCTTAAAAATACCTACTGATGGAAGCTGGAAGAAATGGAAGGACTTGGATAATTTCTCAGATTTCTTGCAATAGAAAGTAGTGCATTATAGTTCACTGACTGTTTACAAAAAGTTAGATGACTTCATGGAGAGAAAGCAAGCAAACTTTTAAGAGAGATAAGAAATGGTTATTTTGCTGGGCAAACTGGTTAGAAGAGGCTTTGTGCTGAAGAATGCCTAAAGGACTGGGATTGCTGGTTTTCCAGCGTCAGGGAACCTGGTTCGTTCAAATAGGAATTCTAACTGACTTTGATGTGGACTCAAGTCTGACTTGGTGATCTCATCAGTCCTACTGCTGTTAGCATTTCAATCTCATTGACAAGAAATGGATGTACTCTGAGAAATTTTCCCATTCTTTTTAAGTTTGGGCTCCTGGACCACTGCGTGTTTTCCCTTTTCATTTCTCATAAAACCTATATCATTTCGGCAGAGCTGAATCATCTTTCCATTCATATGAATGTATGTGTTTGGTTTTGTACAATCATACAGTACAGAAGACCCACTGAATCTGCACTGCCAAAGCTACTCCAAAGGGATTAAGGGGTTGTACTTTAATTCCACACGGGAGCTCAGTTGTTACCATTTACTGTAAGAGTAAGCTTGCTTCCATAGATGAGTTTCTTTTGAGTTAACTACAGAGGCTTGTAGACATTTATTTTAATCTGAATAATAATACAAAAGAGAAACAAGTTAACCATTTTGATGACTGAATAAAATATTTACACTTGATACAATATGGTTGATGAAGCACTCGGGCTTGTTTATCTGAGCACTTCTTCCATTAGAGTTGTGGGAGTGTGACATTTCCTACCATGTAGAGTAATTGTGATGAATAAGAGAGATACACTTAACGAAAAGCAAAATAAATATATCTTGATAAATATATAAATATATGAAGAAAAATATCTGATGCAGTGAGAGGAGTCTTGTTTGGCGAACATAAACATTGGCGAAGATCTATGAGGCCAAATGGTCTGTTCATGTATTGTAATTTACTTATACTTCTATTTATTGTGGCAACCAAGGTTCTTCATATTTCTTCATTATGTTTAAAATTGCTGTTTGCAGAAATGGTGAGATAATTGGAGCAAAAGTGAGTCTTTTGAAATAGTCCTGCCATAAACCAGCAAGTTTGTGCCGAATTATCTGGAAATCAGGTCAATTACATCAGAATTCTCCATGGCCGTGTGAGGACCAGAACCTCCAATTATCCATCAATTGACCAGTGGTATTTGAAGAGATGGGCATTTATAATGCCATAGGTTGCCATATTCCAAACGTGGCCAGATTGACATAGGATTGCTGACTAGGATGTCTAGTGAAAGCCTGCCTGTTAGTGGGACGGAACTGTTTGGGAATCTAGGCCATTGAAACTCTGGCATATTCCATTGTACTCATTCCTAGCCTCTCGATTCACATCCTGAAAGGCTCCTATTTTGTTTTGATGTAATAGGCTGATAATTTCCAAAAAAAATTTGAATTCTTAGTGACTGATATAAAGGAATCACACAAGAAGATTTCAGTTTTCAGATATTCTAACAAAAAGGAATACCAACTAATCTTTACTTGCAAAGCAAGTAAAGTTATAAACTACAGAAAGATTACCCACATTAATGTCTGAAAATGATAAGTAACCTCGTGTGTATATATATTTTATAGTACATTTTCTCCAGCTCTCTATAGTTTCATGCCCCCAGTTTTTCCTAGTCATAAAATCCAGCAACTTCAAAGACCCTCTCCCTCAGTCCTCTGAAAATTTCCAAGCTGGCTTTCAGGTGTAAGGCCTACTCCAGTTATTTTTTCTCCCAGCCTCACCAAGCTTCCAGAATCCTTAAATTGTTGTGGATTCCTTGTATTCAACCAGTGGACAAGCTTTCTTCAGAATTCTACCCCATAGCTAATAGAGAAAACATTTTTTTCCCTCTGCAGATTTCACCATCTGCTGTTCTTTCTCTCTGTTTCTCTCTCTGTATCCATGTGCAAAGTCTCTAAAACAGAAAGTGTGCTTCTGCCTTTGTTTGTTAAAATCTAACACATGCATTTTGGTAACATATGACCTGAGTATCCAATCCCAGTGCCAACAAATAATATTCTTGTCTCTTCACATGCCTCTTCATTACATCATTTTACCTCGAGTTAAAGATACAGCCCAAAACACATTCATCTTGTATAACCACAGACTGTTACATTAGATTGTACTGATAGTTACCAAAGTCAACGGTGCACTTAGCCAGAAGAGATATCAGAAGATCTATGCACATTGCCAGTCAGTCAGCAGGAAACAATATGATGGCTTGAACTGTCAACTTGACATTATGTGGATGTTGACTTGCTCGCTGAGCTGGTAGGTTTGTTGCAGACGTTTCATCACCATACTAGGTAACATCATCAGTGGGCCTCCGATGAAGTGTCGGTGTTCTGTCCTGCTTGTCATTTGTGTGTCTTGGTTTGCTGGGTTGGGTGGCATCATTTCTGGATTTGTCTCTTGGTCGGTGGTAAATGGGGTCCAGCTCTACTTGTTTGTTAATGGAGCTCCAGTTTGAGTGCCAGGCTTCCAGGAATTCTCATGCGTGTCTTTGGTTGGCTTGTCCTGAGATGGCTACATTGTCCCAGTTGAATTGGTGTCCCTCTTTGTACATGTGTATTGAAATGAGTGATAGTTGGTCATGTGTCTTGGTAGCTAGTTGGTGTTCATGAATCCTGATGGCTAGTTTCCTTGCGGTAGCCATCAGAATTCACGCCAAGAGGAACACCAATTCGACTAGAACAGCGTAGCCACCTGAGGACAAGCCGACCAAAGACATGCACGAGAATTCTTGGAGGCCTGGCACTCAAACTGGAACTCCATTAACAAACGTGTAGAGCTGGACCCCATTTACCAACCGCCAAGAAACAAATCCGGAAGTGATGCCAGCCACCCCAGCAAACCAAGACACATAAATAACAAGCGGGACAGAACATAGATGCTTCACCGGAGGCATGCTGATGATGTTACCTAGTATGGTAACAAAACATCTGCAAACAAACTTACCAGCTCGGTGAGTGAGTCAACAACCGCATCAACAACTTGAGCCACAAATCTTCTCAAAAACCGTGACATTGTGTTTTCTTTATGTTCTTCCAGGCCCACAGTACTTGTGCTAACAGACCAAGATTACCAGATTGATGTTCTTATCTCATCCAAACTCATGGAGAAGATATTTCTCAATATTCCTCCTGCTTCGCTAAGCAAACTCATAGGTAACTGATCCCAGCTTGTATCTTAAGAAAAGGCTATATATGATAATAGGAGGAAAATGAGATAGAGAGACAGTTATATTTAGCAAGGGGATTCATGACCTTAAACCTTGGTAGCCGAAGGCATGGCCAATCAGAAGCATTTAAGATCAGAAATGCTCAAGAGGCCAGAATTGGACAAGGCCAGATGTCTAAGAGTGTTGAATAGCTGGTATTTGTTACACAGCTAGGGATAAAAATGAGGTTATGAAGGAATCTGGAAGGAAAAAGATGGCAAATTTTAAAATTGAGACATTACTTAGCAGAGAGCCAATATAGGTTTAAGGGGAGGTGATAGCCTGGTAATATTATTACTGGACTAGTAATCCAGAAACTCAACTAATGTTCTGGCACCCAGGTTCAAATCCTGCCATAGCAGATGGTGGAATTTGAATTCAGTAAAAAAGTTTGGAATTAAGAATCAACTGATGACCATGAAACCACTAATCGATTGTCAGAAAAACCTATCTGGCTCTCGAATGCACATCAGAGAAGGAAATCTGCCATTCTCACCTGGTATGGTCTACATGTGATTCCAGACAATATAGTTGACTCGCAAGTACCTTCTGAAATGGCCAAGCAAGCCATTCAGTTGTACCAATCGTAACAAAGTCTCAACAAAAAGGTGAAACCGGATAGACCACCCGGCATCAACCTAGGCACCGGAAAAGACAATGGCAGAAACAACATCGAACACCCTGCAAAGTCCTTACTAATATCTGGGGCTAGTGTCAAAATTGGGACAGCTGTCTCACAGACTGGTCAAGCAACAGACTGACACAGTCATACTCAAGGAATCATACCTTACAGACAATGTCCCAGACACCATCATCACCATCCCTGGATATGGCCTGTCCCACTGGCAGGACAGACCCAGTAGAGTTGACAACACAGTGGTACATAGTCAGAAGGGAGTAGCCCTATGAGTCCTCAACATTGACGCTGGACCTCTTGAAGTCACATGGCTTCAGATTAAACCTGGGCAAGGAAACCTCCTGCTGATTAGCATGTACCTTTCTCCCTCGGCTTATGAATCAGTACTCCTCCATGTTAAAACAACACTTGGAGGAAGGGGTGGCAAGGATGCAAAACGTATTCTGGGTGGGAACGTTCAGTGTCCACCATCAAAAGTGGTTTGGCAGCAGCACTAATGATCAATCTGGTCACATCCTAAAGGACATAGATGTGGATATAGACATAGTGGATTTGCAGCAGGGTATGAGGGAACCAACAAGAGGGAAAACATAATTGGCCTCATCCTTACCAATCTGCCAGCTGCAGATGCATCTGTCGGAGACAGTATTGGTTAGAGTGACCAACATACAGTCCTTTTGGACACTGTTGTGTATGTAAATTGGATGCTGCCCCTTTAAGAGGACTGGTCAGGTGACTCGCAGGGGTGAAGCTGGCAGCTCAGTCTAGAGCCGGCTGTGAAGGTGTCAGCATCTAAAAAGTGTTCCTATTCACAGTTTCGCCTGTGCCTACCTGATTTGGAATTCCAGCTTAAAGAGAAAGTAATCAATATAACAGAAACAAAGCCCTGTCTTCACATTGGGAATACCGTCAATCGTGTTGTGTGGCACTATCACTGTGCTAACTGGGACAGACTTAAATTGATCGAGCAACTCAAGACTGGCCATCCCCGATTATGCTCCGGCACAGTCTGCAGCCTCACATCTCAGCATACTCCCCATTAAACCACTACTATAAAGCCAGGGGATCAACCCTGGTTCAATGGAGAGTGCAGGAAAGTATGCCAGGAGCAGCAGCAGGCATACCTAAAAGTATCATGTCAACCTGGTGAAGCTGTCATGGAGGATGATTTGTGTGCCAAACAGCATAAGCAGCAAGTGATAGACAGAGTTAAGCAATCCCAGAACCAACAGATCAGATCTAAGCTGCGCAGTCCTGCCACATCCAGTTGTGAATGGTGGTGGACAATTAAACAACTTGCTGGAGGAGGAGGCTCCTCAAATATCCCCATCTTCAATGATGGAAGAGCCCAGCACATCAGATAAGGCTGAAACATTCACAGCAATCTTCAGCCAGAAGTGCTGAGTGGATGATCCATCTTGGCCTCCTCCAGTAGTCCCCAGTATCACGGATACCAGTCATCAGCCAATATCATTCCATGTGATATCAAGAAACAGTTGGAGGTGCTGGATATTGCAACGGCTGTGGGCCCTGACAATATTCCAGCAATAGTATTGAAGACTTATGCTCCAGAACTTGCAGCTCCCCTGGCCAAACTGTTCCAGTACAGTTACAACACTGACATCTACTCAACAACGTGGAACATTGCCCAGGTATGTCTGTACACAGAAACAGGACAAATCTAACCCATCAGTCTACTCTTGATCCAAAGTGAAGTGATGGAAGGTGTCATTAACAGTCCTATCAAGCAGCACCTGCTCAGCAATAGCCTGCTCTGTCACTGTTTAGCCAATTTGGGTCACTCAGCTCCTGACTTCATTACAGTCTTGGCTCAAACATGGACAAAAGAGCTGAATTCCAAAGGTGAGGTGGCAGTGACAGCACTTGACGTCAAGGCCACATTCAACTGAGTGTGGCATCAAAGAGCCCCAACAAAACAGGGAATCAAGGAGCAAACTCCCCATTGGTTGGAGTCATACCTGACATATGTTAGATGGTCGTGGTTGTTGGAGGTCTGTCATCTCAACTCCAGGACATCTCTGCAGGAGTTCCTTGGAATAGCCTCCTAGGCCCAACCAGCTTCAGCTGCTTCCCTCTGCCATGAGGTCAGAAATGGGGATGTTCGCTGATGATTTTGCAATGTTCAGCACCATTTGTAACTCCTCAGATACTGAAGTATCCATGTTCAAATGCAACAAGATCTGTAAAATATCCAGGCTTGGGCTGACAAGTAGCAGTAACAATATTCACACCACACAAATGCCACACAATGACCATCTCCAGTATTACTGAAGGAATGATTTTATTGTTGTGTGTATTTTACAGTAAGAATACCATAAAATATAGTGAAAAGCTTTCATTTGTTGCCACGATTCGGTGCCATTTTGAACAACTTAAGGATAAGGGAAAAAAGAAAAGAAGTCCGTCAGTCCTGACCCAGCTTATCACCAGCAACAACGCCTGTGCAACCAGTTCGCCACCATCTACACCAGACCCAACCAGCGTCGAAGTCACCGATCCTCAAATGTCAACTTTTGCCACTGGGCCGATACTCCTCTGCCTCACCTCCGCCTGTGCCGGACTAACCAATGTCAGAGTCGTGTCTCTTGCCTCGAGGCCTATCTCATCAATGTCGCTGTAATGCCCTTGACATTCAATAGAGTTACCATTAGTGAATCCCCCACTATCAACATCCTTGGGGTTTCCATTAACCAGAGACTCAATTGGACTCATCATAGTGACACAGTGGCAACAGAAGTAGGTCAGAGGCTAGGAGTGTTGCAGCGAGTAACTTCCCAAAACGTGTACATCACCTACAAGGCACAAGTTAGGAGTGTGATGGAATGCACCCCACTTGCCTGGATGGGGGCATCTCCAGCAACACTCCAGAAGCTTGACACCATCCAGGACAAAGCAGCCCACTTGATTGGCACCACTTCCATAAATATCCACTCCCTCCACCACCAATGTTCAGTACCAGCAGTGTGCGCCATCTACAAGATGCACTGCAGAAATTCATCAAAGATCCTTAGACAATGCCTTCAAAACCCATGACCACTTCCATCTAAAAGGACAAGGGCAGCAGATGCATGGGAACACCAACCCCTGCAAGTTCCTCTCCAAGCTGCTCACCATCCTGACTTGGAAATATATCACCATTCCTTCAGTGTCTCTGGGTCAGAATCAACCTACAGCATGTGGACTGCAGCAGTTCAAGAAGGCAGCTCACCACTGCCTTCTCAAGGGCAGCTAGGGATGGGCAATAAATGCTGACCCAGCCAATGATGCCCACGGCCCCCAAATGAATCAAAAAATAGGTAAGCACACACAAGACCAATATGTGAACAGGGCTGCTTGCAATAATGTTTTATTCACGTAATGCATAGAACATAATAAAGTGTCCCAAGGTGCATCACAGAAGCTTTAAAAAGTGACACTGAGCCACATAAGGTGATATTAAGTGACCAATACCTTGGCAAAAAATGTCATTTTTAAGGTGCTTAAAGGGGGAGCCTGAGATAGAGAGGCTGAGAGGTGTGGAGAGAATTGCAGAGCTTGGGACCTAGATAACTGAAGGCAAGGCCACAAATACTGGAATGATTAAGATTGGGGTGCTTAACAATCCAGAATTAGCAGTAACTGGCTATCTTGGAGAGTTTGGGACTAGGAAGTTATAAAGTTAGGGATGGATGAGAGCATGAGGGGTTTGAAAACAAGGGTAAGAATTTTAAATCAGAGTTGTATAAGCTGGATCCAGTGAATACAGGGATGATTGGTGAAAGGCACATTGAGAGAGTAAGCATACAGCCTGAAGAATTTGAATAATGTCAAGATTGCAGAGTGGAACGTGGGGGCCACCATAGAACATCTCACCTAGTCAAGTCTAGAGGTAATAGAAGATGAAGGTTTCCTCAGTAATGAATTGAAGAGCAGAGTCTGGTAATACCATAGTTCTGGAAGTAGGCAATATTATTGATGATGCAGATATAAAATTGAAAGCTTATATTGTGTCTAAGTATGAGACCAGCATTGCTTGGAAATAGGAAATCAAGAGTATGAAGTGATATTCTAATCCAAACGAAATTCACTCCTTTAATTTTTCCAGTGTCATAGATCAGATTTAAAAGCTCAAAGAATCAATTGGATCTATTGCCCAGTGTTCTAAAACCTAAACAGGTTCAGGTCAAGCCAGAATAACCAACCTCTATCACTGGGACCTCCATATAATAAACTCCTTATGAAGCACTGCTGCATCTCTTCTCCAGACTAAGTAGCAGACTAATCATTTTAAACTTAGCAAATGAGGAGGTGATTTCTTCGCATCATGGATTTGCATTCACTAAATAAGATTTGACCAGTGTTCAACAGTGGTATTATAACTCAGATTATTTGTTGCTCCAGAGGTGGGTCAACAGAGCTGCTGCATTAAATAGTTAATTAATTGTTCTGTTCCACATATTAAAATGAAAAATGTCTGGATGACTCTGAGAGATTAGACAGTAAAGTGATGTGTTTGTGTGTTGCAGGTCCATCTGATAATGTGACGTATGGGATGGTAGTAGCAGATTTGTGCTGTTCATTGTTTGCAGACCCTGCTGACTGTTACACACTGACTTTGCAAAGCCAGTTTCATCTGGATGAAAATAGCATCACCATGAAACAGGAATTCTATTTGTTGGATTTCTGCCCTGACCATTAACCTCTAAGCTTGTTAGAAACTGCAAGGTGAATTTATCAATCCCAAGACTCCCAGGCATGGTTGGGGCTGCTGTGTATCAGGTTTGATGTAGGGGAATGTTATTTATTATTTTTCATTCTCAGGACATGAACATCATTGGCAAAGCCAGCATTTATTTCTCATCCGTAGTTTCTCTTGAAAAGGTGATGGTGGCCTTGAAACTCTACAATTCGAGATGTAGGTCCTCCTGTAGTGCAAATTGAGATGCTTTGTAACTTGAAGGGGAACTTGGAGGTGATGATTTTCCCATGAATTTCCTGCCATTATCCTTGTAGGAGCTCCTAGGTTCTGAAGTTGCTGCTGAAAAGGCCTTGGTGGCTTTACTATATGCATCCTGTAGATAGGGCACAGTGTGCTGGTAATGGTAAGTGGATCATGATTAAGAGAGTAAGTGCTACAACATCACAGGTTCGAGAAAAGTTCCAAGCTTGATGATGAATCTACCCTTAATGCTTGAGATATCAGAACATAAAAGGGTGTGTTGGCTCTCACGGATTTCTATGATTGCAGAGATGCCACGATGTGGAAGTAGTAAGAGCACTGTGGAAGGCGAACCTGCTGCATTTTCCTCAGGATAAGAGCAGTCATGCTCCCAACATTATCACTTTATCAGCCAGCCCAAACTTTGCCATCCATGCCATGATGTTGCACTCTTAAACTGGGTCATCATGCCCAGAGTTGCTCAATGACAGGCAAGGGCATCTTGAAATTGGCACAAAAGAGAATGCATAAGGGTGTATAATTCATTTTTGTTTGTACAGTTGGATATATTCTTTAATAAAGATTTTATGTGAAGGCTTTTGTTATTGTTTTTTATTGATGGATTGTGGCCAAGGAGACGCTATGATTGGACTTGCGGATGTATGTGCAGCCACTTGAACAGGTAGATCCATAACAATCAGGAGAGGTTGTCTCAGTGCCTCTGTGTTTGCTCTGCATTACCACATCCACCAGAACCTCCAGGTCCCAGCTGACAAAGCGAGGTGACAATTTCCCTTCTCTGCCATTTCAAGAACAAATGTCAGTCACCATGCAGGGCAGCTCCAAACTGACAGTGCTTCTGCAGGTGCACAGTGGCCTTTTAAAGATTACTCCTGCACCAGAGATGATGATCAGTTCTGGGATATCCTGGCAGTGGCAAGTTCTTCTGGCGTGACAAGTGGGACAATTAAGCTAGCATTAGACAAGAAGGATGCCATAGGGGTGGGATAAGTAGTTAATGAGGTGAGTTCAGAACGATATGGCAAGGAATCTCTGATCGTCGCAGTTAGAGATGCCTCAGTGAAACTTGACAAAACTGACAGCAAAATAGGACAAGATTCAGCTCATGGAAACTATAGCCATCCACCATGGCAATGCAAAATAGGAAAGCTGGTATAATTATTTTCAGAAAGAAGCAACAGCATTACTCCTTTAGCAATGAGTTTGTTCACTGAGATGCTGCTATTAAATATAGCAATTGTTAACTCATTGGACTATGTTCCATCAAAGTCTAATTCATCAGAAATTGACCTCATATCTCCCACATATCATAATGACAGTGTTGCCAGCCAGTTGTAATTGCATAATTCTCCAGCCAATCAAACCTGGAGGTGCCAGTGGTTATTGGGATTAATTTTACTTCTTTAATTTGTACATACTTACCTGGCACTAAACACATGCTATGGGATAAATAACCTAATGCTGCAATTAAGTAAATACTTACGCGGAAGAAGTTAAACTACTAAATAGCTGGTCTAACTCCTGAGTAGCTTTTAAAGTGACCTCTAAATAACTTCACCCAACAAATACATCTTCCTCACACACAACTCCCCCTCCGTTGCCCTGGAGCCTGGCCCCGTCTTCCCTCATCGCTGAGCAAGATCCTTTCCCCACTCAGACTCAAAGCATTTCCTTCAGCTACATCAAACCAGAATCCCCTTCTCCCACTTTGAAGCTAATGACCTTCTTCCCAGCTCCAAACATAATCCCCACTTCCCTGCTACCAGACCTGATAGCTCCAGCCCCAACTCTAGTTCCTCCAGGGCCTGATACCAAATAATCCCCTCTCCCTTGCTGGGCCCAATATCTTCCATCCATGTTGATTCACCATCATCATTCCATCACTTACCTGGCCATATTGCCACCTTGTGCCCTGGCACCCTTCCCATCTCGCTGCTCCCAGCACTCTACCTCTATCCATTTGGCACCTTACCCCAACCCACCTGGAAAGCTATTTGCTTGTCATCCTACCCCATTACCACTGGCTCCCTACCCTTGCAGCACCTTAACCTCACACTCATCTTACACACTTACCATTTGAAAACAGCTGTCAGTGGCAGTTTGGGATTCTGGACCAACGTATTGGCTGGTTTGTCTCCTGTAACAATCTTTACTACAGAAGACTTGTCAGAATGGAAATACAGCTGTGCATTTCTGCAAAAGCCCTGATCAGAATATTGTCAGAAATGCAAAGTTCTTTTGTGGTATAAAAATGGAACAGCGTCAATCCTTGGAGAGTCTGACCCAATTTCGAATGTAACTAACAATTACAGTTTCAGTCAGTTCTGTTTGCTATCCTTCATAGATATTCTTTATAGGTAGATCTTGTAGACTGTTCAATGTAGTGCAGAATTTAAACAGACTGATGCTGAGTAAATAGACCTTGCTTGTTGTAAAATATACTATTCACTGTGCATTCTACAATAAGTCCCAGCCATCTCCATCTCTTTGACTAACACAGTGGTATCAGTAGACTTTCTGAGTAAGGTTTAGAAGACAAAGTTACCTGTCATCATTCCTTTGATCATTTCCACGACAATACCACAATCTCTTCTCGCTACTTTGCCTCCTTAGTCAAGGCTGAAACAATACATCCTTCTTCTGATGTCTCACTGGGTCATAGTGCCACAGTTATCATTTAGCTTCAAAATCTGACCCCACTGACTAAATTCATTTGAGAGTCGGGACAATGGCTGTTGGAAAAACGTTGGCCACAAGGGGGCATAATACTGTTCATCTCACTGTAAAAAATTAAGTTGTTAAAGTGGGTCTTTTCACTGTTCAAAATAATGTTTCCCTTTGGTGTCATTGTATGTTTTGTGCATCCTACGTTATAAATTTGCACTCCTCGTTTGTACAGTTTTGATCTCCTTACTTGACAAAAGAATGCACTGGCGCTGAAGAGCATGCAGAGGAGGTTCACTAGGTTGATTTGAAATTGGGAGGATTGGCTTATGAGAAGTGATTGAGTAGACTGGGACTATACTTATTGAAATTTAGAAGAATGAGTGGGGGAATCTTATTTAAAATTGTGAAGGAAATAGATAAGATAGAAACAGGGAGGTTGTTTCCTCTGGCAGGCGAAACCAGAACAAGGAGGCATAGCCTCAAAATAAGGGGAAGCAGATTTAGGACTGTGTTGAGGAGGAACTTTTTCACCCAAAGGGTTGTGAATCAGTGGAATTCCCTGCCCAGTGAAGCAATTGAGGCTACCTCATTGAATGTTTTTAATGCAAAGATAGATAGATTTTTAAACAGTAAAAGAATTAAGGGTTACGGTGAGCGGGCAGGTAAGTGGAGCTAGAGTCCACGAAAAGATCAGCTATGACCTTATTGAATGACGGAGCAGACTCAATGGCCAGATGGCCTACTCCTGCTCCTTCTTATGTTCTTATGTTCTCATTACTGGGAGGATTAGGTGAGGCAGGATGCTGGGGTGTCATTGAGTGGGTGTAAGTGTAAAGCTCTTGGATTTGAGGTGGTCCTTCTCTGGATCAAGAGAAATTCTCTGGTCTCTCTTAAATATTGTGGAGAGACAGAAAGTTGGATAATTTATGGTGATTTTGTAAAAGGCTTCAACACAAACTCCATCTACCACCAAATAAAAACCGAAAGAACTGCGGATGCTGTTCGGGTCCGGTGACCCTTTCTCAGAACATTCTGAGGAAGGGTCACTGGACGCTAAACGTTAACTCTGTTTTTTTCCTTCACAGGTGCTGCCAGACCTGCTGAGCTTTTCCAGCAACTTTGTTTTTGTTCCATCTACCACCAGTTTATTGTGGTATCAGAGTACACCATGTGCACCAAATCTCTGAGGCTTCATCAGCAGCCTCTCACAAATCTGGGACTCACCACCTCAAGGGCAGAAGATGCATTAGAATACCATCAACTTAAACTTTCCCTCGGAATCACTTACCATCCCATCTTGAACCTGAATATCACCATTCCATTATTAACACTGAGCTTAACATTTGGAACTACCCACTTTTGTGAATGTGATGTCAACACACAAACCATCCCAGCTCGAAAAAAAGGCCAACACAACACCTGACTCAAGAGTTGGGCAATAACTGCTGAATTTCTGGGGCTTTTTGTAACTTTGACATCACCATGGCACTGAGCTAATGAATTACTTTCAAATAACGGTCAAAGTTGTAATGCAGGAATTTTAGCACAGCCAGACCATACAATCTGCAAAGTGATCATGTTTTATGTCATGGAATATGTTACATCTACTTGACAGGTCAGAGAGATTCTAATATTTTTTCTAAAAGATATCTTTAACAGCGCAGCTTTCACTCAATAGTGCACTGGGAGTGCAAGCCTTGACTACGAATTCAGGTATTTAGCATGGGCCTTGGACCAATAATCTGGTAGAAATCCCGCTTCTGCTTATCTGCTGCTGAACCTTTTCTTTTCTTCCCTCCAGATTTGATTATTTCAATGCTCTTGCATATTCCACCCTCCATAGACGTGCGCTCATTCAGAACTCTGCTGCCCATATTCTAACTTGCTCCGGTCCCATTTATCTGCTGTCCCTGTACTCACTGGCTTCAATTGGCTCCTAGTCCAGAAACACTGACTTAAAAATTCTCTTCAGTTCTCTTCTGGTAGTCCCTTGAAATGAGCAGACACTGCTACAAAGCTCACAGCAAGAACCTGCGTTCAGTGGAGGCTTCTTGCTGCAGCTATCACACCATTCTGGCTGAGTAGAGATCTCTGACATATGCATAACAGTAGGATTTCCAAGTTGTCAGTCAACCTGGGAGTCCGTGAACTGCCACAGTCTGCGGTTATAAAGGGACTGCCGCTTGCAACACCCTCCTTTAGGGACCTGGGGTAGAAAGTGGGAGGACTCCCACGTAGAGAGCCTTCCACTGGGTATCCCATCGCTCAGCAGCAAATAAGCTTGTCAAGGCGTGTCTGGGTAAAATATTATCTTTATCCTCAGCCCCAGTGTTGGCAGCACCTGGTGTCCTATTCTCACTTCCTTCCCTACTCTAGCATCAGAATTTAATCAGAACCAAAATAATAGCAGAACTGTCCAAAACATCTATGAAGGACTGCGAAATAACTCCAGAGACTGGTATCCCATCACCAAGTCACCTTTTATTTCCACATGCATTGTACTTGACACTGGTCCACCTTCCTCAGAGCCAGCTCTGAGGGAACAAGGTGTCTGACCCTCCTGTTTATATGTCAGCCAGGGCTCCCTGATTGGACCAGGTTAACCTGGCTGTAGACCTGTTCTTTGTCTTGTAGCCTCTCGTAGGGCGTTTTCACACCAGATCCGGTTTCTGTGGCTCAGCCTCAGATGTGGGTGGCATGTAGCCTGCCTCTTGCGCCCAGAGCGTCTTGGAACAAATTCATCCTCTCCTTCATGTGATAAAATGTATCGAGGCTATGACATCCACTGTGACCATCTCAGACTCTAATGTTTGTTTGACGCTAGATGGAGGTGGAGAACAGGTGGGTTCCAATAGCCTTTCTGGCTATTCTGAAGGGCCAGGTATGTTTTGCTCCTGCCCTGTTTGCGAGTTTATAGCTTTCATGTGGTTCACATGCTTGTTCAGGACTGCCTCACCTACCTGAACATTGTACATCACAAGACCTGACCTTGCATCAATCATGCCTCTTACCCATACAGGGCCATTTAATTGGTTTTGGCACCAAACTTTGACTGCTCAAGTAAACTGTCTCTCTCGCATAGACAAGTCTTGTGTTTGGCATTGGCGTTCCTGATGCCATTTCACCCCCTCCTGCAGTCCAGGAAGGTCAGATTTAACCTTGTGTGGAGTCTTCTTCCCATTAGGAACTCTGCTGGAGCTGTCCCTGCAGTTCCATGGGGGGTGGCCCAATAAATAGGAACCAGGTCAGTTGGTACCGTGTGAAAGTGTAGACTATTTCTTTAAGTCTGCCTTCAAAATTTGGACTGTTCTTTCCGCCAGACCATTGGACAATGGATGATATGGAGTTGTCCATACATACCGAATGCCGTTCGACTTTAGGAAATACTTGAATTTCCTGCTAGTAAACGATGGCCCACTGTCCATGAGCAACACTTCTGAAAGTTTGTGTACTGCAAAAGATACTCCTAGCTTTTGTATTGTTATCCCCATGTTTAATGAATGGCCTCTATGCACATCTAATCACTTTGAGTAAGCGTCCATAATGACTAAGAATATTGAGCCCATGAAAGGGCCGGCATGGTCGACGTGTAATCAGGTCCAGGGTTTACCTGGCCATTCCCACAAATGTGGGGTAGCTGCTGGTGGTAAATTTTGTCCTTGTTGGCACTCTGGGTACTGCCCCATTAACGCAGCTTTGTCTGCATCCAACCCTGGCCACCAGACATAACTTCTTGCCAACATCTTCATTTTGGAAACCCCTGGATGACCCTGGTGGAGTTCAGTCAGTATCTGGCAGCAACCTTTGCTTGAGACAATCACTCCTGCTCCCCATAATAAAACGCCATCCTCTATGATTATCTGGTTTCGGCGGGTCCAGAAAAGTTTCAATTCTGGTTGTGATGGCCCTTTTTCTCCCATCAGCGCCAGCTGTTTTAGTTTTGCCAGAACTGGATCTTTTTGTGTCCACTGTCGGATATTGTCAGTGGTAACAGGAAGGGTATCCAGAGAGCTTAAAACCAGAAGGGACTCTTCCAGTGGTGGCACCACAGGTGGTGTATTTACCAGTAGGAGGCAACTCAAGGCATCTGCATTTGCTACTTGGACTCCCAGATGATGTTCTAACTTGTAATTGTACACATTTAGAATAAGTGCCCACCGCTGAATTCGACCTGAAGCTATGGTGGCTTGGGCTTGTCCTCTTTGAGAAGTTTGTGGTCTGTTACTATTATAAATTTACATCTGTAAAGGTATTAGTGGAACTTTCTCACACCAAAGGTCGACAGCCAAATCTTCCTTCTCTATCTGGAGATATTTGCGCTCTGCATCAGCCAAAGTCCAGGAAGCATATGATATTAGGTGTCCTTTTCATTGGACCATCTGTGAGCCAATACTACCCTGATACCATCACATTGTCAGCACCAGATCTCACTTGGGATCGGTACCAGATCTCACTTGGGATCATAGTGTGCCAACATCTTAGTCCATGATAGCTGCTTCTTCACTTTCCTAAAGGCTACGTCTTGGCTATGACAGCTTTTCCAAGGCTGACCCTTGTTCAATAGGAGATGTAAGTGTGCGCGTTGGAGGCCAGGCTACATGATCATTCACCAGTCAAAGAAAAGGCCTAAGCTCCGGTACAGACGTGGGAGCTGGTGCCACCTTTCACTTTATCTTCCAACAGGTGTAGCATGGTCTTGTCAAATCTGTAGCCAAAGTAGGTACCTGAGGTGCCTGCAACACACATTTTTCCCATCTAAGGTGTAGGTCCACCTTGGAGAAACGTCCAAGGACTATTTCCAAGTTCTAGTGTTCTTTATTGGTCCACTGTCTTATTAGCACATCGTCCAGATAAATGGTAACCTGGGGTAGACCTTGTCAAATGTTTTCTATCATCTGCTGAAAAATGGCACAGGCTGATGATACCCCAAGTAGCAGTCTCATATATTGCTACAAACTCTTATGGGTATTAAATTGTAGCATACTTCCGGGAATCCTCATCTAACTACAATTGCAGGTACACATGGCTCATGTCCAGCTTCTGAAGGACAGCCTCCCCACCAGCTTTGCATGTAAATCCTTTGTGCAAGGGATTGGGTATTTATCCAGCTGCGAAAGTGGTTTACCATTTGTTTAAAATCTCCAGAAAGGCCAACTAACTCGTCGGGCTTCACAATCAGTATGACCAGAGCTGTCCATTCTGCAAACTGTACTGGTTTGATGATTCCTTCACTTCCAGCCTCCTGATTTCTGCCTCTACTTTGGCCCGTAAGGCAGATGGCACTGGATGGGCCTTGCAGAATCATGGAATTGCTTCCTAGTCAACATGCAAGGTGGCCTTGGCTCCTTTGATAGTCCCAAGACCTTCCTGAAAAACCTCCGGGTATTTAATTAGGACTTCACTCAGGCAGCCATTTTCTAATCAAAAAATTGTTGAGCCAATGAAGGTGAATCTTTCTCATTCAATTTCACCACATCAAGCTTAGGCCCGAATCTTTTACCGCAATCAGTGGTAGCTGACCCAACTGCTTTTCATAAGACTGGATCTGAAGTTGTACCCTTAATCTATAAAGATTCCCTAGTCTAGATTCTCAGTCTAGCCACAGTCTTACTAAAACTTAAGGGTTGGAGTCCAGGGTGAATTTTGCTAAAGACTGGTTCTGCGATCACTGATACAGCCATGCGGGTATCAACCTCCATTAGAACCGGATGACTATTTAACCAGACATTTATTTTGATTGATCAGTTCTGATTTGTATGTTGCCAAGCAATTTAACTGTTGCAAGCCAGATGTAGGTGGGCTTTCCAGGGAGTGCAGTCCCCTGGATACTGGCCTTTGAATTCTCTTACTCAGTTCAGGCCTAGTGTGACTCTTTTGCTGTGTCAAATCCGCATACTGGCAGTACCTAAAATGGCTTGCTGGCCCGGATCCTGAAGAAAATTTTAACTGTTTGGCTGAGGCTTGACTTAGTTTTGCTGTGGGCTGACATAGAGTCCTTCAGTTCAGAATATTTTCTGAGTGAGGCCACACAATTGCCTTCACTCAAGTGCTGTCTGCCAAGCCTTGGTCAGCCTGCTGAGACTGTCCACTTACATTGGCATACCCTTTAATTCAAATACTCCATTTGCTGCATTTTCTAATGTCAAAGCCAGTTTAGTGCCTGTTTGAAGTCCAGTTGGGCTTCAGCTATTAGGCACTTTTGCATGGTTACATCATTAACCCCACGTACTAAATGGTCTCTCTGCATCTCATTAAAGGTTAAACCAAAGTCACACGCCTATGCTAGTCATCTTAACAATGTTAAAAATACCGACATGGATTCCCTGGCTCTCAAATTGCTGAGTAAAACCGATTATGGTCTCAGAGTTAGAAGAGGCTTGGGGTCATAATATTCCTTCCCTAAATCCATAAACTCTTGAAAGGTTTACAAGTTGGTGCTTCAGAAACTGCTAAGCTCCTAATATTCAAAAAAGCTGCGGGTGCACAAGCTGTCGGACAAACTACTCACTGCTTGTCATCTGCCCCAATGTCATTTCACCGGAAAAAACCAAGTCTTTGATGGCAGGATCAAACAAGTCAACCTTCCCAAATATTGGCATGATGCCAGAAATGCTTCCACTAACTCAAAGATTGTTGCAAGCAAATTTCTTCAGGAGTGTATTTTTTTTCTCGTCACCATTGAAATAACTCCACAGAGGCCAGTATCCCATTACGAAGTCACCCTTTATTTACACATGCAGAAACTTGACTGGTCCAGCTTCCTCAGAGCCAGTTTTCAGAGTGAACAGAAACTCTGATCCCCCGTTTAAATCTGTCAGCCAGGTCTCCCTGATTGGACCAGGTTAACAGCCTCAATCGGGGAACTCATTCTGTGAGGTCCACCTGGCTGATCTTGGTACAGTCACTACAGACTGAACCATATGGTTTCAGTTCTGAAGAAGTGTCTTTGGACTTGAGACATTAACACTGTTTCTCTCTCCACAGACCATCTGAGTTTCTTCAAAACTTTCTATTTTTATTTCAGACCACCAGCATCTGTGGTATTTTGTCACAAATAGTTGGGCACTTTTCTCTGGAAAGACTGAGAGGTGACCTTCTAGAGATCCAGAAAATTATGACAGAATTTGATGGGGTAAAGATAGAGAAGTGTTTTCCCTTGTGGAAGAAATCATAAATATGATGTAATCAATAATAAATCCAATAATTAATTCATAGGAGCCCCTTTAGAGACGTGAAAACTTGCTACTATAAGGAGCATTTTAGGTAAGATTGCATTTTTGCATTTAAGTGAGAATTAGATAAGTAAAGGAGACAGGAATTGAAGATAAGTTCTTAAGATAGAAAGAGTTCTGGGGATTATAAATCCTGAACAGCCTGTTTCTGGGTGGTAACTCTGTGCTGTGTAAAAATGGTACACCTCACCTTCCAGTCTGCATGGTGATCTGCTTTTGTGCCTAGGCTGTTCACCCTGGTATCTCACATAAACAGGCACAAAATAGTTTTGAATGGCCAGTAAGTAAGATTTTTAAAACGATCACAACAAAAAAATACCGCAGCAGTCACACGCCGAGAATTCCCAATTATCTCTTCCCAAAGTCGCAACAACATCTCCAGCAGCCATTTCACGGCAGGCGTTTCAAGCAGCGAATGAAATATAGCTACACGGGGAAATAACGGTTCTGAAGGCAGGGAGAGGCCGGTACAAAGGGCCAAGACATAAAAGCAGACACACGCGCGCGAGACAGGGGGAGATGGGTAAGACTGGGCTGGAAAGAATGGCAAGGGGAGGAATTGGGGGCCGATTGGCTAGAATCACTTCTGAGTGAAAATGAAATGAAATCGAGAGTCAGTGCACCTGATTGCAGAAAGCTCCTGCCAGACGAGAGAGAGCTGCCGGCCCAGGCACTACCTTAATCGGATGAGAAGGAGATTTATTTATTCTCTCTCTGTCTCGCTCTATCTCCATTTCGCCTGCATGCAACGTGTGGAGGGATTCGAGAGTGTGTGTGGCTAATGTCCCTTCACAAACTTCTCATTTCTAGAACACTGTATGGGTGGGGAGGGATCACACAAACAATAATCATTGCAAGGCTTCTTAAAACTTGTGGATATTCCAGATCGCCCTCCCATCCGCCTCCAGAAACGGTGAGTGTTGCTGCCTGGCAGAAAGCTCCTCAAGAGATTTCTTCAACAACGCACCAGGTGGCTGCTGATCTGCTGTTCCTTTGATTATTTTTTTTAATTCTCGTTATTATTGTTATTTATTCTAGGAGGTAGTCAGCGGCGTGAGGAACCGCCGATAAGGCAGGATTTTTTTTAAATACTCCGCGGGAACGGTTTCCTCCCCCAGCTCTTAGCCCTGTAACAATGTAAATAATCACCATAATTAATGTTTGTTTTGACCTGAGCTGCAGCTTGTTGAGAGACGAGGTGTGTGTGTGTGTGTTGTGAGCCGGGATGTTACTGGCAGGTATGTGGCCTGTTGCTTTCTCAAATCGATCATCTCGGTGGTATGTTCAGCTTTTCTTGTGTTGTTTAAAGACAAAACCCCTCAGACCAGGTCCGGCTAATCTCGGTTTGTTTGGTCGGCGACGCCTCTTTCAATGGCTGTGCACGGATAGAATCAAGAGCTCATCTTGCTTTTTCACAAGGACCGGGCGGATTAGATCAGAGACTGCTTTTGTTAAAAAAAACACACCACCTCTGGCCATCAGGAAATGTAATCTCTCTGAATGAATCTGTTGCTGCCTATCCCTGATCCCCTTCCCCCTTTCCTGAGCCTGGGCGAGTGACTCAGGATCCTCAGTTCGTCAGCTTCCAGCTCTGAATGTCTCTGTTCAGCTTTAATACTAGCCTCAAATGTTATTGCCTGTCCCTCATATTCACCCCACCCACCCCCAGTATTTCTGAGGATGCTCCATGTCACTTCTTGTTGTCGTTATGGTTTATTCCATGCTAACTCTCTCAGCCCCATTGATTGTATTCTGTGCTCTACCCAATTTCTTTTGTATTTCACATACATTGACTCAGATCCTCACTTAGTTCTCTTTCCTAGTTCACCATGCCCATTCTTCCAATAACAGTCATTGTTGGCTTCCAGACGCACTCCATTTAGATATTCACCTTCCTAAGAATGCTACCGGAGTCACACACACACACACACACACTTGCACTCCATACTGACTAACACTCACAGGTACCACTACAGTAACGCAAGCCATTCCAACAAACCACGCCACACCGATACATATCCCGTGATCACAGAAGTACACCATTCTGGCATACACCCTGTCAATACATAACACTATGCAGACATCAACAATGGGGACACGGCACAGTGGCTCAATGGCTCTCAGTGCTGCCCCACAGCATCAGGGACCCAGATTCAATTCCACCCTTGAGCGACTGTCTGTGTGGAGTGTCCATATTCTCCCTGTGTCTGCATGCGTTTCCTCCAGTCTCCTCCCACAGTCCAAAGATATGCAGGTTAGATGGATTGGCTGTGCTAAATTGCCCGTAGTGTCCAGGGCTGTGTAGGTTAGGTGGATTAGCCGTGGGAAATGCAGGGATAGAGTAGCGGGAAGGTCTGGGTGGGATACTCTTCGAAGCATCAGTGTGGACTCAATGGGGATGAATGGTCTGTTTCCACACCATTGGGATTCTCATTGAGATGAATATAGTGATGCTGTAGAGATACCAATGCTAATTATTCACACTGTGTGTCCAGTGCTCTGTGCCCAGTACTTTGCGTTTACACTGCTCTGTGTCCATCACATGTTTGCCTAATAATTTGTGCCCATTATACTGTGTCCAGCACCCTGTGTGTACAGTGTGCTCCATGACCCTTATTCTCTGTGGAACTCATTGTATGTTTATCATTATAACACAGTTGTATTCAATGTGATTTTTTTCCTGCCATTTCACATACCTGTATTTAATTTTTTAAAATAAGTGAGTAAGTATCTTCAATAGAAGATGGGAGAAAAGGAGAGAATGTAGCAAAGATCTATTAAACTTATTTAGAGAGCTTTCTGTGACTGCAGTCCTTACACAAGAGTCCACCCTGACATCAAAGGCTGAATTCCCACCCCCACCAGAAATCGATGTGTTGGGATCGTGTCAGATATTGGAAGATTAAGAATTTCAAACCCATTCAAATTTAGCTTTAGTGTATGCAGAACAAGCAGTGAGCAAGCAAAAAGGCAAACTGACAATGTGAATATTTTAGAGAGACTGTCAGCACCTGATTGAATCTGCTTTACAAGTTCAACAGCAGCTGGCTGGATTTCCTAAGCAGGAGTAGGAGCTCAGCTGACTTTTCTGTCTCCAACCCAACAGCATGTAGAACCTGAACTGCTGTTCCAGTTGAGATCAGCATTGACCAGGGAGATGGAATCTGGGCTCCTGTGGCCTGGATGGCTTATTCCTTTATCAAATAGTGGCTGTACTGCGATAACTTACCAACAAATTTGAATGCAGAAAGATAGTGAGGAAAAATCTTGAAAGGTGGAAATGAGAGAGAACTTCATTGTGGATAAATAAGCCAGTAACAATATGAGGAAGATAAATCTGGAATATTACTTCAATAGGGGTGTACATGTTAAAGGCAATTTTTGGACAAAGACCAGTCAACGCAAAGGATGGGTGTCCAGATATTTCAACTTAAAAGAAAACCTTCGAACAAATTAAGAAGCGGTAGGAAACCGTGGTGCAGAGATTGTAGGGTTCTCTGCATGACAATACTGTCTTTCTCCATGTTAAATATTTCATTACTAAATTCCACAATTATCACTCTTAATTCACGACTTCCACAACAAAATGAAACACTGTGAAACCCAAGCATTTGAATGTCATGATCTCAGGTTAAGTCCTGACTCTGTGTTAGATTTGTTTGTCTGAGCTGAAGTGGGCGTAAGGTACAGTGCAATTGGCTACTTTAACCCTGGGTTAGTGAAGGCAAGGAAAAAAAGGACAAGAGTGATTGCATCTGTACGCAGTGGGTTAAACCAAAAATGTCGTGAAGCATGAAGCTGGAGCCAGAATTAGAGACCTAATTGGAGTGTATAAAATGATAAGGGATCAAGAGAGGGTGACGGGAAAGCCGTATTCACTTTTTTGAGGGGTCTGTTACCAGGCGACCTAGATTTAGGGTATGGAGTAGAAGGTTTAGACAGGATTTGAGGGTAAATGTTTTCACCGAGAGGATGGTAGGATTCAGGAACTCACAGCCTAAAAGGGTGTTGAGGTAGAAATTCTTACAACACTTTAAAAAGTATCTGGATATGCAACTGGAGTGGCAAAACTTTCAAGAGCCGGACAGTAGGATTAGACTGAACAGCTGTCTTTTGGCCGGTGCAAAATGATGGCCCACATGTATGCTGTAAATTTTTATGATTCTGTAAAAATGTACTTTGGTATGACTTTTGCTTCTGGATAGGTGGGAGGCTGGTGGGGAAGGATGAATGATGTACATATCCTTGACTTATTATTCCTTTTTTATATTGGCTCTCATTACCACAGAGCATCATTTCAGAATGGCTACCTACAGTCGAAGGCTATCAGAATACTCCTTCCAGGAAACCCAAGACACAACATGTCATAACACTCTGGAACCAGATTGTTTCCCACTTTCAAAAAGTTCTTCCGCCACCCTATTCCCCAGAAGGGACAGCATAGAAGAAAGGCCAACTATTAAACAGGAACTGAGGAAGACCCTCAGTGGCTTTGTCTCTCCAAGTGAAACAGACATGAGGTGCCCTTATCATCCGTCTTGTTTCACACCGCAAAATAATTTCACTGTGATCCCCTTATGTCGCTGCTTTCCGATGGGAACCGTCCCTGATGCTAATCATGCCACTGAACTCCCAATATTTCAGGATAATTTGAAAGTTCACGGCAACGGCCACAGGAGCACCAACTTCTCCATGAGAAGGGACACAGACACAATGTTATGTGCAGACCCAAACCTAGGAAAATTGCAGGCGATGCACAGAAGTTGCTCAGACATCGTTTGTGATTATGGGGAGAAATGCTATCCAGCTGATGCTGTGCATACTAAGACTACTGTTGCATATCAAGCTCCTGTGCTGGGCAGAGGCTATGGTATAATTTCTCCAAGTGAAATGATGTCTAAAGAATGTAACCAGAAGATTGTGATCAATATTTCAGAGAGTGAAATTGACACTAGGCAACAGGAAAATGACAGAGAAAGTACAACCATTGCAGACTACCAAGTCAATAGTATGGAGAATGACATATGCAGTCCCATGCATCAGGGCCATCTCATGTTTTCAGAGAACTCTCCTGATTGCTCTGGTGTCAAGGTTGTCCAAGAATCTGGTAAACAGTATCAAGGCAATAATGTGGCAGAAAATGAGACAATCACCTTGGGTCAGTGCAACATCACATATCGGGAAGGAGTTGCCTCTCATCAAAATAGGTTAATGGGTAATCAAACTTGTACTAGACACCAAAGCCACTTGATGTCTGGTTTGACGATTCAAGACACCACTCCTGCTTATTGTCATTCACTGCCAATCCCTGCTCTCCATCTCTTTCCAAGACTAGTCAGTTCTGTCAGTGAATCTGGAAGAGGAACTGTTGTTGATGCATGTTGTCATCCATTGCCAGTTTCAGGGATTCTGGCATTCCCAAGGTTGGTGTCTTCAGTGAGTGAGTCGGGGCTAGATGCGAGGCATCTTCTGAAATGCCATGGAACACTAGAAAATGAAGCTATTCATGCTGCAACTGAAAGGAATTCTCATGACACTTCCAATAGGAATAAAGTGGAACTGGAAAAATTTACTCACCCTTTTTCACTAAGCAGTCAAAATAATGATGTGGGTGTGAGAACACGAGACATGTGGACTATGACAACAGATCTGACCCTTCGATATCATCATCAACAGGAACATAAGGATGCAGGGGTCCAGACCTCCTTGGCAGTTGACTGCAGGTCAGTAGGCACTAGCCCCTTGTCTCCAACTGATAGTTGCCTAGTTCATATGTTTCCAGAGGTTAATCTTGAAGAGAACCAGCTAATCCAGGAATCTCCAGTTCGGGAAGTGAAATGGGATGACAAGGGGATGACGTGGGAAGTCTATGGGGCTTCTGTAGACCCTGAGGTCCTTGGGCTGGCTATCCAGAAACATCTGGAGATTCAGATAGAACAACATGAAAAGGACAAGATGTCAACAGCTGAAAAGACAGTGAAGCAGTTGGATACTCATGGTGATGAAACACGAGTGGTGGGACAGCGAGTAAAAGAGAAGAGACATTTGCCAGGTTTTAGGAATATGATGTCTACTTTAAGGCATCCAACGTGTTGTGTGCGTTCCAGTGCAGCAATAGACTGAATAGCGTTACCCATTGCAAAAAGTGAAGATCACATAATTGTTGGATGTTTCAGCAGTATTCCCAAGACATAAAAATAGTTCTTGCTTTTCCCCTAATCTAATGTTGACCCATAAATGTCAAAACTCATTATTTAGTAAGTGTTTATTTATAATACACTGATTATTCTTTCAAAATATTTAACAGGGTAGCTAAATGAGAAGCTATGGAGAGGGAAGAGACGTCAGAAAATGTAAGACAGTTTTTCCAGAAAATTATAAGCTATTGATAAAAGGGTGAGGTTTGGGTACATGTCTGGGTGCGAAGACAGGGTGCTCAGGTAGAGGAGGATAAAGATAATGGTAAAATGATTGTAACAACATCGTTGGTGGGGAAAAAATGACATGTTTTGCATTATGCTTTTAACTGTCTTGTTTTCGCTGCATTGAAGAATATTAACCTTTGACAAATTTGTGATCCTTGTCAAACATGTGGTGAGGTGAAAGTTAATTAATTAAAAATGTACCAGTGAACCAAAGGTAATGATGAAAGCTGAGGCAAGACAGCTAGATGATTAATGTTAGATTCCAGGTTGAGCTGGTCATCTTGTAAATGGTAGCCCTATAGACTCAGAATTATAATGATACAGCACCAAAGAGGGAGATTCAGCCCAATGTGCCTGTACTGGCTCTTTAGTAGAGCTAACAAATTTGTTTCACTACATTGCAATTTCCCCATGGCCTTGTAATTCTTTCCTCTTCGAGTATTAAATTTTCTTTCAATGTCACTCTTGGATCTGCTTTCCAATATTTTCAGGAAATGAATTTAAGATCACAGCAACTTACTGTCTAAAATATGGCTTTGTCATATTTTGTCAGTCATCTTAAACCCTATACTGCTGGTTACTGACCCTTCTGCCATTGGAGATAACAAGCATGGGGCTGGATGAACACAGCAGGTCAAGCAGCATCATAGGAGCAGGAAAACTTGACGTTTCAGGCCTAAACCCGAAGCCCCATGCTTGTTATCTCGGATTCTCCAGCATCTGCAGTACCTTTTATCTCTTCTGCCATTGGAAGCTGTTTCTCCATTTGTACTCCATCATAACCTTTCATGGCGTTGAATACCTCTATCCAATCTCCTCTTCAGCTTAATAACATCAAGAACTGCAGATGCTGGAGATCTGAATCAAAAATGGAAAGTATTGGAGAAACTCAACAGGCCTGGTTGCATCAGTGAAGGAAATAGCAGAGTTAATGTTTCAAGTCCAGTGACCCTTCATTAGAACTGGCAAAGGGTCACTGGATTCATAACATTAACTCTGTTTTTCTCTTCGTATTTATCTATCTATGTCCTCAAGTCTATGACTATCCTCCTCATTATTTACTCCATTTCCAAGTTTCATGTCATCTGCGAATGTCAAAATCGTGCCACATATAACCAAGTCCAGGCCACTAACATATATGATCAAAAAGACCAGTGATTCTAATATTAACCACTGAGCAATGCCTTTTCTTTCCAGCATCAAATACAACCATACACCAGCACTATGCTTTACTCTTCCTCGGCCAATTTTATATCCATATTGTCATCGTCTCATTAATTCCATATGCTTTAATTTTGCCAGCAGGTCTATTATATATTGCCAGATACCTTCTGAAAGTTCAGATGCACAGTATCAAATAATGGGAAACTATGGCAAATATTCAAAAAAATCTTAAATTACAAAAAGAATTGTAAAATAAATTGAAGCAAAAATCTTGCAGGGTCTGAGGAATGATTAAAACTGGTCTTCAAGATTGTAGCAAATGATGTAGGTTTAAAATGGTCATAGAATGGGTAGATGGACATATACAAAATAAGAAAATGGTGCTACAAGTTGGCAAAAAGATCCTTGTATGGATGAGTAATTTGTATGCAATATGAAAGTGAACATCATTAATGATGCAATAGAAGAAAATAGAGCTCAGTTATATAAAAGACAGTCAGATAAAAGAAGCAGGGTAATTAAAAGGCAGTTGGATAAAAAGGAAAGACTGAAAGAAAAAACTGAAAGAACATGTTGATGCTGGAAATCAGAAACAAAAACAGAAATTGCTGGAAAAAAATCAACAGGTCTGGCAGCATCTGTGGAGAGAAATCGGAGTTAACCCTTCAGGTCCAGTGACCCTACTTAATTCTGAAGAAGGGTCACTGGATCCGAAATGTTAACTCTGGTTTCTCTCCACAGATGATGCCAGACTTGTTAAGTGCTTCAAGCAATTTCTGTTTTAAAACTGAAAGAAAGTCTGACTGATGATCTCAGAGTTTACAATTTACAGTGCATAAACTACTGAGTCAGAAAATCCAATAAGAGATAAAACTATGGAGCAAAATGTGAAGATAAAGTCAGAGATAACAAGCATGGGGCTGGATGAACACAGCAGGTCAAGCAGCATCACAGGAGCAGGAAAACTTGACGTTTCGGGCCTAAACCCTTCATCAGAAATGGGGGAGGGGAAGAGGGTTCTGAAGTAAATACGACTCAGGGGGAGGCGGATAGAGGATGGATAGGGGAGGGGGTGGGTGGAGAAGCAGGTGAGGAAGGTGGAGAGGAGCTGGGCTGGTTTTGGGATGCGGTTGGGGGAGGGGAGATTTTGAAGCTTGTGAAATCCACATTGATGCCATTGGGCTGCAGGGTTCCCAGGCTGAATATGATTTGCTGTTCCTGCAGCCTTCGGGTGGCATCACTGTGGCATCGCAGGAGGCCAAGGATGGACATGTCATCTGAGGAATGGGAGGGGGAGTTGAAATGGTTCGCGACTGGGAGGTGCAGTTGTTTGTTGCGAACTGAGCGCAGGTGTTCTGCAAAGCGGTCCCCAAGCCTCCACTTGGTTTCCCCGATGTAGAGGAAGCCACAACGGGTACAGCGGATGCAGTATACCACATTGGCAGATGTGCAGGTGAACATCTGCCTGATGTGGAAAGTCTTCTTGGGGCCTGGGATTGGGGTGAGGGAGGAGGTGTGGGGGCAGGTGTAGCACTTCCTGCGGTTACAAGGAAAAGTGCCGGGTGTGGTGGGGCTGGAGGGGAGTGTGGAGTGGACAAGGGAGTCAAGGAGGGAGTGGTCCCTCCGGAAAGCAGATAAGGGTGGGGAGGGAAAAATGTCTTTGGTGGTGGGGTCTGAATGCAGATGGCGGAAGTGTCGGAGGATGATGCGTTGGATCCGGAGGTTGGTGGGGTGGTACGTGAGGACGAGGGGGATTCTTTTTTGGTTCTTGTTGTCAGAACTCACTGAGTGTGGAAGGGGTTTGCAAGAGGCAGTGCATCAACCCATAAATATGTTTGACCACAAATAGCATAGCATAAATATTTATAAATTGCAGGATAAATTGGGCTGATAAGCAGCATTGATGAGTGCGGTCATGACCAGGAATCTGTGAAAGTGGGCAAGTATTAGATCTAAGGTCAAACAGAGAAAAAGAAACTAAAGAAGTACAATGAACTTTGGAAGAGGATAGAAAAAATAAGGATGATTGTTATTTTATAAATAATGGGGACTCCAAAAAGATTGTTATTTTATAAATAATGGGGACTCCAAAAAAGTCCATTGAATCACCACTTGTTGTTATCAGGTGAAATACACTCAATTGTGTGATAGTACGTTGGAGAAGGAGAGGCTATTCATTTTTCTGAGGCTGATTCTTTAGCTAGGGACTGTTTAGCCCAGGACCAATTGCAGAAGATGTTGGCCCAATGGATGTATCCCTTTAGACTAGCAGTACCAGTGTAACTCGCAAAGAATTAAACAAGCTAAACTAGGAAAGGTAATAGGGACAATATGACAACGTACGATTAAGATTTCCTTAAATGTCAATTATTCCTGCTGCTGGTTAATTATTTGCAGGATATTAGACGTGATATCATGTGTACCTTGGGCTATGGACCATATAAATGCCTTGTGGACAAACTATGCAAGAACTGCAAGAATACTTATAGGTTTTTGCAAACACACACGGGCTGATATACTGGGAGCCTCAACTAAGGGCTCTAAAGTCTTCAGAAGGGATTTTTGTTTAGTCACATCCACTAATCAACTTGGCTTAAGTACCGACAAGATGATTCCATCAATCAATATGTTGAGAGCTACAATTCAGGATGAGTGAGTCCTAAATAACCACATACCTGAAGTTTCACAATTATGCTAATATGCTATGGCATTTTGAGATTAAGAAAGAAGTGGTGTTGGGTCTCTTGAAGAGCATTAAGGTGGATAAGTCCCCAGGGCATGATGGTATCTACTCCAGGTTATTGAGAGCGGCAAGAGAGGTGATTGCTGGGGCTTTGATCATGATCTTTGTATCCTCGTTAGCCACTGGAGACATCCCAGAGGACTCTTGAGTAACTAATATTGTTCCTCTATTCATGAAGGGAAATAGGGATAATCCAGGAAACTATAGACCGGTGAGTCTCACTTCAGTGGTTGGGAACCTGTTTGGAGAAAATTCTTCGGGATAGGATTTACACGCATTTGGAAAAGCATGGCCTAATTAGGGACAGTCAGCATGTCTTTGCACAGGGTAGGTCATGTCTTACTAACTTGATTGAATTTTTCGAGCAGATGACAAAGGTGATGAGCAATGGATGTTGTCTACGTAGATTTTAGTAAGGCTTTCGACAAGTACCCTCATGGTAGGCTCATTCAAAATATTAAGATGCATGGGATCCACAGTGATTTGGCTGCATGGATTCAGAATTGGCTTGCCCATAGAAGGCAAAGGGTAATGGTGGAGATAACAAGCATGGGGCTGGATGAACACAGCAGGTCAAGCAGCATCATAGGAGCAGGAAAACCTGATGTTTCGGGCCTAAACCCATGGTGGAAGGTTGTTTTTC
The DNA here is from genome assembly GCA_024137785.1 of Ginglymostoma cirratum. Classification (NCBI taxonomy): domain Eukaryota; kingdom Metazoa; phylum Chordata; class Chondrichthyes; order Orectolobiformes; family Ginglymostomatidae; genus Ginglymostoma; species Ginglymostoma cirratum. The sequence goes on from JAHRHZ010000070.1 coordinate 4,124,432, forward strand.
AGGCTGGAAGTCTGTGACTAGTGGTGTTCAGCAAGAATCTGTGCTGGGACCTCTGCTGTTTGTGATACATATATATAAATGACTTGGGTGAAAATGTAGATGGGTGGGTTAGTAAGTTTGCAGACAATACAAAGATCGGTGGAGTTGTGGATAGCGTAGAAGGTTGTCAAAGGATACAGCGGGATATAGATCGGTCACAGATGTGGGCAGAGAAATGGCAGATGGAATTTAATCTGTGTAAGTGTGAGATGCTGCACTTTAGGGATTTTGGGGTTCAAGTCCATAATTCCCTGAAAGTGGCCACACAAGTAGTTAAGTTGATAAAGAATGCATATGGCATGCTTGCCTTTATTGGTTGTGGAATTCAGTACAAGATTCAGGATGCCGTGTTGCAGTTTTATAAGACTTTGATTAGGATACAATAGAGAATTGCATTCAGTTCTGGTCGCCACATTACAGGAAGGATGTGAAGGCTTTGGAGAGGGTGCAGAAGAGGTTTACCAGGATGCTGCCTGGATTAAAGGGTATCAACTGTAAGGAGAGGCTAGAAAATCTCAGGTTGTTTTCTCTGGAGCAGTGGAGGTTGAGAGGAGACTTGGTAGAAGTCTATAAAATTATGAGGTGCATAGATAGCCAGGAACGTTTTGGCCAGAAACATTTTGAAATATGTAAAACTAGGGGTCATGCGTTTAAGGTGAGGGGGGAAAGTTCAAAGGAGATGTGAGGGGTATGTTTTTTACAGGGTCATACACCCTGCCAGGGGAGGTGGTGAAGGCAGATACAATAGGGATGTTTAAGAGAGGTTTAGATAAGCACATGAATATGCAAGGAATGGAGGGATATGGACCAAGGGCAGGCAGGAGAGATTTGTTTAATGTGGCATCATGTTCAGCACAACATCGTGGGCTGAAGGGGCCAATTCCTGTGCTGTACAGGTCTATATTCTATGTTCTAAAAAGTATTGATTGCAGAAGGGCCAGTGGATTGGGAAAAACATGCAAAATGATAGGACAGTAATTGATGTTACTACAGTAATTTTTTTTAAAAAGAGCCATTACTCCACATGTTGCCAAAGTAATGGAATGTTTACAAACAAGGAGGGAAATTGGACCTTAACTGTCCATAACCCATGTGGAGTTGAACAAAAATGAGATGAATTAGTAAGTTTTCTGACAACCAACAGCTGACCAGACTGATGAACGCAGTTACCCACTTGCATAGTCCAGAAGTGGGGAGACTAATGACAGGTAGGGAGCATTTGGTTGAGCTCCTCAGATGGGGGAATCAATCTGCCTAACCTCTACGTGCTGGCCAATCAGTGGGACAGTGAGAAGGAATTGCTATGACTAACTGTCATCAACCACTGAACTACTGAGGATGAGGTGGAGTAATGAAATATCAACATTACATTTAATTTTCTTTTATTCATTCGGGGGATGTGGATGTCACTGATGAGGCCTGCATTTGTTGCCCAGGGTCATGTATAGGCCAGACAAAGTACAGAGAACAGATTTCCTTCCGTAAAGGAATGGCGGTCCATTTGTGAACCAGATGGTATTTAGACAATTGTCACACAGTTGTCATGATACCAGCTTTTAATTGCAGCTTTCTGTTGAATTATGAATTCTGCTGTGGTGGGAACTCAACCTAAACCCCCAGAATATTAGATAACAGGGCGTGGGGCTGGATGAACACAGCAGGTCAAGCAGCATCATAGGAGCAGGAAAACTTGACGTTTCGGGCCTAGACCCTT
>JAHRHZ010000070.1:4126584-4164042 GCA_024137785.1 Ginglymostoma cirratum
CATAGGAGCAGGAAAACTTGACGTTTCGGGCCTAGACCCTTATCAGATTTCTGATGAAGGGTCTAGGCCCGAAACGTCAAGTTTTCCTGCTCCAATGATGCTGCTTGACCTGCTGTGTTCATCCAGCCCCATGCTTGTTGTCTCGGATTCTCCAGCATCTGCAGTACCTTTTACCCCCAGAATATTAGTTTGATTCGCTGGATTCATTGTCCAGTGACGTTACCACCATCTTACCCTAAATGAAGTTGAATGACATTGTGCTTTTGTTTGTGAAAGCACTTACATTTGTGAAGGTGGTCATTATCACTGGACTAGTAACCCAGAACACCCAGATTAGTGTCTTGAGGGCAGAGTTCAAATCCCAGCAATGGCAGATGGTGAAATTTGAATTCTCTAAAACCTGAAATGAAAATTAGCCTAATGGTCACCATAGAACCATTGTGGTTAAAACGCATGTGTTCTGCTATTGTCCTTTAGGGAGGGAAATCAACTCTTGTTTCATGGTCTGGCTTATGTGTGACTCCAGATCCACATCAATGTGGTTGACTCTTAATTGGGATAGGCAAAAAATGCTGGCCTCAGCAGTGATGCCCACATCTTCTGAATGTGATGTGAATCTATGTTGGCCAATAAATCACCCTGCTCTGCCTCACTAGCAATGAACCTATATTGATTACAAGAAAATGGAGTTACATTGAGATTATCTAGATACAGAGGAAAAGTATCCACAAACAGAGCGTGTGTAACCCTTGCCCGTCCTCCCACCATGCCAGGTGTTCAAGCTAGGGGCACTTTGGATTGCCCTGATAACGAATTGATCACAACATCACCAGATTGCAGATCCATGAGGACTTGATGGAGGAAGCATTACTGGCTGTAATTCAACTCAGGTACACCATTCCTGCTTTACTATCCAGTTATACAAACATCTTTGTCAGAAGTGCTACCTCTCAGAAGCACCTTGTAAAAGTAGGCACTGGTTATCACATTGTTAACAAACTTCTACATGTTGGGTCTACTGGTAGGTTTCTAAGTTAGAATCGAAAATGTGTCACGCCAAAGCACATACAATTGGATAAGTTGAGTAAATAGATAAGGAGATCACAGTCTTTGAACTGTCAAAGTGGGAAATCTGTAAAAATATTGGGTTTGGCGAAAAATTGATATTTTATTTAAAGCTTTTAGTTTATCAGTTTTGGAAGGCAAGCTGCTTTTTGTTTGCTAAAAGTTACTAAACCTACCAAACACAAATTTAAATTGGACAGCTAATTCTTAGAGGCAGTCAAATTATCTTAAACTAATAGTAGAAGCAGAATTATGTCGAGACAACCAGGTATCATAGAATCTTAGATTGGTTACAGCATTAGTGCTAATTTAGTGGAGAGGAGTCAACATGGGATTTTATGAAATTGTAATAGCAGAAATATCTATGGATCTATATAACCACCTGGAGGATTGAATGATTAACAACCCAATATATCATTTGAGGATATGGTCAGCAAGCGATAATAAACAACCTCTCCTGAACTCAGTGCCAAAAAACTTGCAAAGACCCAAATAGGCAGAGGTTTGTCCACTGTCAGAGAACACTCAAATAGTCAGACAACCTGAGATGGTCTGGGTACCACCTTAATCATAAACTCTGTCTAGGGACCAATGAATGAAATGCTTTTCATCTCTGTATCCTTATTAGCATTAATATTGTGTGTTAGCAAATATTTGGTGTGATTTTCAATAAATGAACCACTGATTACCATTTTTGGTATTATATCTGAATCCATTACACTGTATAAATATATGCATTAGCGTATGACACTATAGCCTGGAGGTCATTTATTCTTTACCCTGTGACCATCAACAGACTCCACTGCACCGAGTGACCATGAGTCTTGACTGGGTCTGCCAGCTGTGGATGTCACCTAAAATTCAGCATTGCTAGGCTGGTGCAACTCCTTGCTGTTTGTAGAACAAAGTAAGTAAGAAAGATTTGCATTTATATAGCACTTTTCATGACCTAGTTGGACATAGAATTGCCAAAGGGGACATACAACAGAGTCGGGTCTAACCAAACCAAATCAGCATAAAACTACACAGCCTAATGGTAAGGGAATGTTTAACCAGTTGTGATGATTTTGAGTTTTGAGTTTGAAAGGGAAAACCGATATTGAGTTTAGGTAAAGTTGACTTTAAAGGGATGAGTCAGAAATTGTTCGCAGTAGGCATGTAAAACAATAGATGAACAGTGAAAAGTGCTCAGAAATGTATTTAAGACAAAATAATGTCCTGTGCATAATTCTCAAGACCAATTGGGTAACAGAAAAGGTGATACGGAGGAAAAACTGAAGGAGCAAACAAATTAAAGTCATAGAGATGTACGCCACAGAAACAGATTCTTTTAGTCTAACTCATCCATGTCATCAGGTATCCTAAATTAATCTAGTCCCATTTGCCAGAATTTGGCCCATATCCCTCAAACCTTTCCTATTCATGTACCCATCCAGATGTCTTTTAAATGTTGTAATTGTACCAGCCTCCACCACTTCTTCTGGAAGCTCATTCTATATACACACCACCCACTGCATGAAAAAGTTGCCCTTTAGGTCCCTTTTAAATCTTTCTCCTCCTACCTTAAACCTATGTCATCTAGTTTTGAACTCCCCTACCCTGGGAAAAAGACCTTGACTATTCACCTTATCTCTACCCTTCATGATTTCATAAAACCATATAAGGCCTCCCCTCAGCTTTCAACTGTTGTGAAGTTGGGTAGAGTACTTGTGGATTGGAAAGCAGGACATTAGAATTTGGTGTTTGTAAAGTATTGATGTTAATAAAATGATGGGGAGGGGGAGCAGTGCATGGTCGCTTTAAAAGATTATGTGCCTTTTCTAGGCTTGGAAATTTAAAAAAACTGTCTGCGAGCAGCAGCAGGCCCAGAGAATTCCAAAGTTGAAATATTCATATCAAAAGGCTATATGATTAGCAACACAGGCAGTAATCTTGTTATTAAGGCAAGCAGTTTGAATCAGCCAATTAATTTAAACCAGGCACTTGAGAGTAAAAACCAATTAAATTTCAAATCTGATGGTTTTGACAACCTAGGACCAATGCTATTGTGAGAAATTGATAGGTCATCAAGGGTATAAAAGAAGATGGTATTTGAAAATTGGTGTGAGAGCAACTGCCAACTGATAGAGTTAACAACCATCAGTTGTAAAGAGAAATTCACTGCTCTCGCAGAATTCTGTAAACTCTCAGATTAACTATCATCTAATTAAAGGTACAACGACGCTGTTAGCTAATATTCCTGACACCAGAATTTGATGGAGAAGGGCATTCCTGACTGAAGATCAGCCGAGAAGGCACAGAACATTCTGCAAAACATATTCTGGCTGTAATTTCGGAGACTAAATTTTAATTTTTTTTATTATTTTGGTTTATAAAAGTGGGACTTCTTTTTATTGGATCAGCATACCATTAGAATTTTGTTTTATTCAGGAATAATTAGTAGTTAAGGGAGAATTGTTCAGTTTTTTAATGGTTCAGTTGATGTGTTCACTGTTATATAAATAAATTGTTCCTCATTGATTATAAAGTGAGTGAAAGGAGTTCATTTCATTTAACCTACTTCTTTATAACAGCTTGAGGGTGAGAAGCATGTTATACCACTTTTCACACTTCTTTTAACAGATTATAAGGCGAGGTGCCCCTCGCTGGGTGTTTCAATTTTAGTTATCAGAGGGGAGGTCAACCTCTTCTTTATTTAACAGATTGGGGGCTCAGGTCTGGTATCTGGACAGCTGGGATCTAGGATCTGGCTAGATCATGTCCGGGGTTTGGATGGATCCGAACAGATTTGAATGGATCTGAACAGATTTGGACAGATCTGAATGGATTTGAACAGGTTTAAACAGACTTGGGGATTAGAGTCCTAGATCTTCTTTAAATAAAAGTTAAGTGAGTAGTGGAAAATCTATTTAATTTTGGTTGCTTGTTGTTCATTAAATCAGAAGTGGGGAAATGGCTCTTAACATTGCTAAAGAGGTTCTGGGGTTTGAGGATGCTTCCTAAATTTCCCAAGAAAGTTTAGAAAGACAGAGAAAGGAGAAACTTTTAGAATTAGCAGACAGACTAAATTTGGGTTTAACTAGGGTAAAAGGAAAGCTGAAATTGTAACAGACTTAGTCAAGCATTTAGAAGCAGTCACACGTAGCGGAGTTAGAAAAAAATTGCAAACTAGACGAATGGAGTTAGAAGATAAAGAAAGAGAGAGAACATTCCTAGCTGAAGGGAAATAAACGGAACTGAAACAGCTTGAATTATGGTTAAAAGCAGAAGAGAGGAAGGGCATGAAGAGCCAGGACGGAAGAAAGGGAACAACAGAGGAGAGGGAAAAAGAGAGAGAAAAAAGAGAGAGTTTGAACTTTGAAAGTTGACAATTAGACGGGAAAGTCAATTTAAAAGGATGGAGATGAAGGTAGAAGGTAGGCTTAGTGAGGAGGTGATTGGTGATGAGCAAACCCATCATAGCCAAAGACCTGGTAGGGATTTATACAAATATGTCAAAACGTTACCAAACTTCGATGAAAAAGATGTAGAAGCTTTTCTCATTTCCTTTGAGAAATTGGCTAAACAGACAAACTGGCCAGTGACTATGTGGGTAATGTTAATTCAGACGAAGTTGGTAGGCAGGGCAAGTGAGGTGTTTGCAGTGCTGTCAGAGGAGGTGTCAACAGAATATGAAGGAGTAAAACAGGTTATTTTGAGGTGCCTGTGAATTGGTACCAGAAGAATATAGACAATGGTTCAGAAATGCAAAAGGAATTGGGTCAGACTTCTATCAAGTTTGAAAGAACTAAACAGAGCAACTTCGATAGATGGGTGACAGCATTAAAGATAGAAAAGACATTTTAGTGATGTTGGTTTGCTGAAGCAGTTTAAAAACTCACCTCCAGAAATGATAAGAACTCATGTTGAGGAACAGAAAGTTAAAACAGTGAGAAGAGCTGCAGAGATGGCTGATGAAGACGCATTAGTGCATAAATTGAAATCTAGCTTCTGACAGCAGAAATAGGGAAAGATGGAGATCCTAGATGACACTGTGAATAAAGAAACCCAAGAGGGTGGAAAAGAGGTGAAAAACCTTAGGTGTTTTCACTACAGTAAAGTGGAGCACACAGAAGCACAGAGCTGGTGGATTGAGAGATGCACTGGGAAAAAGGATGTGGTAAAAGAGGCTAAACTAAGTGGGATTAGTTGAGTTAGTGAAGGAAATCCCAAGAGAAGTTGAGAATCTGCAGGAGAGTGTACATCCCAGTTACGGCCTGCAACATAAAATAGTGCCTGATCTTTTCAAAGACTTCACCTGCTTGGGTAAGGTTTACTCAGGTAGAACAGGGAGAGTATGTAAAGAAGTTGACATATTTTGAGATACGGGAGCTGGTTGGTCTCTAATAGTAAGAGAACAAAATATTTGCACCCCTTCTGAAATAACGTTGCCAGAGAGTTTTAATCTGTGGAATAAATGGAGAGAGAATTAGTGTTCCCTGTGTAAGCTAATGCTGGAAAGTCCAATCAAGACTGGGGGAGTGATAGTGGGAATGATTGAATGAGCAGCTATTCCAGGAAAAGTTTGTTCTTGGAAATAATATAGTTGGGTCAAAGGTGGGATTGATGCCCATTGTAGCAGAGAAGCTGAAAGAAAACTAGCAAACTGAAGAGTTAAAAGAAAAATACCCTGGAATTTTTCCGAACTGTGTGGTGACAAGATCCCACAGCCATAAGCTAAGACAAGAAGGGAAACAAAAGAGAAAGATGAAGGAGTTGCGATCACCATGTTTGATGAAATGGTAAAGGAAGAACCTTGGCAGGTAGAGAATCAGGCAGAGGAGTTTATTTAAGAACATAAGAACCGAACATAAGAACATAAGAACTAGGAGCAGGAGTAGGCCATCTGGCCCCTCGAGCCTGCCCCGCCATTTAATAAGATCATGGCTGATCTTTTTGAGACTCAGCTCCACTTACCCGCCCATTCACCATAACCCTTAATTCCTTTACTGTTCAAAACTTTATCTAGTCTTGCCTTAAAAACATTCAGTGAGGTAGCTTCAACCGCTTTACTGGGCAGGGAATTCCACAGATTCACAACCCTTTGGGTGAAGAAGTTCCTCCTGACCTCAGTCCTATATCTGCTTCCCTTTACTTTGAGGTGATGCCCTGTAGTCCTAGTTTCACCTGCTAGTGGAAACAACCTCCCTGCCTCCACCTTATCTATTCCCTTCGTGATCTTATATGTTTCTATAAGAGCTCCCCTCATTCTTCTGAATTCCAATGAGTATAATCCCAGTCTACTCAGTCTCTCCTCATAATCCAACCCTCTCGACTCTGGAATCAGCCGAGTGTATCTCCTCTGCACCCCCTCCAGTGCTAGTATATCACTTCTCAAGTAAGGAGTCCAAAACTGCACACAGTACTCCAGGTGTGGCCTCACCAGGACCCTATACAGCTGCAGCATAGCCTCCCTGTTTTTAAACTCCATCCCTGGAGCAATGGCAGACAAAATTCCATTTGCCTTTTTAATCACCTGCTGCACCTGCAATCCCACCTTCAGCGATTCATGCACAAGGACACCCAAGTCTCTCTGCAAGCAGCATGCTGCAATTTTTTACCATTTAAAACATAGTCCATTTTGCTGTTATTCCTACCAAAATGGATGACCTCACACTTATCAACATCGTACTCCATCTGCCAGACCTTTGCCCACTCACTTAGACTATCTATATCCCTCTGCAGACTTTCAGTGTCTTCTGCACACTTTGCTCTACCACTCACCTTAGTGTCATCTGCAAATTTTGACACATCACACTTAGTCCCCAACTCCAAATCATCTATGTAAATTGTAAATAATTGTGGTCCCAACACTGATCCCTGAGGCACACCACTAGCCACTGACTGCCAACCAGAAAAATACCCATTTACCCCTACTCTTTGCTTTCTACTGGTCAACCAATCCTCTATCCATGCCAATAGTTCTAAAAGATTAATGGAGCTACTACAAAAAGCTGAGACGATTGAGGATTGATATCATAAAGCCTACTCTGAAAAGGAATTGGAATATATTCCAGAATATTATTACCTTAAACATAAAATCCTCAGGTGGAAGTGGAGACCTTGGCAGTTTAGTGCAGGGATTGTGTTGCCGGTAGCATACAGACAGGAAGTATTGCGGGTAGCACATGAATTACGTATAGGAGGTCATCTAGGAGTGAGGAGGACTCAGTCTAAAATACAGAAGCATTTCTATTGGTCTGGATTACATAAAGATGTGGTTGAATTTTTCCTTATCTGCAATATGTGTCACATGATACGAAAGCCACAGGCAGTAAGAAAACCAGGGCCTTTGATACCAGTTCCTGCATTTGAAGAACCTTTCAAGCAGGTTATGATTGATTGTGTAGATCCTCTCCCTAAAACCAAAAGTGGGAATCGGTATTTGCTAACCATAAAGGATGTGCCTACCACGTTTCTGGAGGCAATTCCGTTACAGAATGTCAAGGCAGAAAAGGCTGTGGAGGAGTTGCTTGCTTTCTTTACCAATTATGGATTACCCAGGGAGATTCAGTCAGACCAAGGATTCAACTTTACTGCCAAATGTCATGGATTGTTTAAACGTCAAACATCTTAAATCAAATGCGTACCATCCTGAATCTCAGGGAGCATTGGAAAGGTGGCATTCGACCCTAAAGACAATGCTGAGGGCTTATTGCCAGAATTATCCAAATGATTAGGGTAAGGGTATCCCATTTATATTATTTGCAATTAGAGATGCCCAAAATGAATCAATTCAGCTCATTCCATTTGAACTGATATTCAGACACAAGGTAAGAAGGCCTTTAAAATGAATTAAGGAAAAGTTGATAGGTCCAAAGACAGTGATCTCACAGCTGGATTATGTATCTGAGGTGAGAGAAAGATTAAACAGAGTTGGTGAATTAGCTAGACAACATTTAAGGTCGCACATAATGAAGCAAGAAGCCAATAATAAACCTAAAATTTGTATGTTTGCCCCGGGGATAAAGTATTGGTGTTGTTACCAGTGGTAGGAGATCCCTTCAAAACAAGGTTTAGCAGTCCCTATCAGATTGAGAAGTAGTTAAGTCAGGTGAATTATCTGGTAAAGATACCAGATAGGAAGAAAAAAATTATTGGGCATTTCATGTGAATATGCTGAAACCTTACTGTAACAGGGAAAAGGAACCAGAGAAACAGGTATTAGTTACTGCCACTCAGAGTGAGGAATCAAATCCAGAGGATGTGGATTTTGATGCACCTCATAATAAATTGAATAATGAGGAAGTCCTTAAAGAATGGAAGAGGGTAGTGAGCTATCTGTACCAGGAACAGAGAACTGAATTGAAAGACTTGGTACAGTGCTATAAGGACATATAGAAATAGAACAGGGAGGACTAATACTCCAGTACATGAGGTTGACATAGGGAATGCTGTTCTGATAAAACAACACCCCTACAGGCTTAATCCTCTCAAAACAGCACAGATACATAAGGAAGTAGAAGCAATACTCCAAGAAGACATCATCGAGCCAAGTCAAAGCGAGTGGAATTCGCCAATCGTGTTGGTTCCCAAACCTGATGGTAGTGAACAATTCTGCGTAGATTATCGGAACGTCAATGCCATGACAAAATCAGACTCATATCCAATTCCAAGCCTGAAGGACTGTGTAGAAAAAGTAGGACAAGCCACTTACATCACAAAGTTGGACTTACTTTGCAATTACTAGCAAGTACCTTTGCCGGAGAGAGCGAAAGCAGTTTCTGCTTTTGTAACCCCAAATGGGCTACATCAATTTAAAGTAATACCCTTTGGAATGAAAAATGCACCAGGCACATTTCAAAGACTTATGAACAGATTGTGGTAAGGCTGACTAATTGTGCTGTCTATGTAGATGACTTAGTGATCTTTAGCCATTCATGGCACATTTGGCAGAGCCCTTTGAGAGACTACAGAATGCAAATTTGGTCATGTCAAAAATAGAATTCGTGAAGGCGGAAGTGACGTTCTTAGGGCACAACATCGGACACTGACGAACAACACCAAGGAATGTGAAGACGAAGGCCATCAAGAAATTTCCAAGACCATCCTCGAAGAAAGAGGTGCCACAATTTTTGGAATTGAGCAGATTCTACCTAAAATGTTTGTGCCAAATTTTAGTAGGGTGGTGGCACTACTGATGGATTTGTTGAAGAAGAACACAAAATTCCAGTGGACAGACCAATGGCAGGAGGCATTTGAGAATTTAAAAGCATTTTTAACCACTGCACCAGTTTTAGCCACGCCAAATTTCTTGAAACCCTTTAAAGTTGGCACAAGAGATGTAGGGATTGGAGCTGTGTTGTTATAGGAGGATTATTGTGAAATTGAAAAGGCAATCGGTTGTTTTTTAAAGAAACTCAATATCCACTAGAGAAAATATTCAAGCATTGAAAAAGAATTATTGAGTTTGGTAACGGCCTCACAAACAATGCATCAGAGACAGTTGAGTACACTGATCACAATCCTTTGATATTTCCGAAAAGATTTAAGGATCAGAACACCAGATTATTTCATTAGAGTATCATGTACTAGCATTTAATTTACAGATTGTGCACGTTGCGGGTCATGAAAATGTTATTGTGGTTGCTTTATCTTGGGTTTAAAAGAAAAAGTGTTTATATAAGATTGAACACTGTTGTTTCTATGCAGCAGAGGGATAAAAGAAAAAGTAAGCGCTGCACCAGGGGATCATGAGAAAGATCTGTGAAGGATATCAAACATAACACAAAAAATTAAAACAATTGTATTTATGTAGCTCCTTTAACAGAATAAAGTATCCCAGGATCTTCACAGGAATGGTAGCAAATTAAACTTGACAATGAATCACAGATATTCAAAGGTATTAAGAGAATGAAAATAGATAAAGGCAACATGACCTCTTAAAAATTTGAAAATTTGGAAGTTGAATTGAAAATAAAGGAATGGCAGATTTGTAAAATTATTATTTTGAAGAGATTTGTGAGAAACTGAAAATAAGCAAAGAGGAGGAACATAGTAGATTTAATCAAAGTTAACACAGATTTCAATTGACTAAGGATTGAAAATCTGAAGGCTTTGGTATTTGTCACATGAGACTTTATAACGGAGTGGGTGTGGAAAATGCAGTTGCTTTAGTCGTTGTCTTCTAAAATTCTTTTGATTTTGGAATTGTGCGGATGGATTGTAAAATTGCAAATGTACGTTATAAAATGCAAACTCCTTCCCACAGAGAGCTGTGGGGACAAAGTCCTTGCTTGTATTTCAGGCTGAGAAAGAATCTTGACCAGTTCGGAATCGAGGCTTATGGAGAAATTGCAGGAAAGTGGACATGAGGAATATCTGATCAGCCATGATCCTATTGAATGGTGGAGCAGGCTCCAAGGGCTGAATGGCTTACTCCTGTTCCTATTTCTTATGGTCTTGTGGCCTACTCCATTGTTTAAACAGCGTGGATGTGAGAAATCACGGGAATATTAATCAAAAGCTTGTTGTGGGGAGGTTAATAGAATTTGTTATTGGGAAAGAATGACTGACAAAATGACTGCTTGTCAGGATACAGTCAAAGGTACTTTTCTAAAGGAAATTCTTGTACTTCGTGTTCTTCAAATGATCCATTTAGAGACATTCATAACAGTGTGGAGTACTTCAACCTATGGCATAATTTCTAAAAGGAGCTGATAAACTTAAACCCAAAAATAGCATGATCATAGCTCAACTCAGTTTGTTAGCAGGAGCTACACTTGTTAAGGGGTCTTGTTTCTCCCAGTTTGTACTGTATTTCCTAAAACAATACTTTCTAGAACACGCTTAGTCACTGATGCAGTTGTTTGTGTGTGGGCAGTCAACCTATTATTGAAGCAACTAATTTGACTGACCATGGGATTGGCTGACATGCAGATGCACACAGACAAACAGACCACCCAGAAGCATCTGTGTCCCTCTGTTTAGCTTTGGCGTTATTATTGTACACAGAACAGGTTAATCCTGGAACAATAGTGACATGGAGTCACATGAAGATCCCTGCATGCCCGTCACTTATATAAATAAGAGAATGAAGAGGGGATGTTTGGAATTGCATGATGGAACTCTGCTGAAGATGCTGGGACAAGTTGTGACCCTTGTTGTCCTCGTACTCTGTCTAACACAGGCCTTGTATATTAGCAATGGCCCTCAACGCAAAATTACATATTTAGGTAAGTGCATTAAAATTGCCTTCTGAATGGGAACAACGGTTAATAATCATTTACTGACAGACTAAATAATTTCAGTTGATGATCAGTTCAGTGATCATATAAATACTATGAGTATGGAATAGGGACAATCAAAATACAAAACACGACGTTTTTATTTGTTCTTTCAATATAAGTGATGCCAACAGGAATTTCTCCTGCTGCCTTTGTGTGCGATGGTGATGGTGTTGTTAGTTACTTTTCAAATTCATTCTCCAGAGGTGGTCATCACAAACATTTATTGTCTGTTCTTATTTGCCCCAAGAAGACGGTGGTGGACCTTTTATTCATTTGTGGGATGTGGGCATTGCTGGCTCGGCTAGCATTTATTCCCCATCCTTAGTAGCCCTTGAAAAGATGGTAGTGAGTTGTTTTCATGAACTATTGCAATCGTTGGAGTCTATGTACAACCACCATCTTCTTGAAATGCTGGCAGCAGTTTTTGATATAACTGTGCAGAAAAAATTTACAAGAATGTTTTCAGGTTTGAGAACCTTCAGTTCTGAAGATAGACTGGAGAAGTTGGGATTATTGTCCTTGGAGATGAGAAGCCAGCAGAAGATTTACATAGAAGTTTACAAAACTGTGACAAGTGCAGATAGGGAGAAACTGTTCCCGTTTGTAAAAGAATCAAGGACAAAGAGTGACATTTAAAGTAATTTTAAAAAGCAGCAAATATCATTGAGATAGATTTTATCTCACAAAGTGAGTGGTTAGGATCTGGAATGCACTGGCTGGAAGTGTGGTGGAGACAGGATCATTCAATTTTTTAAAATTCATTAACAGGATGAGGGCATAGCTGGCCAGGCAGCATTTATTGCCCATCCCTAATGGCCCAGAGGGCAGTTCAGAGTCAACCACATTGCTGTGGGTCTGGAGTCCATGTAGGCCAGACCAGGTAAGGATGGCAGCGTCCTTCCCTAAAGGACATTAGTGAATCAGATGGGTTTTTCCCAACAACCAATTTATGTTCATCATTAGACTCTTAATTCCAGATATTTATTAAATTCAAATTCCACCATCTGCCATGGTGGGATTTGAACCTAGGGCCCTGAATATTATCTAGGTTTTTGGATTAACAGTCTAGTGATAATACCACTAGACCATCACCTCAATTGCAGTAGGACATTGGATAATTATTTGAATAGAAACATTATTATACGGCCTATTTATGTAGTGAATCTGCACTGCGCCCCCTCCAAGGCTGATGTATCCTTGCTGAGTTTTTGGAGAGCTGTGTTTCCTCAGCGGGTGGCCGTCCACCATAAATGGACTGTCCATAAATCTTCCATCTTTACTCAAGGTAAGAGAGGTTGTTTGAAAAATAGCACTGCTAAATTTTAAGAAAGGCAATTTTATGAAATAAAAACCTTACGCGTAAAAAGGCAAAGGTTTTGAGTGTCTTTAATTTAATGGAAGGAAACATCAAGCAAGGTATAAACTTAAACTACAAATTCATTTTACCAATTCTCCCTCTGGCCTTCCATATTTCAAAAGCTGGACTCGCTTTATTCAGACACAACGAGGTGTGGGGCTGGATGAACGCAGCAGGCCAAGCAGCAGCATAGGAGCAGGAAAGCTGACCTTTCGGGCCTAGACCCTTCTTCAGAAATGGGGGAGGGGAAGGGGGTTCAGAAATAAATAGGTAGAGAGGGCGAGGCAGATAGAAGATGGATAGAGGAGAAGATAGGTGGAGAGGAGACAGACAGGTCAAAGAGGCGAGGATGGAGCCAGAAAAGGTGAGTGTAGGTGGGGAGTTAGGGAGGGGATAGGTCAGTCCAGGGAGGACGGACAGGTTAAGGGGGCGGGATGAGACTAGTAGGTAGGAGATGGAGGTGGGGCTTGAGGTGGGAGGAGGGGATAGGTGGGAGGAAGGACAGGTTAGGGAGGTGGAGATGAGCTGGGCTGGTTTTGGGAAGCGGTAGGGGGAGGGGAGATTTTGAAGCTTGTGAAGTCCACATTGATACCATTGGGCTGCAGGGTTCCCAAGCAAAATATGAGGTGCTGTTCCTGCAACCTTCGGGTGGCATCGTTGTGGTACTGCAGGAGGCCCAGGATGGACATGTCGTCTGAGGAATGGGAGGGGGAGTTGAAATGGTTCGCCACTGGGAGGTGCAGTTGTTTAGTGCCAACCGAACGTAGGTGTTCCGCAAAGCGGTCCCCAAGCCTCCGCTTGGTTTCCCCGATGTAGAGGAGGCCGCAACGGGTACAGCGGATACAGTATACCACATTAGCAGATGTGCAGGTGAACATCTGCTTGATGTGGAAAGTCTTCTTGGGGCCTGGGATGGGGATGAGGGGGGAGGTGTAGGGGCAGGTGTAGCACTTCCTGCGGTTGCAGGGAAAAGTGCCGGGTGTGGTGGGGCTGGAGGGGAGTGTGGAGTGGACAAGGGAGTCACGGAGAGAGTGGTCCCTCTGGAAAGCAGATAAGGGTGGGGAGGGAAACCCTACACTCACCTTTACTGGCTCCATCTCCGTCTCTTTGACCTGTCTGTCTCCTCTCCACCTATCTTCTCATTTATCCATCTTCTATCTGCCTCCCCCTCTCTCCCTATTTATTTCAGAACCCCCTTCCCCTCCCCCATATCTGAAGAAGGGTCTAGTCCCAAAATGTCAGCTTTCCTGCTCCTCTGATGCTGCTTGGCCTGCTGTGTTCATCCAGCTCTACACCTTGTTTCCTCAGATTCTGCAGCATCTGCAGTTCCTGCTATCTCTCTGTGTGCAGCTTGTTCTATAGAACTCTGCAAACAATTAATCAAATTCCTGGTAGTCTGTGCAAAAACACACTAGAATTGTCAGAAAATGCATAAATATACTGCCCGAAAGCTCAATTGAATTCATCATCTGAATAACAGAATAACACCTAGTGGCCCATACTTTGTGTTATGATTGATTGGTTTCCCTTCCTCTCACATTTTTATGTTCTAAGACCAGGGAGTGAATTCAGCCGGGGGATACTTGATTGATCTTTCAGTGTGTAGCTGTCAACAGAAGGATTGCTGATAATCCAGCAAATTAAGCCCCATCCTTCCTCACCTCAAATTTGCAAACTGTAAAACTCAATATTATTAAAAATGTGAATGTGCAATAGGATTTAGATCAGGAAGGTGGACAGATGGACTTTTATGGCACTGTGCTTTCCTAGAACTGAAAAACAGTAGGTTGTGCCAAGGTTGAAGGAGAAGGCTCATCATCATCTTTCTGTGGCAACACAAGATGGGTGATAAATGTCAACCCTTGCTAATGACATTAATATACAGAGAGTAAGTGAAGAGAGAAGTGAAGTGAAGAGATGGTGGGGTCATAGTGATATTTTTGGACTAGTAACCCAAAGGGACAGGGAAATCCTATAAGGCCATTTGTTCTAATCCTACCAAGGCAGATATTGAAACTGAAATTCCATCAGTGAATCAAAATCAATGCAAAATAAAAACTAGCCTCAGTAATGGTGACCATGAAACTATCATTTTTTAAATAAGATTCAGTCTGGTTCACTAATGTCCCTTAAGGAAGGAATCTACCATCTTTACCTGGTCTGGTCTAAATATGACTCCAGACCCATATTAATGTAGTTAACTCTTAACTGCATTCCAGGCAATAAATATTGTCATTATCATTACATGAAAGAATAAATTTTTAAAAGTTGAATAGTGCTTCATGAGCTATTATTATTAAAAACAGTGTTTGTATTTTGCTGGGTAACCCTATTCGACTCAGAGCTAAATGAGTTTTTTCAGCCAGTGCAAATTCTGTCACATGCTGCATCCAAGTGTATACATGGTGTTAACTGTATTTGTGATTCCATTGAAACACTCATATTGACCTACATATCACAGGTCTCAGGAAGATCTCCATCAATCTCATCTAAATTATTTTGGTGGGCAGTCATTCAAAATGTAAGAAGAATCTTGCTTACACACTGTACTGGGATTAATAATTACTTAATATTTATTTGGTGATGTGATTGAGAGAAGAATGTTAACCATGGAATCCTGAACTTGTATCTAAGCAGATAAGCATCTGCAAAAAGCATCAGAGATAGCAACAGGGATAGATGATCAGCCTGCTTTGCCTTTCATACAGTTACAGGCAATCTTTCTTCAACTCCACTTTCCTGGTTGCTCCTCATCTCCCTTGTTTCTCTAAGAGTCTATCTCAGCCTTAAATATACTCAGCGATGAAACATCCACAATCCTATGGAGTAGAGAGTTCCATTAATCCTCAATGCTCTGAGTGAAGAAATTCCTCATAAGTCCTGAATGATTCACCCACTGTTCTGTGGACTGTGCCCTTGTGTTTACCCTGTCAAGCTTCTTCAAAGTCTTGTATGTTTCAATGAGGCAATTTCTCATTCATCCAAACACCACACAGTATAGGCCTGTTTGACTTATCTCATCATGAAACAGCTCTCTCATACCATCAGTTACTGCTTCCAATATTACTGAATCATCCCGTGTGCCTGGAGGCCAAAGTAATGCGCAAGAGATATGCTATCACAAAAGACTTAGGCAATTGTGGCAAGGTTTCCTTGTTTATAAACTCTATTCCCTCTGCAATAAGGATGAACATGATACTTGTGTCGCTCTGATGAAGAGCCATCTAGACTTGAAATGCTAGCCTGCTGTCTGTCCGCGGATGCTGCCTGACCTGTCATGATACTTGCATTTTTAATTGCTTGATGTACCTGTGTGCTATCTTTTCATGTGCCTTACAAGAACAGCCATTGTCCAATTTTGTCCATTTCCAGAGGGGCAGGCAGCGAGTCAGAGTCACCAGGTTCCCACTCAGACTTTCATATCAAGAATTTTTGGCTTCTAGTTTCCTTGCAGTGGATGGTAGGAAGGGAAGCTCAATATTAATGAGCTAAGATCAGCTGACACCAAACGATAAACCCTGTTAACAAGCCCCTCAATTTAGTCTCAACGCCGAGTAATCTGTTGGAAAATGCAACATTTTGCTCCCCATGTTGAGTAAGACCTGTTGAACTTCTCACCCAATTCTCCCAGATTTCTCACTTTAGTCCATGCTGTTCAGGTCACTATAAATGTTAATTCTGCAATGAAAGGTGTGTAATCTATATGTAGATATCATCTTTGGAAATTGGATTTTAAAATAGAAGTTGAGTGATTTGGTCAGTACGGTGAAAACTTTATTTTTAAAAAGGTCAGAAAATCATTTAGACAGTGGCCTAAATACATAATTACTAAGAATCTGACTTAAGTCAATTGCCTCATGCACTCCTGTGGTGTTAGTGGATAAAATGTTTATCTTATTGGGTTTAGGACAGACAGAGTAAACAGAACAAAGCCATTAGTTTTGCTTTAATTTCAGAACAGACTTTCAGTTCAGTTCAGAAAGAAATAAACAAGTTCAGTTCAGTGGAGCCAGTCACTTTAGCAGAAGTGTTTTCTAGTCCGTGGCATTTCCAAACCAGGACAGTTTGTACAGAAGTCTTCAAATTATTAGAATTGAGAAAGTTTAGGCCCTCAGAATTATGTCCACATATTCAGAGAAAGGATTTGTAGAATTGTCACCACAGTCCATGGGAAGAAAATAGTACGGAGTCAGCTCAGTAGAAACTGAAAGAATTGAAATAGGAGGATAATCTCTCTGCACTTGAGACCATTAACAGATAATGTAGAGAAACAGGTTGAAACTTTATTTTGCTGTTACATTAAGATCATAGATGCCCTACAGTGTGGAAACAGACTCTTTGGCCCAACCAGTCCACAACGACCCACAGAGCATCCCACCCAGACCCATCCCCTGAGAACTCACCTAACCTACATATCCCTGAACACTACAGGCAATTTAGCATGGCCAATCCACCTAACCTGCACATCTTTGGACTGTGGGACGAAACCAAGCAAACCCACACTGACACAGGAGAATGTGCAAATTCCACACAGACAGTTGCCCAAGGGTGGAATTGAACCCAGGTTCCTGGCACTGTGAGGCAGCAGTGCTAACCACTGAGCCACTGTCTTCTATCTTCTATATCTACATCGCTTGTTTTTTTCCTCATTTCTGCAATAAACTTGCAATCTGTTATTAAAGAATATCTGTAGCTTCATGAATAGTTTAATGAATTAATGCTAGCTAACTAAAAAAAATTAAACTTAGGATCTATCAAGCCAGGTTTCATTCTGGGATCTGATTTGTTCTATCATCTATCATCTGGGATCATAACAATTGTTCAACATTATTTTGTAACCAAAATTTGCTTTAATACGTCGAGCCCCAGTCTTCAGTGTGAGCATATTCAGGTGCTCTTTTAATCTCAGCGTATTATAATTCTATTTTTCCACTAAGAGGCAGCATTTTCTTCAAACTGCCAAATTATTTGACAAATTGGAAATAAATCAAAATGTAAATTGTTTTTAACAGATTTGTATCTAACCTGTTTATTTATAATTAGTTAGCTTCAACTATGTGTTTGTGTGATTACTCCAAATCTGTTTAGCTCTTGAACTGGAGGAACACAGCAGGCCAGGCAGCATCAAAGGAGCAGGAAAGTTCACGTTTTGCGTCAGGACCCTTCTTCAGAAATGGGGGAGGGGGAAGGGGCTCTGAAATAAATAGAGAAAGAAGGGGTGGGGCTGGGGATGGTAGGTGGGATGGTGATAGATGCGTGCAGTGGGGATTGGTCAGTGAGGGGGGAGGGGAAAGGGGGGAGGGGAACGGATAGGTGGGAGAGAAGATGGACAGGTTGTGTCAGGTCAAGGAGGTGGGGATGAGAGGGAGGGTTTGTCATGGGATGAGGGCGAGGGTGGGGAGATTTTGAAACTGGTAAAATCCACGTTTAGGCCATCAGGCTGTCGGCTCCCGAGGCAGAATATAAGGTGCTGCTCCTTTTGCGGGTGGCGTCATTGTGACACTGGAGGAAGCCCAGGATGGACATGTCACCCAGGGAGTTTGAAGCTGATTCAATAGGAACTTTCAAAACTAGAATTAAACAAATACTTGAAGAGGAATCGTGTATAGGGCAACGAAGTGAGAGGAATTAGATAGATCTTTCAAAGATCCAGCTTAGGCTTGATGGGCCAAATGACCTCTTCATGTGCTGTATAATTCAATGATCTATTAAAGGAATGTCATCACAGTTTCTGCCAATGGACAAATAAAGGGGATTGTGGAATACAACTCCATAATTGTACGTAACAATAATATGATAGACTTGTAGTTGAATTAATTTAAAAAGGTTTGTTTGCTGTAATTACTTGGACACAAAGGAAAAAATATTGAGTAGGATTTGTAGCACAATCGTGGTGTGAGATAGTTATCATGGTTTAGGATTCTACAACCAACTCAATAAAAAGTGTAGTAATATTTGTCTTAACCTATTTTTATTCTAAATATTTTTAAATTAAAATGTATTCAGATGAATTCATACAGGCAGAAAATCCCTCGTGGGGGCTTAGACCAATGGTCCCAATATCTTGTGGCATTTAGAGTGCAGGGTCCCATAATACAACAAAAATGCTGTGGTGTTTCCCGCTCTCGTATATCGCTCTGAGACGTGGACTATCTACAGCACACCCCTCAAGGCACTGGAGCAGTTACACCAAAGCTGCCTGCACAAGATCCTGTGAATCCACTGGGAAGGAAGATGCACCAACACCAGTGTCCTCAGCCAGGCCAACATCCCCAGCATCAAGACACTGACCACCGTTGATTGGTTGTGATGGGCTGAGTATTCCACCAACGAGACTGACACAAGACTCCCCAAGCAGCTGCTCTGCTTCCAGCTCCAAAACGGCAGGCAGGTCCCAGGTGGACAGAGAAAGCACTTCAGGGATACCCTCAAGGGTGAAGTATGGCATTCCCACAGACACCTGGGAATCCCTGGCCCAAGACCATCCAAAGTGGAGGAGGAGCATCCGGGAAGGCATCAAGCACCTTGAGGCTTGTCGTTGGGAAAATGTGGAAGCCAGGCAAAAGCAGTGAAAGGAGGGTGCTATCATACCCGTACCTCACCCACCCCTTCCCATGACCACCTCCTGCCCCAAATGTAACAGAGCCTGCAGTAGCCATATCGGTCCATACAGCCACCTACAGACTCACCCTGTGAGTGCAAGAGAGTCTTCCTCGTCTGTGAGGGACCACCAATGATGATGACAACAAAAAGTATGTGGATAGCCGACTAATGCTTGGAAACTCTTTTCAGTAAATAGCAAAGCAGAATTATGCACAATAGCCATGTGCACTGGCCATTTCCTCACACTTTTCAAAGCTTTTGAATTTATCCTGCTTTCTGAATGTCTGAGAATTACTATAATTATCTGCGCTTCCCTGGCCTGGGAGCACAGTAATCACACGACTCGACAGAGGATTATTCCAATTAGCTGAAGTGGTGTTTTACCGCACAGTCCTTTTAATGATGGATTGGATGCCGGGGTGATGATTTGATAAAATCAACAGATTGAATCTTGCTACATTCCTTTCACAGACAGAAACAGTAGAGAATCTTAAAAGAAAGAAACGGATTGAGTTCATCCTCAGCGGCAAGAGAACATCTACCTTGACCCTCTATTATTTTGGTTTCTATTCAGATTATTTTCTTCAAGGACTGAGAGGATTTATTAACCATTGTAACCCTGCCTAATAAGTGTTCTCCTTTGTGGAAAGTGAACAGAAAACCCCCTTCAATCCCTTTGCAATGGGTGGACCACCAGCGACTCTGTCATGCAGATGTCTGCTCAATTTACCAATGAACTCGTAACAGCCAATTTGTTACAGCCCAGGATTTAACTCCAGTCATTTACCAGTTCCAGATTAAACCCTCATCAAAAAGCAATACTCTTCCTGATATCACTCTTAGTCCTGCACCCCTAAAGTACTTGTGCACACACACAGCCAAGTAATTGGATTTCTCTTCCTCCTGTGATAGGGCTGGAGATTGGGATTAGCTGGGTAACTCTTTCAAGAGCCAGTACGGAGACAATGGGTTGATTAGTCTCCTTCTGTACTGTAAAATTCTTTGGTTCTTTGATTCCATATCCAACCATTCCTCTCTCTTCTTGTCTGCATATTTTACTTGAAGGAACTGTTTCTTCAGATTTCTTTCCATAAATAGAAGAATCACAAAGGAAGTAAATGATTAACAGTAAAGAGGATGTTGTTTTTGTATACAAATATATGAGATATAGAGAGGCTTTGTCACGCCGTATAAATTGTTGTTCGAGCTCTGGCATTCTTGTGATTGTGTTCTGATGAATGTGAGATGGAAAGCTTGATAGTATGTCTCTTTCTTCAACAACACAAGTTCAGTACAGTCAAGCGACCTTTAATATAGTCAACAGAATTTGCACAAAATAAAATCCTAAGAAACTGTCACTTTGTAAACTTGCAGGCATGGAAGAAACTTCAGGACAGCTCAGCTCTGTGGCTCATCAGTAATACTGTTGTCTCTGTGTCCGATTACTAATTTCGGTTTGATTTGATTGATTTATTGTCATGTGTACCAAAGTACAGTGAAAAGCTTTGTTTACGAGCAGTACAGGCAGATCACAGCAAGCAAAGGATGTACAGATCAAAAAGACTTAGAGGCATACAGGTTACATTGTAGGTGACATTATTTGAGGCTACAATCCATTCAACAGTCTGATAACAGCCAGGAAGAAGCTGTTCCTGAACCAGCTTATGTGTGTGTTCAGGCTTCTATACCTTCTGTCTGATGAAAGAGGTTGTAGGAGATCATTACTGGGGTGCGATGGGTCTTTGATGATGTTGGCCACTTTCCCACACTAGTGAGTTGTGTAAATAGAGTCCATGGTTTGTACTGTAATTTAAACAGATATACCAGTGCTGAGGGTGTAGTGCACCCTGAATGTGGTGGGAATCCAGAACTCCCTGCCCGTAGGGGTGGTAAAAGCTGAAACCCTCATAAGAGGAGTGTTGGAGGCTGAGGCTAAGGAGACTTTATAGAGGTTTATAAATCATGAGGAGCACGGATGGGGTGAATAGCCGAGGTCTTTTCCCCAGTGTAGTTGAGCCCAAAACTAGAGTACATAGGTTTAAGGTCAGAGGGGAAAGATTTAGAAAGGACCTGAGGGGTATCTTTTTCACGCAGAGAGTAATGCATGTATGGAGTGGGCTGCCAGATGAAGTGGTGGAGGCAGGGACAATTACAACATTTAAAAGGCACCTGGATGAGTACAGGAATAGGAAAGATTTAGCAGGATATGGGCCAAATCCTGACAAATGGGACTATATCAGTTTAGGATATCTGATCAGTGTGGACCGAAGGGTCAGTTTCTGTGCTACATGACTCTATAACAGCTTCTGAACAGCAACATTTACAAGCTTCATACCTTCTAAAGAATATCTGGCTCTGCTGTTCATAATACCGATAGGGACCTTACACTTACCAACATCATTCTCCATCTACCACGTTGTTGCCCAGTCACTTAATCTGTCTATATCTTGCTGCAGCCCATCAGCTCCACACAGATTACATCCTCGGTTAGTTTGTATCATCACCAAACATGGACGAATGAAGCTGTTTCTTTAGGTGAAAGTTTCCCCTCCCTGGAACAGTGTGTGGGCAATAGTGATACATTGGGGAAAAAAATGGTGAGAATGAGATTCTATTTTTGCCAATGTCTTGAAAAAACTTTCCCAATTTTTCCCCTTGGAAGCTTTAAACAACAACTCTCGAATCTCACAATTGAGCAGCAGCAAACTTATTTGGATATCCCTTATTAGTCAGACATGCCTCATTGCTATACTACGCCCAATTCGCCTCTTACCTGAGAAACTAGATGGCATAAATCCCTGACTGTAAAGCAGCTCGCAAGTGACTCTCAACTACCACTCCACCCATTGCAAAAGGATGTCTCAAGACATTGGCCTCATTGATCTTTCTGAGAAAGTGTTTTAATAACTATTTTACAACACAATGTTGTTACCTCAAACACGTTACCCAGGCCATGGTAACAGAGGAGGAAACTGTCACTGGAAGGGTTCAAAAGAAAGAAGAGATGTTGGATGGACTGTTGGATGTTGGATAATGCTGGCAAGAATCCAGGACCAGATGAGATGCATCCAAGGATATTGAAGAATGAAAGAGTGGAAATTACAGGAGCACTGGTCATAATCTTCTAGTCTTCAACAGACTCAGGGAGGTGCAAGAAGATTGGAGAATTTCACACTTTATGGCCTTGTTCAAGAAAGGTTATAAAGATAAGCACAGCAATTACAGGCCAAGAAATCAGAGCAGGACTAGGCCATATAGCTCCTTAGGCCTGCCACACTACTCAACAATATCATGGTTATTCTGTCCCAGATGTCAACTCCTCTTGTGCCTGCTTAGCCTGGCCCTCAGCTCCCTGATAGTTCAAAAAGTTAGTTGCCTTCTTTGTGAAGACTTCCAGTCATCTAACCTGCGCAACTCTCTGGAGTAGAGAATCTCAGACTCTCTGGGAGAAGATATTCCTTCAAATCTCAGTTTCAAATGAGTCTCCCCTCATTTTGTAGCTATGTCCCCTTGTTTCAGATTCCCCCACTAATAGATAAATATTTTCTCAACATCTACTCTGTCAAGCCCCCTCAGGATGTTATATATTTCAATAAGATCGCCCCTCATTCTTTGATCAGTCAGTGGGGTAGAAGCTTCTAGAAACAGTTATTCGGGATGGAATTAGTAGTGACATGGAAAAAGATGAGTTGATTAGGAAGATCCAGCCCTGACTACTGAAGGGAAAATTGCACTTGAATAACCTGAAGTTTTTGAAGAGGTAATGGAAAGGCTTGATGTGATAACGCTGTTGCTGCAGTGTGCATGGATTTTTCAGAAAGCAAGTGCTACACAACATACATGTATAGAAAGTTATAGGTCAGGTAATAATAGGGACAGTAGGAATATGGATACAAAGTTAACAAGGTGTGGAGCTGGATGAACACAGCAGGTCAAGCAGCATCAGAGGAGCAGGAAGGCTGACGTTTTGGGCCTAGACCCTTCTTAAGAAATATTTCTGAAGAAGGGTCTAGGCCCGAAACGTCAGCCTTCCTGCTCCTCTGATGCTGCTTGGCCTGCTGTGTTCATCCAGCTCCACACCTTGTTATCTCAGATTCTCCAGCATCTGCAGTTCCTACTATCTCTGGATACAAAGTTAGCTGGGTGATAGGAAACAGAGTGCCAGTGGAACTTTTTAGGCTAAAGTAATGGTTGTCATGGAGTTTCCCAGGGTTGGTATTGAGACCCTTGCTTTTCCTGAATATTAATGATCTAGATCTTGGTGTGTAGGGGACAATTTCAAATTTTGTAGATGAGACAAAACATGTGAGGATTGTAAACTATGAGGAGGACAGTGTAGAATTTCCAAAATGACGTTAACAAGTTGATGGAGTGGGCAGATGAAGTTCAATACATAGGGCTGTGAGGTAATGCATTTTAGTGAGAAGAACACTAAAGACAATATAAATTAGGAGGTACAAATCCAAAGGTGATGCAGGAGCAGACGGGCCAGGGTGTATTTGTGTGCAGATCACTGAAGGTGGAAAGAGCAGTAAATAAACCATACACTGTCCTCATCTTGTTGAGCTTGTACAAGACAGTTGTTAGACCTCAGCTGGAGTATTGCATATAGTTGAGGGTGTCACACTATAGGAAGGATGTAGATACAATTGGGAAAGTGCAGAAGCAATTTACAAGAATTTTTGCAGAGGGTATGTTTCCATGCTGTATGACTCTATGACTGTGAGAAACATCAGTTTTGAGAATAATTGAAGAAGTTGGGACTGTTCTCATTGAGGAGAAGAAGATGGAGATCTAACAGAGGTTTTCAAAATTCTGAGAGGCTGGATAGAGTGGATAGGAAGAGATTTGTCCCACTTGTAAAAGAAACAAGAACTGGAGGGCCCAAATTTAAAGTATGCAAAAGAAGTAAATGTGATGTGAGAATTAATATTTTTAATCACAGCGAGTTGTTAGGGTGTGGAATGCACAGCCTGGAAATGTGGTGGACTCAGGATCAATTGAGGCATTCAAGTGGGCATGGAGGGGGTGGGTAGTGTTACTTGGATAAAAATAATTTGCAAGAATATGGAGATAAGTCAGGAGACTGGCACATGGTCGTGATGTTCATTTGTAGAGCTGGTTCAGACACAATGGACTGAATGGCCTCTCTGTGCTATTACACTTCTGTTATTCTGTGCGGTTCCTTATTTTCAGTCAGCAGACAGTAAAAAGGGTGATCATATTGGTGCAGAGCACTGAACCATCTTGACAATGGGCTGAAGGTGGTATTATTGGTCCCTGTCAGGGTGCATAGGTGACACGACTGTGCTCCTGTTGAGAAACTTCAAGCAACAGCTATTGGAGGAGGGATGGTGAAAAAGAGGTGTTCCCCTTGATGTTTGTGTGGAATAATCAGCAAGTAGCATGGCCCACACTTGTTAGAAAGGAAAACCCAAGAAAAAAACTGTAGCATTTATTCTGAAGGTGGATAGGTAGACAATTATTAGATAAGTAAATACAGGGATTGTATTGTAGTACAGAAATCAGCTGGTGTTCATACTCTGAATAAGCTTCTTCCCATTCCTTTTCATCTCACTATACTATCATCTCCTTAGGGGTCTTGCAGCACAGTGGTAGTGTCCCTATCTGTAGGCCAGAAGGTTTGAGCTCAAGACGCCCTTTCCCAGATGTGCGTTATAACTTGCCTGAACAGGTTGATTTAAAATATCTACCAGCATATCCTTCTGTTCCTTTCTTAATCATTTTCCCTTCAAAGTATCTGTGCATTACCTTGCGATGGCGAGTTCCACAGTCTAACCACTCACCGGGTAAAGAAGGTTCTCCTGAGTTCCCCATTAGAATTGTTGGTCACTATCTTATATTTATGCCCTCATCCCACATCTTGTTTTAGTCTCATCCCCACAAATAGAAAGATCTTTTCTACATCGATCAAATCATCTATTAAATTTCTGATCAAACTATTTCATAACCTGAAATATCTCAATCAGGTCACCTGTCAACCTTCTCTCTTCAGGAGAAAGAACAGCCAGCCTGGTCAGTCTTTCCTGATAGATACAATGTAGAAAGCTTGACCCGAGGTCTTGTGACACAATAGCTATGGTCCTTACTCCTGAGCCAGAAAGTTTGGGCTTGAGTCCCATGTTAGGACTTCCAGGACATGGAAGGTATGTTTGTAATGTAATTGATTATGTTACAGAGAGGAGTTTGAACTCCCCTGATAATTAAAACCAAAACACCCACAGAAGCTCACCTCACCTCAATTTGTTACAACAGGGATTTTAAATGAACTCCTGACAGTCACTCTATAATCAACAAGTAACAATTTATTTATCTAACTCTAACAAATTAACAGAACTACTAACAAACTGAACAATTCTCCCTTAACTAGTAACTATTCCCCAATAAAACAAAATTCTTATGGTATGCTGTTCCAAAACATGCAAGGCCCACTTATATAAACCAAAGTAATAAGAAAAAATAAATTAAAACTTAGCCACTCAAAAATACAGTCATGATGTGTCTTCTGGAATGCTCCGCACCCTCTCCACTGATCCTCAGCCAGGAACGTCTTTCTCCGTTGAATTCTGGGGTCCGAAATATTAGCTAAGAGTGCTGTGGTATCTTTTAGATGGTACTTAATCAGAGAGCCTAAAGATTTCTGTGAGAGCCAGAGTTTTACTCTTCCAATAGCAGTTCACACTCACCCTGATTTTCAAAAACCCTCTTCTTACATACCCTTGATGACCTGTCAATTTTCTCATAATAAGATTGGTCTTAGGTTGTCAACATCATCAAATTTAAACTCAATTGGTTTTCAGTTTCTAAGTGCTTGGTTTAAATTAATTGGCTGATATTCAAGCTAGTTGCCTTGATATTAAAACAAGTCTAAGTTTCCAACCACACAGCTAATTGATACATATGTTTCCATTTCAGAATTGTCTGTGCATCTGCAGCTGCTTGCAGACATTTTTGTCTAAATCTCCAAGCTTGTAAAAACACATCATCTCTTAAAGGGACTATACATTCTTGCCCCAACCCCCATCACTTTTACAAACAAATTCTAACTTCCTGCCTTCTAATTCACAAGCACTCTACACAAATTTGCAACAATTGTCAGCCTGTAGTTCTTTCAAACATGCTTGACGGCGGACAGTGAGAAGGGGAGAGTTTCTCGTCAGCCATCCAGAAGAAGGCAATGGCAAACCGCTTCAGTACTTTCCCTGTGTGGAGTTTGCACATTCTTCTTGTGTCGGTGTGGGTTTCTTCCAGATGCTCTAGTTTCCTCCCACAGTCCATAGATGTGCATGTGAGTTGGATTAGCCGTGCTAAGTTGCCCATAGTATCCAGGCATGTGTAGACCAGGTGGACTAGCCATGGGAAATGCAGGGTCACAGGAATAGGGTAAGGGCATGGGCCTGCGTGGGATGCTCTTCAGACGGCGGTGTGGACTCGATGGGCTGAATGGCATGTTTCCACAAGGGATTCTATGATTCAATGATATGGACTAACCTAATGGAAGCCCTGGCCTGACCCCTCAGAAATAAGAATGGAAGAAAAGACAGCTAGACTAACAGGTACATAGAGTGTGAGAGCAGTCCATGCTGACATCTGTATTTATTGGGTTTTCAGACTGGCCAAAGGACTGTGGTGTACCCCAGTTCTTGCTGAATATAGCCGGGAGGATCATATCTGGGAGTGAGGCACGTCCACATTCCTGGCCATGGCAGGTCTCTTTACAGGTAACTAGCTGAATGGGGAGCACTGATACTCCACAATGTATTGGTCTGGGATCTGCTACAAGAGTATATTCTGAAATTAGAGAGCACCATGGTCAGACCGTCAGTCCTGTGTCAGTTCTCTGACATGGGTTTTGAGAAAGTCAAAGCAGAGAAAGAGCACAAGGGTAGAGGGCAGAACAGATTAAATGACATAAGGTTTTGCAGTAATGGTTAAAGAGACAGATGATGTATCTCAAATGAGGTGTGAATGGCTGGGTTAGCCACTATATTAATGTAAGATGAAGGAATAGGAAAGAAACAAGGAAATGCCAGATCAGTAATAAAAAAGGGAAGAGAGAGGCTATGGTCTAAACTTGCCAAACTCAGTTTGGAGCCCAGAAGGTTTCTATACAAGGCTGAGTTGTTTTAAGGGCTTCTTTAGAACTCTGTAGTAGACCGAGGACAGGAAGAGTGAGAGCAAAGTGGAGAATTAAAGTGACAAGTGATGGGAAGCTCAGAGTATTAAAATTAAAGAGCTGCTGGTGCTGCAGACCTGAAATTTTGAAGAAACCAGAAGGTGCTGGAGATACCCTGCCCATCTAGAAGCATCTGCGGAGAGAAAAGGAGAGTTTACTTTTCGAGTCCAATGGGAACCTTCTTCAGAGCGAAGAAGAAGAGTTATATTGGATTCAAAACATTAACTCTGTTTCTTTCTGCACAGAGGTTCTCCAGCATTTTCAATTTCTATTTAAGCTCAGAAGAATGGGTGCAGAGCAACTGGAGTGGGCTCTCTGAGCCCCATGACCAAACCTCTGAGGATCATAAGCGGAGGTGATAGAGTAATGGTCTTATGGTTGGACTGTTAATCCAGGTAATGTTCTGGAGACTTGGGTGTGAATACTGCCATGGCAGATGGTGGAATTTGAATTCAATTAGAATCTGGAATTCTGGAATCTAATGATGACCATGAATCCATTCCGATTGTTGGGGAAAATCCATCTAGTTCATTAATGTCCTTTAGGGAAGGAAACTGCCATCATTACTTGGTTTAGACTACATGTGACACCATGCCCACAACAATGTGGTTGACTCTTAACTACCCTCTGAGATGGGCAATAAATGCTGCCCTAGCCAGCGATGCCCTTATCCTGTGAATAAAAAATACTTACTGTTATCCATAAGACTTCAGATTAACTTGTCCTCTTCTCTTGCTGCTAGGTGCGTTCCAGGGGGAGTAGATCCTACAAACATGTTTGTGGTGGGACTCTCATTCACAAACACTGGGTCCTGACAGCAGCACATTGCTTTCAAAAGTAAGTGAGCAAAAGTGTGAGGCACAATGGACTGAATCTTATGGTTTTTTTGGCTAAGTGTAGGTTGCCATATTGAGTCCAAGATTGAATCTCTTGGAGGGAATGTTAGTGCAGTCAGGATTATTCAGCAGGTGCTGCCTATTTGCAGAATCACATCTAGCAGTATCTGATTTGATTTGGAATTTACAAGCGCAGGCTAGTTGAGTACAGTTGATTCTTTACTTAGTACAAACTGCCACGGACGACCATCACTATCCTCCTCAGAGCTGACAATACTTCCAAGTTCTGTATTATCAGCAAAGTTTGAAATTGTGCCCTATGCACCTGAGTCTAGGTCATTAATGAAGATTAAGAAAAGCAGTGATCCTAATACTGACCCCAGTTCATCACTGGACCTGAGCTCCACTTGATCCAGGCCAGAGTAGACTCATGGACTCCTGGTAGTAAACTATAAATGTTATTGGCCCCTTTGCAAAAAGGGCAGAAGAACCATGTATTTCATGCTTTTGGGGACACAGTGGAGAAGATGTGGTGATGAGATAACAGGCATTCATTCCACTCCTACATGATGATGTGTGCCAGATGTTCCATCCCTGAATAGTGCCACAATTGCTTCAAAATGGATGCCCCATTTGGGATATGACTGGGATACCCAGTCAATGTGGTCCCTCAAGTTCAGTGCCATAGTATGAGGTTTGTGTGGTTCTTTCAATTTCAGTGCCTCACACCTTTTTTTTGAGGGGGCAGGGGCTGGTAGTGTTAGATTTGGGGATGTTGGGTAGAACACCATGTCAGTTATTACATTACCTTAAAAGATCAATGCTAAAGTGTAACAGAACAGAGCATCAGTTCATCTTGTTTGTGTTTACATTACACTACAATTCAACAACGCTGAAAATAAACCACTTCTCTAATCTTAACCCAATAACCTTTCTAGAGACAGAGCAGGAGATGCTGGGATTTGGCGTATTGTCCTCGGTAAGCACAACCTGAACTGCACTGAACGGACAGAGAAGATCTACCGCGTGAGAAGAATCTACACACATGAGCACTATCGCTACTCACTCCTCAATGAAATTTACAATGATATTGCTTTGGTCAGATCAGCAGTGGACATTCCACAGGACAACTATGTTCGATATGCCTGCATACCTGAGACTGCCAGCCAACTGCGTCCTGGGCATTTGTGCTGGGCCACAGGCTGGGGTGCTACCAGAGGTAAGGTAACAATTTTAAGAAAGCAGGATTGAATGGAAATTAGTGATGTAACACCCTTTATTACCCTTGAACATCAGTTCAAATCCAATCCATGGAGGTGTTCCGATTTTCAAAAGGAAATTAGATTGTTAAAGACATTTACTTAAGTACTTGAACAGGAAATGTTTAAAGGGATATGGGCCAAGCACAGACACATGGGATTAGTTTAGTTTAAGATTATGGCTGCAAGGACTAGTTGGACCAAAGGATCTGTTTCCACGCTGTGAGACTATGTGACTCTAATATCAGAGGAGAAGAAAGAAGTGCAGGACTAGGGGAAGGGCAGGGCAATGGAACTCACTAATTTGCTTTTACAGGGAGATAGCACAGGCACAATGGCACAAATGGCTTCTTCCATGCTGCAACCAATCTATGATTTCATTCTGTTCTTTATGGTTCAGTTACCATGGTCTCCAGGAACTGGTTGATGGTTTTTGAGGGAATTTCATTGAACTCATCTCCCCTGAATTGGTCTAAGTTGTCATTTGTCTGTGGTTTGTTCTGCCATTCTCAGGGATAAGGTGACCAGTTGGAGTTGCGAGACAGGAATGCTAACAATGTAACATGAAAGGTCCAACCAGGCTTATTTGGATGACTTGTCTGTCTTTTCTGGTCCCTTTCTTCTGTTTGAAGGAAGATCCCTCTGTAAGGGTGAATACTATGCATAGTTTAGACATTCCACCTGCTAACTTGAGGTCCTCCAAAGCTAATAAAAATATTTGCTGCATGTTATCTTTGACAATTATTGTTTTCCTTAATATTTGCTTCCCTGTGCAAAGTAACACTTCTTGCATTGTTTTGCAAATGAACAAAATGATAGGACATCTCCTGCAGGGGAATGCTCATTCACCCAACTGTTGGGCTGAGGAACCATACCACAATGCATAAAGTCTGGACAAAATTGAACTCCAGGGGAACCATGGTCACAGCATCATAGGAGGAGGACTGACTATCTAGCTGGCCATTCACATTCACTCTATGAAGGTTCCAAACTCCTTGGCTTCTCATCAGATTTAAGTTGCATGGCTTAACTGCAGAAAAAGGTCATTGTAAAAGCTTGTGTGAGAGCCTCAAAGCATTCGGCTTTACTCACCAGCCTAAGCTCCATGGGCCACAAGTCTTGTATTTCTTAATTTTTTTATAGGAAGCATAGAATTCACTACTGCTGGACACAGAACGGTCTGAAGTTGTACAGAGTAAGTGGGTATGAAAATGGGTTATTCTGGGCACATATTCAAGGCTGCATTAGACAGATGTTGGATCTACAAGGTAGTTGAGGAATTTCAGGTCTAGGCAGGAAGGTAGACTATGATCAGAACAGTCATGATCACATTGAATGCCAGGATATCCTGGAGGGGCAATGATCTTTTGTTCTTATGTGAGCCTACTGTGCATCAAAGAGATGTGGATAATAGCCATTAAGGCTATTATCAGCATCACAAGGGCCAGAAGCACTTTGATCAGATCTCTTAGTGTACACTAGAAACTCAAGAACTGGTACATCTACATCTCAACTTGCCATCTTCATTTATCTACCCAGTAGGCCATTAGGATTCACCAACCCAACTGATTCCACAGTCTGCCTGGATTTGTATATTCTGTGTTCAGATCACTCCTTGTTTGACAATGACCATGCTGATCTCATTGTTAAATTTGCCTTTTTTTTAAACAAATTGAAATCTCTGCATCAATCAAAAGTAATGTAGAAGGAATGTTCCATGTGTATACTGTGTTATAAGTGAATGTCTTTCCCACATGATTGTGTTAATCAAATCCAAGGCAGTTGCTAATTTAGAAACATAAAAATGCACTGCTTTTCTTTATAGGGGAAGTTTATTGACTTGCTCAGTCTTGCAGCTCTCATCCAACAACCCCAGTATCTCATCTGCGCCCACTTTATTGTGGATATTTTCTAATCAGCCAGTTCAGAGATGTTATTACATGTTTCTGCAGCATATTCTGATGAAGAATAAATGGACTTGAAACAGGAACTCTGCTTCTCCCCACAGATGCTGCCAGACCTGCTGAGTTTCGCAAGTAATTTCTGCTTTTGTTGGTGGCACAGGTTGATCTTGAACCTAGGTCTCCTGGTTCAGATATAGGGACACTACCACTGTACCACAAGCGTGCTATTTCTCTATTTATTGTGGTCAAAGACAATTAATATCCAGAACCTGTCTCTGGTAATCTTAATAATGATAACTGACAAGAAATTAACACTCTCAAATTTGGATCCTGCATACAGATGCTCAGTAAGGGGTGACAATCTTATACTAGTAATGTCACTGGGTCAATAAGCCAGAGGCCACACTAATGCTCTGAGAACACAGGTTCAAATCATCTAGTAGAAAATATATAGGGTTCTGTAGAACAGTGGTAACATCTCCACCTTTGTGCCAGTCTACCTGATTTCAAATCCCACCTGCCACCAGACGTGTGTCACAACATTACTGAACAGGTTGATTCAAAACTACCTACAGATGTTTGTTACCTACACCAACTGTTGAACATCCGGCGTATCAGTGGCCCCCTAATTCCTGCTTTCCAAGAGCCCATGACTGGAAACTGCTGAAACCTTAGGAGGGTAAGCAGCGTCGGTGGAGAGAGGAAGATGGGGTTAACTATTCAGATTGATGACCCTTGGGCAGAACAAGAATTATGTCTCAAATGAACAAAGTCTGGGAAAGGTGAGGGAAAGAAAAAAAGAGATGTGATTATTTACAGAACAGGATATGACCAGCTGGCTGGGTGATGAAGAAAACAACAAAATCTTCTTGTGTTACATTGTGCTGCTGTTTTAAACCCTACTGTTATTTGCAAAGAAAAATGCTTGCCCTTTCTAAAGCTGCTTTAAGACTGCCTGACGTCCCAGTCAATTAAGTACTTTTGAAGAAAAATCAAAAGAACTGTGGATGCTGTAAATCAGACACCAAAATAGAAATTGCTGGAAAAGCTCAGCAAGGAACGGTCACTAGACCCTAAACATTAACTCTGATTTTTCTTCACAGATGCTGCCATTCCTGCTGAGCTTTTCCAGTAATTTCTATATAAGTATTCTTGAAGTATGTTCAGTGATGTAATAATGTCAGACAGGCCAGAACTAATTTGCACAAACAACGTTCCGCCAACAAAATGATAAGTTATTTTACAGTTCTGATTGAGGAGCAAACATTGGCCATCACAGTGGGGGAAACTCCCTGTTCTTCTTCAAATTAGTGCCATGGGAGCTTTTATGTAAATGTGAGGGGGTAGCTGGGACTACACTTGAAAACCTTGTCCAAAAGAAGGCTTCCCTGTTGAAGCCGCACCCCCTCAAAACTGCAATGGAATATTGGCCTATAATTGACACTGAGGTTTCAGGAGCTTAAGACTATCTGACTCAAATGCCTCCAACTAGGCTACAGTTAGATATACAATCATACTACAGCAGTCCGATGCTAAAATAATGCACAGAGCGATAAAACAAACCATTTCAGACATTAGCAGGCGCAAGAGATTGGACCAACCAAATAACGTAGAACTCTGTCTTTTTCCTTTTACAAAACAGGACGAAAGGAAAATGTCATATTATCTGAAGTCCTAAATCAAGCCAGGCTGCCAATCATTGATCACCAAACTTGCAAAATGAAGAAATTCTGGGGCGACCGAGTGAGGAACACAATGATCTGTGCTGGTTACAAAGATACAGAGGGACCACCTGCTGCTTGCCAGGTAACTGGAAGGAAATAGGTTAGATTTTAGCATTGCCCCCCTCACCATTTCACATCTCTAAGTGTCAGGGACA
Source organism: Ginglymostoma cirratum (assembly GCA_024137785.1). Lineage (NCBI taxonomy): Eukaryota > Metazoa > Chordata > Chondrichthyes > Orectolobiformes > Ginglymostomatidae > Ginglymostoma > Ginglymostoma cirratum. The sequence continues at coordinate 4,159,953 of JAHRHZ010000070.1, forward strand.
ACTTGAGTATTAGTTTTTCAGTTTCACCTGAGAGGTAACATTCTAGATTCCATCTGATAGCTGAGTCTGTTTCTCAACAGAAACTGCTGAGTCTGGGAAGAATCTCTTGAATCTACTGATTGATTAGTTTTTGGGAGGCATAGAACACAAGGGTACATTCAGCACATCATGGGATTGAAAAATCATTTAAAATGTTTATTCACAATGGTGTGTTGTTGGATATCACTGTTACATGGTGCATCACTGGGACTCACTGTCTAGGTGTGTCATTGGGACTCACTGTGTTTAATAGTGTCACTGGGACTCACTGAATTACATGCAGTGTCACTGGGAATCACTGTTTAATGGTGTGTCACTGGGACTCACTGTTTAGTGGTGTGTCACTGGGGCTCACTGTTTAATGGTGTGTCACTGGGACTCACTGTGTTTAATGGTGTCATGGTGACTCACTGTTTAATGATGTGTCACTGTGAACTACTGTATCTAATGGTGCATTGGTGAGATTCAGTGCATGTTATCTATGTGTTTCAGGGGGATTCTGGTGGTCCTCTTCTCTGTCAGCTTGACTCGCACAAGTGGGAAGTCCATGGGGTGGTCAGTTTCGGACCTATTGGCTGCACAGTTGAGAACAAGCCAAGTGTGTTTACCAGAACCACTGCCTACCTCCCCTGGATCGAGAAAACAAGGATACGGGATTATTTCCTTGACTAAAGTAAAGCCTGTCTGCACCATCAGTTCAGAAACTAGTTTAGGCAAACAAGGAGTGTTGTAATGTTTTGGCTACTATAAAAATTAAAGTTTTGAAAGAAAATGTACTGCTTGTGTTGATTAACTGCTGTGGCACCAACTTCTCTGTATTTATTCATATGTTCAATGGAAGCGACTATCACAATTTTTTTCAAAAAGGAGAAGACAAGAGAGATAGAAGGAGAAATAACTTGCAACCCTTTTTCTAACCTCAAGAAGTCTCAAGAGCATTTACAGCCAATGAAATATTTCTAATGTGTCAAGACTGTGGGAATACAAGAAACATTTACTGCATTCTCATTTCAACTAAACAAAAATAAATTAACAAATGAACAACTCATCAAGACAGCATTTGACTGACTGTGGCGTCAAGGTGCACAGCAAAACTGGTGTCAGTGGGAATCAACGGAAAATTCTTCAATGTCCAGCAATAGTGTCCAGAGATAGAGGGCTCAACGTCCAGAGATTGCATCCAGAGAGATGGAACAATGTTCAAAGAGTGTGCAGAGAGAAATGTGTAATGTCTAAAGACATTATCCAGAGCACGCAGGTACAACGTCTAGACACAGCATCTGAGAAAGAGAGATGTACAATGTCCATAGGCGGTGTCCCCAGAGACAGAGAGGGAACAATGTCCAGGGATAGTGCCCAGACAGATGGCATAGTGGTAATATCACTGAGTTAGTAATCCAGAAAGCCACTCTAGTGTTGTGGGAATGTAGGTTCATATCTCACCAAGGCTGATGGTGAAATCTGAATTCAATAATTTAAAAAAATCTGGCCTAACCACTGTTGTTTTTAAAAACAGCATTCTTACCAGTCTGTGCCTCTGCACAACAACTCAGGATGAGCAATAAATGTTGGCCAGCACATACATCCTATGAGCAAATTTTTTAAAAAGAGGCATTGAGTTATGGTGTAACTTTATAAAACATTGGTTATGCCTTAACAGGAAAATTATGTCCATTTCTGAGCACTGCACTTCAGGTTTTACACGGGGAATACTTATGTTCTCCAAAAATCAGTGACTTCAGTTCCGGGGATTGGTTGGCAAAGATGGGGCTGTACTCTCTTGAGAAGGTCAGGAGGAGATTTGATAGAATCTTTAGTGATTTGACAAAGTAGTTAGAGAGAAACTGTTCCCATTGGTGGAATGGTCAAGATCCAGAAGTCAGTGATTGGAAATGATTGGCACAAGAAGGAAAGGAGGAGATACTTTTATATAAGGAGTGTTTTATGTGGAATGTGCTGCCTCAAGTGGAAATGGAGACTGATTCAACTGTGGCATTACAAAGGAATTTTTTTATATTCATTCATGGGATGTGATATGAGCTGAGCTATTTATTGTCCATCCCTAATTGTCCTAGAGAAGGTGTTAATGAGCTGCCTTCTTGAACCACTGTAATCCATTTTTGTTTAGGTACACTTACAATCCAATAAGGAGGCAGTTCCTGGATTTTGACTTTGAAGGCACAGCAATGTACGTCCAAGTTAGAATGGTGAGTGGTGTGGAGAGGGACTTGCAGGTAGTGATATCTACTGCCTTTGTATGGTAGTGGTTAAGAAGACATTTAGCACACTTGCCTTCATTGCTCAGACCTCTGAGTTATAGGTGTTGGGACATCATGTTGAGGTTGTACAGGATGTTGGTGAGGCCTCTTCCAAAGTATTGTGTGCAGTTCTGGTCGCCCTGATATAGGAGAGATATTATTAAAGTGGAGACGGTTCAGAAAAGATTTACCAAGATGTTACCGTGAATGGAGAGTTTGAGATATAAAAATAGACTGGAAAGGCTGGGATCTTTTTTCACTGAAGGTTGGGAGTGACCTTTATAAAATCAAGAGGGGCATAGATAAGGTGAATGACAAGGGTCTTTTCCCTAGGTTGGCACAGTTCAAAACCAGGGGGCATATTTTTAGGGTGAGAGGAGAAAGATTTAAAAAGGACATGAGGGGCAACTTTTTTACACAGAGAATGGCTCATGTGTGGAATGAACTGCCAGAGAAAGTGGTTGATGCAGGGACAGTTACAACGTTTAAAAGACATTTGGGTAAGTTCATGATTGCGAAAAGTTTCGAGGAATATGGGCCAAACGCAGGCAAGTAGAACTAGTTTAGTTGGGGAACCTGGTCAGCGTTGACCAGTTGGACTGAAGGGTCTATTTCTGTGCTGTATGACTCCAGTAGTTGGGGGGTTTCATTAAGTGCATAATTACCTGAAGAGAAAGAAATGCCATGGCTATGTGGAAAAGACAAGGGAGTGGAGGTAGGTGAGTTGTTCTATCAGAGCAGGCACAGACGTGATTGGCCAAATGGCCTCATTCAGTGCTGTAATCATTCTGTGATTCTAAAGCGCTTTCTCTGGCGTTTGTAATGAATTTGGACAATTCCTAATGGGAGGCCGAGCCAACAATGTGAAATCTGCAATTACCTCCTCCTCAGATCCATTTGGGTTGGTGAGACAGATTGTCCTTAACAATTAAAATCTCCCCATGTCTGTGTGTATTCTCTCTGGTTGCTCCTGTTTCCTCTCACAGTCCAAAGACTTTGCGCAGGTCAGGTGGATTGGCCATGGGAAATGCAGCGGTTCAAGTCTGGGTGGGACGCTGTTCAGGGTTCAGTGTGGATTTGTTGGGGCAGGTGGCCTGCTTCCACGCTGTGGGAATTCTACGATTTGTCCCCACAAGCCTGCTCTGTCATTTAATAAGATAAAACTGATCTGTTTGTGTTTTGAATTCCACCTTCCCATCCATTCCCAATTGCCCTTGATTTCCCTGCCCAACAAGAATCTATCCAGCTCCACCTTAAAAATATTCAATGACCCACCTCCATTGCCTTCTGAAGCAAAGTGCCAAAGTGACATAATCTCCTGACAAAAAGAAAATTCTCCTAATTTCTGTCCTGAAAAGGCGACCCAAATTTTAAACTTCATGGAACACAGGTGGAGACAGTGGTTCAGAGGCAGAGATAGTGGACAAATTACAATAACCAGACACAGTGAACGGTGTCCAGAGACAACGTTGGGAGACTCTGGACTGCGTCTGGAGAAAGTAGACAGTGCCTGGAGGCAGAGGACGGTGTTTGGAGACAGTGGATAGGGACACTGGCCAGAGACAGAAGGCTCTGTCCAGGGACAATGTCCATAGAGACTGTACAGTTTTTGGACACAGGACAGTGTATGGACTGTGGACAGAAACAATGGGAAGTGTCCGGAGTCAGCGGTCAGTATCCAGAGATAATGGACAGTAGGCAGTAAGAGAGTAAACACAGACAGTGAACAGAGACAGTGTCCAGCGCGCAGTGCCCGGAGACGGTGAACAGAGACAGTGTCCAGCGGGCAGTGC
>JAHRHZ010000070.1:4164052-4260145 GCA_024137785.1 Ginglymostoma cirratum
ACAGAGACAGTGTCCAGCGGGCAGTGCCCGGAGACGGTGAACAGAGACAGTGTCCGGAGACGGTGAACAGAGACAGTGTCCAGCGGGCAGTGTCCGGAGACGGTGAATAGAGGCAGTGTCCAGCAGGCAGTGTCCAGAGACGGTGAACAGAGAGTGTCCAGAGGGCAGTGTCCGGAGACGGTGGATAGAGACAGTGTCCAGCTGGCAGTGTCCGGAGACGGTGAACAGAGACAGTGTCCAGAGGGCAGTGCCCGTCTTCACTCCGCCGGTTTTGGGAATTTTGCCCCGGCTCAGAAATGGGTTTGTGATTGTACAAGTCTAAAATGTAGGATTATATTCTCTGACCAACGAAAGAGAATGAACAGGAATGGCAAGTGTCCCTTTTTGGGGGTAAATCATAAACTTGTCCCTTGGGGCCCTTCCCGCCGAAGAACCACGTGCCCCGTGTTCTCATCATCATGGCGGCTGCAACGTGACTATCACGTGATGGAGGGGGCGGACCGTAAAGTGAGGCGGCGATACTGCTGTAAAGTGTCGCGCGGTCGCTATGGTTTCCCGTGGTCGGTGAGTCTGGAATCGGCCGAGGTGACGGACGGATCGTTTTTAACTCGATCTCCCTCAGAAGGACGGAAATGGACAACTCGGGAACCGGGGGAGGTTTACGGGCCGGGTTCGGCCTTTTCAGCGGCGGCGGTGGTTCCTCGGTGCCAGATTATTCTCAGCCCGACCTTTCCCGTGTCCCCTGTGAGTAAGAGAGCGAAGCACGGGACAGTAGGCCGCATCTTGACTAGTGTCAGCGCCTAGTTCCCCTTAACTCCGTCCGAATGCTCTTAATTCGTATAACCAGCCCCTTATACAGTTTTCTCAGGGTCTAAAGTAGATTGTAAAGGGGAACGCTGGGGACTGTATTTGGATTTGATAAAGTACCACGAGATGTTATTACACAACATAAGGGTTTAATAACCACACTGTCTGGGATTTTCATTTGATGTCCCTATTAATGTTCAAATTCTCCCGTTTTTCATCCTTGCCTTTTTTATTAAATCAAATATAACCTGTACCTAGGCAGGAGAAAATCTGGGTGAAATGTCATGCTTCTTGTAAGTAGCCATTCTAATAGCATTGTGTTGTGTGCAGTCGAACCCAGCTCTTCCTGATGTCTCCAAGATAGTTGCCATGACCATATTTTGGGGCTGATGATACCCTTTAAATGATCGGAGGAATAACGTACGTACCCCCCCCCCCCCCCCCACGCCCCCCAACCTTGTTTGGACGTACACCGGGAGATGTCAGCCCACGGACCTCATAACTTGAACCAGCCGGTGCCTACACACCTGCTGTTGGCTAGCCAGCATGTCAATGATCATGGATCCCTGCTTTCCCACGGCCTTTCAGTCTTTTGGAAATTTTCTCATCAACCCGTTCAGAGATGTTATTGCACACCTCTGGAGTAGACGGGACTTGAATCTGGTTAGAGACAAAAGAAAAACTGCAGATGCTGGAATCCAAGGTAGACAAACAGGAGGCTGGAAGAACACAGCAAGCCAGGCAGCATCTGGAGGAAAGGAGAAGTTAATGTTTCAGGTATTACCATTATTCTGAAGAAGGGTAAGTACCTGAAACGTTGACTTGAATCTGGGCCTCATTGATAAATGTGGTTGGACTCAGTTGGGTGTTGCATTTACATTTACGTGGATTCAGAATTAGTCAGCAGGAAAACAGTAAACCTTCCGAAGGGCAACCTGTAAGTGAACCAGCTGCCAAAAGAAATAATCTCAACCCTGCCATTGGAAATCAAGTCCCATTTTTAGATTAGAGATAATAGGAACTGCAGATGCTGGAGAATCTGAGATAACAAGGCGTGGAGCTGGATGAACACAGCAGGCCAAGCAGCAAAAGCTTGACATTATGATGCTGCTTGGCCTGTTGTGTTCATCCAGCTCCACACCTTGTTATCCCATTTTTAGATTATTTCTGTTTAAAAGTTTTCATTATCAGCAGCATCATCTCAGCAGGTGGAACCACCCATAAAAATAGTGTAAATTATTACAAAATATTATTGGAATATTGACATTAAAATGCTGATGCAACTAAAGCAGAGGAGTATGCAGGAAAAGAAAAAGACTACCACCAGATGTCTTGAATACTTTGCAGCCAATTAAATATTTTTGAACTGTAGGAAGTTATAATGTGGGAAAAGTGACAACCATGTGCACGTTCCCATAATCAAAAATATGATAACGAAAAATCCTCTTTTTGGTATTAATCTAATTGTGGGATAAGTATTGACCAATTCACTGGGGGTAACCTCCAATCAATCATTTTCCAGCCTCCTTCAATTTTGAAGAAGAATTAGATTGGATTGAACATGTTGGCTGTGTTCCTGTCTCCACAGATGCTGCCAAACCTGCCGAGTTTCTCCTGCAATTTCTGTTTTAATTTCAGATCTCCGACATGAGTATTTTTGCTTCATTCATACTGGGTGCCTCCTTACATTGAAGCCCTGTTTTGGTCCCAAATTAAATTTACACCTCCTTACTAATCTTTTACGCCTGTGGGAGCTTTTCGATTTCCCCTTTACCTTCATGTGAGTCTCCTCCCATTCTCTCACCATCTTCAACAAGAGAGAATCTAGACAATCGCATTAATATTCAATTGCAACTTCCTGAGTCATTGACCAGAAATTTAGCTGAACCAGCCATGTAAATGTGAAAGATTGGCTCTAAACTGTGACACTACTGTCGGTTCCTAACTTCCCTTTGCGTAAATATCTGTTGTCGACAGTCTGACTAAAGTGGGAACGTGGGTAACTGGGAACTGTGTGTGAAAGAAAGAAACTAATATGTAGGGTGGTACTGTAAGATACAAAAATGACAAAGGATATTATTGGAACTAACCTTTACCTTTGCTGTTTTCAGTAACTGGAATGAGCCCTTTGTCTCCATATCTGAACCTTGATCCTCGATATTTGATCCAAGTAAGTAGAAAATATTTTTCTCTTTGAAGTAATCTGGGCTCCATGAACCTGTTTGAAAATCTTTCGTGGGTGAAATAAAAGACTTTCTGATGTTTTTAATGTAATGTCATTCTATACTATATGACCTAAAATGGTTCGCAAGTCTATGCTTCAATGTGGCATTTGGCACTGACTTTCAATGCCTTTTTAGACTTGTATGTTATATGTCTGTGCTTTGCTAAGTGGACTTGTGCTGATACTTTATCAAAGTTTGCCCTCCTAGTGTGAAGGTAAAGTGGCTTTCTCTTTTCTCTTTCTCCAATATTGAGCCTATAGGTTTGGGTGATTCAGTAAGTGCAGGTAAGTTTAAACTGAGGGCTGCGTGAAGCTCCAGCAAACCAACTCTTAAAGGCCAGGTAGCTCAATTTTGTTTCTGTCATTATTTCTTCTCTGAATCTGTGGCGGTTTGGGAAAGGATTATTCAGAATGCTGTTCCTCATTAAGTCCTAATAAAAATCAGTCAATCTTGGCATCTCAAGGTACATAAGGATTTATACGTGGGATGGCATTTAAAATTCACCCTAATCTTTGAATAAATATTTGTGGTTCATGAAAGCGTGAGATTGAACAATCCTAATTTGTTCTTCTAGAAACTGAGTTTGAATTCATCAGTGTCTCTGGGTCTGATGTGAAGTGGTTTATGTGGTACCTGTAATCTGATTTCTTGTAGATCGCAAATTGTTCATCATTTTATGTTAAGGAAGCTCTGATGCATTTCGCTATTATTCACTGTAAAATGCAGGTGACAAATCATTCAATTATTTGGTAATGATTGAGTATTATATTGTTGAGGCTGGGAAGGTTGAGTAGAGGAGTTGGGATGTCATGTTGTGACTGTACAGGACATTGGTGAGGCCACTTTTAGAATACTGCATGGAATTCTGGTCATCGTCCTATAGGAAAGATGTTGTGAAACTTGAGATGATGCAAAAAAGATTTACAAGTATGTTGCCAGGACTGGAATGTTTTGGAGCTGAAAAGGCTGGGCATTATTCCCTGGAGCATTGGAAGCTGAGGTGTGACCTTATAGAGATTTATAAAATCATGTGGGGCATGGATAGGAAGTATAGGCAATGCCTTTTTCCTAGGGTGGGGAGTCCAAAACTAGAGGGCATAGATTTAAGGTCGGAAGGGAAAGATTTAAAACGGACATGAGAGGCAACTGCTTCACACAGGTGATGTGTATGTGGAACGAGCTGCGAGAGGTAGTAGTAGAGACAGGTACAATTACAACATTCCAAAAGATGTTTGTACAAATGCAAGGATATGAAAGGTTTAGAGGGATACGGGTCAACACAGGCAAATGGGACTCATTCAGTTTGGGAAACCTGGTTGGCATGGGCGAGTTACTGAAAGGGCCAGTTTCCATGCTGTATGACTCTGATATCAGGATAACTGATAAGGGATGATGCCCTGGTTCAGGTGGTGGTTGGGGAGTTTTACTGTATGTCCGACTTTGAACTACATGCTCAGATATCAAAAAAAAACTGCTTTGTACATTTGGTCTGTGTTATGCCTGAACTGACTAATTGAAAGGAATGGAAAGTAGAAGCTGATGTATGTTGAGCCTGTCTTCTGAGTGTAAAACATGTTGCAATGCTCCCAGATTTACTTGTGGGGCAGTCTGTGCCTGAACTCTGCTAAATTCAAGAAATCCTTTTGTTTTTAAATGGCCTAGCAAGCCACTCAGTTCAATGGCGGTTGAGTGTGGCCACTTGCAGTGATGTCCACCTCCATGAAAGAATAAGGAAGAAAAAAATTCCCTAGCAGTCGCCTAAAACTAGTATTTAGCTCTTTGTATTCTCCCTCTACCAAGTTAGAATGCCCTCATTGATGTGCCTGCTGCATCCAGGCTTGGGTTGCTTCTATATGTCTACCACCTAAATTTCCTTTCTTCCACTTTCACCTCCACCCCCCCAAAAAAAGGAAAATGTTGAATGTTAAGGGTGGATTCAGCAAGAATATTTCACACCAATCTCAAAGCCCATTGGCAGCCTGATATATGACCTCCTATCATCCTCTTCCACCCTACTTCTGGGATTTGACAAGGATAAGCAACCTGAAATCCATGCTGCTGAAGTGGTTGAGCTGTAAATGTGTGCTGCATTTCCAAATTTCAGGCCAGTCTTGAGCTTTAAGCTAAAGTGGCCTGTGACCAATTTGACACTTAGATCTTTACGTTTGCAGTTGAATTGTGCTTTCTGATATATAAATACTTGACATTGGTAAATGACACAGTCATCCCATCCATATAGAATGTTATCTTTGTTGTGTGGAAGCTCTGCGATCCTTTTGAACATGATGCGTTTCAGGCATTTGCAACAAAGGATTCTAGTGTTTCTTTCTATTGTTGAATTTTTACAATAGAGAAATAATATAAAGTCTGTCTGTAATGCATCATTATTACATCAGGGTAAATGTAAATTAAGAACTAGAGTACCTATTAAATGTCCTTAATTTGAAATTGATCTTCTTTTCAAAATGGTCACTGAATGTGTCAGATAATGAATGTATTGATTGAATTCTTTCAAACTTTCCTAGATTCTGGAAGGGTGCCAGAGGATTGGAAAACTGCTGATACAATTCCCTTATTTCAGAAAGGAGGGAGTCGGATAGCAGAAACTATAGGCCAGTTTGCCTTATGTCTGTCATCGGAAATTGTTCAGTTTTATTATGAAGGAAAACGTAGCAATTTGCTTAAATCACAATGCAGTTAGGCTGTCAGTGTAGTTTTGTGAAAGAGTAGTCATGTTTGACAAACTTGTTAGAATCCTTTTGAGGATATAGCTAACAGGGTGGATACAGGTCTAGTGCATTTCAATTTCCAAGAGGAATTTGAGAAGTGCCACATCAAATGCTGTGAAACAAGGTAAGAGTTGATGGTGTTTGGCATGTTATGTTAGCATGGATACAGGTTTGGATGACAAATAGGAAACAGGGATTTGGGATGGCTGATTCATTTTCAGGTTGGGAAACTGTAACTAATGCGGTATTACAGGACTGTGTTTTGACCTCAAAACCCCTTATAGGTTTCTCTGCCTGAAGAGAGAGATCTGATCTACAGCCACCTCCACAGATAGGGCAAGGATGCAGATTTCAATTCCACCCCGTTGAAATGGGGATTACAAATCATGCTGTTGTCACCAATCTAATTCACATTCAGTCAACCAACCCCTCAATAAACATACATGCTATAGCCTGGAGTTATGAGGGGAGACGATGGCCTAGTGGTATTATTGCTGGACTGTTAACCCAGAGACCCAGGTAGTGTTCTGGGGACCTGGGTTCGAATCGCACCATGGCAGATGGTGGTATTTGAATTCAGTAGAAATCTGGAATTAACAGTCTAATGATGACCATGAATCCATTGCTGAATGTCGGGAAAATCCCATCTGGTTCACTAATGTCCTTTAGGAAGGGAAACTGCCATCCTTACCTGGTCTGGCCTACATGTGACTCCAGACCCTCAGTAAAACTGGTTGACTCATAACTGCCTTCTGGGATGGGCAATAAATGCTAGCCTGGCCAGTATCACCCTCATCCCACGAACGAATAAAGAAATAAATAAAATAGTGCTGATACACCCTTCAATTACTTTCGATTACATAGTTGACTAACAGTTTCTCTCGCTGTAGCCATGGTCATTTGTTTGAAGAGTTTACAAGTTGATAACCTTTTTTGGCTGTTATGAATGCATTTCCCTAGGCCGTTAAGGCCTAGAAAGGATCTTCAACCAGAAGCCCATGTTTGAGATGCAGGGATACTACCACTGCACCACAGGATCTTCTACCTCAATTATTGATGATCTGTAATAACTTGGATGAAAATATCAAAGGTGCAGTAGCCAAAGAAATCACAGTGTGATAGATGGGAAAGCAAGTTTTGAGGAGAACACAGTTTCCGAAAAGAGGTAGGTTAAATGAGTGAGCAAAAATTGAGATGTTGTACGATGTGAGAAAATACAAGATTGTCCACTTTGTTAGGAAGAAAGCAAAAAAGAATTTTAAACGGTGAGACTGCAGAATACTGCAGTGTATAAATGGCGGCATGGTGGCTCAGTGGTTAGCACTGCTGCCTCACAGCGCCAGGGACCCAGGTTCGATTCCAGCCTCGGGCGCCTGTCTGTGTGGAGTTTGCACATTCTCCCCGTGTCTGCGTGGGTTTCCTCCGGGTGCTCCGGTTTCCTCGCACAGTCCAAAGATGTGCAGGCTAGGTGGATTGGCCATGCTAAATTGCCCGTAGTGTTCAGGGAGGTGTAGGTTAGGTGGGTTGTTGGAGGCGTGGGTCTGGGTGGGATGCTCTGAGGTTCGGTGTGGACTTGTTGGGCCGAAGGGCCTGTTTCCACACTGTAGGGATTCTATGATTCTATGATTAAAAGCTTGGCATGCTGCAGCTATGCATTGGTGAGACTCCATTTCTGAAGAAGGGTCCAGACCCGAAACGTCAGCTTTCCTGTTCCTTTGATGCTACTTGGCCTGCTGTATTCATCTGGTTCTACACCTTGTTATCCAGAGTAATGTGTTGAGTTTGAGTTTACTTATTTAAGAAGTTCAGAAAAGATTCAATGGATTGATTCATGGGTTGCAGAGTTTGTTTTGTCATTGTTCCACTCTACCTTGAATATATTCAGATTTCTGATTTACAAAGAAGTTGAGGGTTATGGGGGCAGATGGGAAAATGGAAGGACAAGCCAAATATCCACTAACTGACGATATATCCATCAGCATTCCTATGTTTTCAGATCTCATCTGGGATTTACTCTAAACATGGAAAGCCCCATTGTTGTCTCGGCTAGATTTCCTAATTCATTGTCATCCTTTCATTGACTGGAGAAAGAATTTCTGATATTTGAATCTGCAACATTGGTACAGATGGTGCTTTCTGTGGTAACTACCCCTGCCTCTGTGGTAAAACTTCTTGGGCATCCACTTCCAAAGAGAGAAATGTTTCTCTGCCCTTGTGTATGTTGGTAAGAAATAGTCCATTACCTAAAGCACTGTTTATTTTCCCTTCCCACTGCTGCCTCAAGACAGCCAGAAATAGCAGCAATGTCACTGGGCTAGCAGTGGCCCAGGCACATGCTATGGGGATACTGGTTTAGAACCTGCAGTAGTTAATTCACTTACTGTTTGGTTCACTAATATTCTTGAGGGAAAGAATCTGCTGTCCTTGCCTAATATGGTCTACATGTGATTCCACACCCCCAGAACCTTGGCAATGTTGTTGACTTTTAATTGCCCTCTGAAATGGCCTAGTAAACTACTCAATCCAAAGGGCAATTAAGGATGGGCAACAAGTGCTGACATTGCCATTGATTCCCACAATCCATGAAAAATACACTTCAAAAAATGTTGAGTGTTTTAAATAAATTTCCTTCGTTGAAGGTTGTCTGATGTAAGCAATTTCCAGCTGTCTACGGTTCCAAGCGGGAATTGATGTGTTATGATGAGTTGTTTATGACTGTCAGTAAGAGTGCATGGTTTGCAGCTGCCTGTTTTTATTGGGTTTACTGTCTTGTGTGCTTATTATAGTAAGACATTCTATGCCACCTAGAGCTAGAAAATCAGAACACCAACCGATGGCTATCTGTCAGTCTTTGGGTTGAAAAGAGATGAGAAATTATGACTCAGCTACCTACCATTCATCCCTATGATACACTAACATTCACAGCATGGCGTCTAATTATATTTTATGTAAGCTCAATACTTTTGAACCGTAGAAAAGTTACAGCATGGAAAAAGACCGTTCAGCTCATCATATCTGCACCACCTGAATAAATCAGCCACCCATTCTAATCCTATTCACCAGCATTTGATCTGGGGCCTTGCACAATACACTACTTCAGATGCAGATCCAGATTTCTTTTAAATGAGTTGAAGATTTCTACTTCCACCAACAAACTGGGCAACAAATTCCAGATAACCCACCATCCTCTGATTAAAAATGCTTTTCCTCATGTCATCTATAATCCTTCTACCAATCACCCCTAAATCTTTGCTCCATGGTAATTGATGTCTCCACTGGGAAGAACAAGTCTTTCCTGTCCTCTCCATCCCAAGGCCCTCAATATTTTGTGCTTCACAATTAAACCTTTTCTTCCTTTTCTAAGAGAAACAACCTTCGTCTGTCCAGTCTTTTCACATACCTGCAGTTTTCAACCCCTGAAACATTCTTGTATGCCCTCGAGCTGTTGTGTCCTTCCCGTAATGTGTAAAGTTTTGGTCACCACAAACTCCAGCTGCGTCGTAACCACTGACCTATATAGTTCCAGTGTTACATTCCTGCTCTTGCCGTTGCATTCAGTACCTTGCTCATGGAAAGAAAGCTTCCCCTCCTATCACCTTCTTTACCACCTTATCTACCTGTCCTATCATCTTCAAGGACCTCAAGACATGCATTCTTTGGGGGCTATCACTTCTTCTAACCCCCTCCGTAGCCTGCTGTTATTGTGTATTCTCATGTTTTGTTTGCTGTTTACAAATGCATAATCTCCCACTTCTTGGATTGAATTTCATTTGCCACTTTTCTGTTCACCAGTCAAGCCATTGATATCTTTCTGCAGTCAACAGCTGTCTTCTTTGCTATCAACTACCTAGCCAATTTTTGTGACCTCTGCAAGTTTCCAATCATGCCTCCGACCATTTAAGTCTAAGCGACCCAAACTGAGCTCTGTGTAATACCACTGGAAGCTGCTTTCCATTCACAAAAATGTCCATCAACTATTACCCTTTGTTTCCTGTCACTGAGCCAACTTTGGATCCAACCCACCAGATTCCCCTGCCTGTGATTTGTTGCCAAGTGCTTGACTAAAGTCTGTAAAGACAACATCCACAGCATTACTTTTATCGGTCAAGTCACTGACTCAAATTCAATTAAGTTAGTAAGATACAATTTTCCCTCAACAATACCATGCTGACTATCTCTGATTAATCCGTGCCTGTCCAAGGACTTGCTAATTCTATTTCTCAATATTGAATGTAGTAATTTGCCTACCACAGCAGTCAGAGTGACATGCCTAGAATTATTTGGCCTATCCTTCCCACACTTTTTGAATAAGGAAATAATGTTTGGAAACCTCTCATCCTTAGGTGCCTGGCCTGTATTTGGTGAGATTGGAAACTTATCCTTTGAATCTGCTATTTTCCTCCCTGACTTCCTTTAACAGCCTAGGGTACAATACACCCTGCCCTGGTGACTTATAAAACTTCAAAGAGGTCACTCCCTCCAATACCTCTTTGATTATGCTGCTTTTATCTAACAGTTCACGTTTCTCCCTTTTTATAGCAGGAACGTCTGCCTCATCCTTCTCCTTTATGAAGACTAGGACAAAATACTCATTTAGAACCTTGCCAATCTTCTGCACACAAACTCAAGTTACACATGTACGTCTCTGATTGACCCAATCCTTTTGCTAGTCAACCTCTTGCTCTTAATGTACTGATAAAACATCTTTGGATTCTCCTTGGTTTTACTGGCTAAGCAAATTTCCTCTTTCACTCAAACGTGTACTTTCTAGGCTCTATGTCTGTCAAAGTATTACTTTGTTTAAGATCTTTGCAAGATCTGTTTTTCTGCTTTACCTTACCCTCTGTGTTTCTGGATAAACAGGGAACTCTACAGGTTTAACATTACCACCCTTTTCTTTCAGGGACATGCCAACACTGCCTGTAGAATCATGTTTTGAATGTGTTTCACAGGTTTACCACTGACTTTGTTTGAAATAGTTATGACTAGTCTTCTTTTGCTACCTCATCTGTCAACCTAAAAGCTTGCCCCCCCAACCCCCATTTCGAACTTTGATTGACATTCTATCTTTGACCCCTTCCAGCGATGCCAAATCCAGCTATATTATGATCACTATCTCAAATGATCAGTCACTGCTACTTCATTCACCTGCCCAGATTTATTTCCCAAGACAAATTCTAGAATTGCACCCTGTTTCATTCGGCTGATGTGCTGACTAACAAAAATTTTTGTGAATGCAGTTCAAGAATACTGTACAGTATGGCTGCCTCTTTTTTATTTTTAAACTTATTCTATGTCATCCACCCTCACAGCTCTGATATTTTACCCAATAATGCTACACAACCTGCCTTGTTTATTCCTTTCACTATCCTGTCTGAAAACAGCCAGGGGTGTTGCGTTGCTGTCCTTGTAGTTGATCGACTTCTTTCAGTATTCGACTTCTTTCAGTATACTACTTCTAGTAACTTGTATACCTTTTTAATACAGCCAATTTTTTTTCTGCAAAACATTTCTTAATGTCTGTTTCCTCTACTTTCATAATCAATCATTAAGTTTCTGTCTCCCATTCCCTGCTCAGAAGAATCACTAATTTAAGTAGGAGGGGATTGGGCAATGAAAGAATAAAAATGAAGATAGGAAAAAATAATTGCATGTGGAGCAGGAGCAGGCTGAAACAACGGGTCTTCCAGGGTAGTCCTGTCTGTTTGTTTTGGGAAGAAGATAAAAGCAGCCTGTGTGGGATTGGGGGCAGTAAGGTGGAAAGCTTTGAAGGGGAGATCTCCGCAGTAGATGAGGTTAGTCTCGGTCCTGGAACCATGTTCAGTGGGAAGGTAATGGTCCCGAGGCAGATAGGAGGAGATGTCTGATAGTTGGTACTGAGAGTAGTGGCTGGGCACACTGTTCAACAAGAGATGCCTAGACTGCTAACAAAAATATGAACTTGCCAATATATTGTAGAGCCTTGGTGTACTTAACACAACTTCTGTATATTTACTTTTGCTCCGTGTAACAGCACTCCATTACCATGTTCAGGTTGCTTTGACATCTGCTATCACAGCTGATATCAAGACACATCATGCTTTTATCCAAAGTTTGTATCATTATTTTTATCACGAACAATGGGTAATACTTATCTTTACCAGTATTCCGTCTCCGTTGCTATGTATTTGCATATGGTGAAAACCAATACAACTTATTTCGTAAATGCATTTTCACATCTCTGTCACTAATTGTCCTATTTTTCTGTTGTCAGCAGATATATTCGCTGTGCTTTTAGTATCTCAAGTGCATAAAATTCACAGATTTTAAAATCAAATTCCATTATAAGATGTGAATTCTCACCTTTGCCTTGTTCTGTTTCAGGACACCGAGGAGTTTATATTACCGACCGGAGCTAATAAGACTCGAGGAAGATTCGAGCTGGCTTTTTTTACGATTGGTGGTTGCTGTATGACTGGTATGCCTGGCAATTTTGTTAGATCAGTCATAGTTACCGAATAAGCCACAAATTAAGAGCTTTAGTAGACTTAGCAACCAATACAGGGCTGAATCCTGCCTGTAGGTTTTTGATTAAATGAGACACCATAGGTGAATAAATTGGATGATGTAGGCATGAGAGTCAGTTTTTTTAAAGATTTGTGAATTAGAGTGAAGAGTTTGTATCAAATTTAGCATACGTTGAGTGTCTCACAGGAGAGTGTTGAGAACTTGAGCCTGCATTATCCTCACCTCGAGTGCATGGAATCTTCTGACTTTACCTTTTGTACTTTCTCACCAGATCTTGTTACCTTCCTAGGAAAGCAAAGTCACTGCCTGTGCAGATGCATATTGTGCCACCACTCCTGCCTAATAGAAGTTTTGGCAGGAAAGGAAGGTGGGAGGGAGTATTTGCAGTTCTAGGTGGAAGTTAGGAAGTGACCTGCATTGTCACGAACAGATGGAAGCTCTTTGAAAAGGGGAGGAAAATCCTAATTTTCTGATTTAATCGTAAATGTTTTAACCTCAACCCAGACAGTAATGATCTATTTCGGCTTAGCTTCTGATACTTTACTCATTTGTAGGCTCACAAACAGATCCCTTGTTGTGTAGATGGATGTTTACAGATCTGGTAGTAGTTTCTGTTCACTGAATCCGATCCAGTTTGAACTGACCTGGGAATACGGTATGTTTGCTGCTGTAAGGATGTCACATTATCCAAGTAGCTCACTTTGGGCTTAGATAATTTGATTTGCATTTGATACCAGCCCTGAAATCTTTTTCTGGAAAACAGAATTTGACATTTGTTGATTATGGACCTGGAAGTTGCCTCTTTGTGGTAGTTTATAGCTTTTTCTGTTTCATTAGGTGCTGCTATCGGTGCCGTGAACGGCCTGCGTCTGGGATTGAAAGAGACTCGAGATATGGCTTGGTCAAAACCCAGAAATGTTCAGTGAGTATCTGTTCATGTCAGATGGCTTGTCATCTGGTGATTTGTAATGAATAGGGAAGGCTGCAAGGGTGGTAATGTGGCATGTTTGGGTATCATTGATTTTGAAGATCGTTGTACTGTAAAGGTGACTTGGTACAGGCTGAAGTTGTGATATGTAGCAGAGATTTGAAATCCTCTTTATTATTTTTCTCATGCTGAATGAATCACTGCTTGACAATCATCATTACATTCAGAAATTGTTCTTAATGTTCCCAGATCAACTGCCTCCCTTTGTCCAATAGCTGGGATGATTGACTGCTTTGTGCACCTGCTCTATTAACCTGTTTAATCACTTGTGCTATGCAGCATCCTTAACAAAAAGAAAGCGGTCAGCCTATCCTACATGAAAGTGGTCTGTGCTGGCTTGAAAAGTGCCATTTTGGTGTCTAATTTCCTTCAGGTGCTGGAGAGAATTGTGTTTTTCAGGTTTCTGGTAGCAGCTGTAGAGTCAAGGATCTCCCTTGTAACCTGTGTGGGGGGGTAGTGCGGGGGAGGGGTTTGGGGGGAAGCCTTGCATTATTCACCCTCGATTTTCTCTTGAAAATTTGGACTACCTTTTGCAAAACAAAAATGAACAATTTCACAATTGATGCAATGAGAGGGATAGGATGGCTGTTCAGTTACCTTCAGCCACAAGGTGGTGATATTGATTTGATCAGCAAATGTAGACTGTTCTAACAGGCTTTGTGCAGATAAAAACTCCTTGCATTGACTGCAAGAACACATCGCACAAACTGTGTGCAGTCATCATTTGGTTGGAGCATAATCTGAATGATACAGAGCAAAATTTTGTTTATCTGGCTTTTTTGCTATAGCATGTCTTTCTTGATAAACCCGACCATATATGCACACTCATCCTCCTGTTCTTTTCTGCCTCCGCCTAGTAATTTTGCAAATTTAAATTGCACAAATAGTTTTAAATTGAAAAAGACAGGGGTCACCGTTAGAAAGATGGCATATATCGATTTTAAATAAACTTTGCATATTGTATTTTATCCATGGATATCCTAGACGCTGCGGAGCTGTAGAATTACTTCATTAATGTAACACTGATAGCAAAATCTTTCAAATAACAATGAGACATGGACATTTTAATATTAATTAAAAGAGGAATGGTGGCCAGGCCAAAGGAAGGAGAGTAACTGCTCTTCAAGTAGTGATATGTTGGCCATTGCTGAATATCTCTTACTAAAAGACAACATTTTCATAGAGCAAAACAGTCATTAACAAACAGTATTATTCCAATTTGAGTGATGCAAATTGAGTTGAACACACTTTTGACTCTGAGGCCTGAGTGTGGAATTACAATAGATTTTCTAATATTTAACAAATGGGTTCCCATTCCTCAAGTGGTTTTGCTAATCCTGTAACATGATTTGAGTGTCTTATCAGCTGTATGAAGTTAATGCTATTTTTCCACATTATAAAATAACTTGCATTTCATGTCAAATCAATACTTGAGATGTTTAGCCTTGAGCTTCTAAACAATATTCTGGTTGAAGGTTGAACTGAGGTCCTTCACACTATGGCATGATGGTATCTCCACAATGTACATAATCTACTAAAGTCCAGATTGAGCTTGCTTATATTACATTCTTTGAGATGGTTACACAATTCTCACTCTCCCATTCTTCTTTCTCCCAAAAGGCTTGCAAATATTTCCTTTTCGAATGTATAATAAGATATTCTTTTACTATTGAGTCTGTTCTGAAGCTAAAAAGGCAAGGAGCGATTTGCCTGTTTTCACTCTCAGCTTCGTGGCCTTCAGTACAAAATTATTCATGTATTGATGCTGTGATTCAAATTGAGAATAATAAACAAATGAGAAAGGAGCAAATTAATTTTGAGATTTATTTTTGTTCAAATTGAAGGAAGTTGCGACAGGACTTGTTTTCACCCCTTTTCCATATGTTCTTGCAATGTTGTTGAATTGGCAGTTTCTTTATCAGTTAAATTTACATTTAATTGTTGACACAGTTAGCCACAAAGTATTTAAAGCATCCTTTAAAACTTAAAAATAAGCATACGGTATAATAAATGGGTTGGGGATTTACAGGTGCGGATTGCCATGTGGAAGTGAGATGATAAGAGGCCTGGCTTAAAGAAGGGCAAAATATTTCTGGGTACAAAGTGCTCAGAAAAGGTATCAAAGGACGGAATGGAGGAAGGTTAGAGGTATTGGTCAAGGAGGGCATCGCAGTCCTAGAGACAGGATATTTGGTTCGAGAACAGAATCAATTTGGCCAGCACTAAGGAACCGAACGTGTCCAATTACACTTGCCGTAGTAGTTTATAGACCACTCACCTGGTGAGAAAGAAGTAGAGGAGCAATTCTGCAGGAAGTTAGAGGTGCCAGCATATAAGAGGAGTCCTAATGGGGAAACTCTAATTACCCTAATATACACTGGGATACCAGTAGTCTAAGGGGCAATGAGGGGCAAGTGTTCCTAGACTATAGTCAGGAGAATTTCCTATCAGTGTGTCCCCTCTAACCAGAAAGGATGCGCTGTTGAACCTGGTTCTTGGAAATGAGATGGGCCAAGTGGATCAATTGTCAGTGGAGACAACATTTTAGCAGATAATGATCATTGCATCCAGGTTTAGGATGATGGTGGAAAATGACATTGGTCAAACCAGAGTAAGAAAAATCAATAGGCAGAGAGCTGACTTCAGTGGGGCAAGAATAGAGCAGAGCAGGATTGAGCAGGGCAGGATTGACTAGAGCAAAAGGTTGGTTGGGGGAAATCTGTAACTGAACAATGGGCTGCCCTCAAAGAGGAGGTAGTTTGAATACAGGCAGTTCATTCCCAGGAAAGCGAGGGGGAAATGAACAAATTCAGAGCTCCTTGGATGACAAAGGAGATAGAAATGAAAATAAAGAAGGAAAAGTATATAAAAGAGCATTCCAAAGTCTTCTATAGGAATACAAATGGGTGAGAGGAGGAGTAGGATAAATTAGGGACCAAAAAGGGAATGGCATATGGAGGCAAGTAGCATGGTGTCAGCTGGGCAACCATACCATTCAAGGTGCCACACTATTGGAAGGATTTGAATGCATTGGAGAGCATCCAAAAGAAATTCATAAGAATGGTTCCAGGCATGAGAGTCTTCAGTTATGAAGACTGAATTAATAGACAGTTTCAAAATCATGAAGTGGCTGGGTAGAATGGTTAAGTAAATATTATGCATCTGTGTTTACTGGGAAGGTAGATGCTACCCAGGCCCGGGTGACAGGGTGATGAAGATTGCATTTGGCACGCTTGCCTTCATCGGTCAGAGCATTGAGTACAAGAGATGGGACATCATGTTACGGCTGTATCAGACATTGGTATAGCCACATTTGGAGTACGGCGTACAATTCTGGTTGCCCTCCTATAGGTGCGAGGTTATTAAACTGGAAAAAAGTGCAAGAAATATTTACAAGGATGTTACTGAGACCGGCAGGTTTGAGTTATAAGGAATGGCTGGATAGGCTGGGACTTCTTTTCCCTGGAATATAGGAGGCTGAGCGGTAATCTTAAAATGGTTTATAAACCATTTTTGAGGGGCATGGATAAGGTGATTAGCACAAGGTCTTTTTCCCAGGATAGGGGTCTAAAACTAGAGGACATTGGTTTAAGGTGAGAGGGGAAAGATTTTAAGAGACCTGAAGGGCATTGTTTTCACACAGAAGGTGTGCATTTATGGAACAAGCTGCCAGAGGATGTGGTAGAGGTGGGCACGATTACAAGTTTAAAAGACATTTGGACAGATGCATAGATATGAAGGGTTTGGAGAAATATGGGCCAGACACAGCAAATGTGACTAGTTCAGTTAAGGGAAACCTGGTTGGCATGGACAAGTTGGGCCAAAGTCCTGTTTCTGTATTGTATGATTCCAAGTCAGGAGTGTGATGGAATACTCCCTACTTGCTTGGGTGGGTGCAGGTCCAACAAAACTCAAAAACTTGGCATCATCCAGGATAACAAGCATGGGGCTGGATGAACACAGCAGGTCAAGCAGCATCATAGGAGCAGGAAAACTTGACGTTTCGGGCCTAAACCCTTCATCATCCAGGATAAAGCAGCTTGCTTGATCGGTACCACATCTACAGACATCCACTCCCTCCGCCACTGATGCTCAGTAGCATCAGTGTGTACAATCTACAAAATGCATTGTAGAAATTTGCCTGAGATCCTTAGAAATAACCTTCCAAGCCCATGACTACCTCCACCTTGGACAACAAGGGCAGCAGATACACGGGAGCACCACCAGCTTTAAGTTAAGCTCACTCACTATCCTGACTTGGAAATATATTGCTGTTTCTTCACTGCTGGGTCAAACTTCTGGAATACTTCCCCTAAGGGTATTATGGTCAACCTACCACATGTGGACTGCAGCAGTTCAAAAAGGCAGTTCAACGTGCAACATGTGGCTGCAGCGGTTCAAGAAGGCAGCTCACCACCACCTTCTCAAGGGCAACTAGAGATGTGCAACAAATGCTGACCCAGCCAGCGACCCTCGCATCCCACAAACGAATTTTTTAAAAATGCAGTAAACAGTTACTGGGAACATAGGCTGCAGGGGACATGAACCGGTGCAATAGACAGACCCATGACTTAGAAACTCTAATGGGCACCATGATTTAGGGAACATGGCCTGAGACAATGAAAAGGAGCTCATTCGAATTGTCCCGGTGATGAGGGGCCTGGAGATATTGAATTTGCTCTTACAGCAGAGTAGATTAATGAGATTTAATAGGTGTGCACAAAATTGAGAGCTTTGATATAGTAAATGTGGGAAAGCATCTCCACAGACACAAGTGTCAATATATAACACACTTTCTAACAAAATTTTGTAACTATGCTGTTTCACTTGGAGAGTTATATAATCTAGAATTTACTGAAAGGTGGTTGAATGCAAATTCTGGTTATACACATTTGCAGGACTGTGGGGAAAGAGCAGGAGAGTGGGACTAATTGGATAGCAGTTCCAAAGAGCTGGCACAGACACAATGGATCTTCAGTGTTGTTTGATTCTGTGATTCACTGGAGAACAAAGGATAGATGTACTACACAGCCTAGTTCCTACCACTAATGGCCTAAGAAAGAAACTGGGACTATATCCTATTGATATGGATCTAGCATATCAGTCTGAATAATTTGTACTTTTAGACTCTGACCTGGTGAGTCTATAAAAAAGCCTTTTAACAATCTCGAAGGGCTATTTCTTTTCCCGATAGCCACAAAATGTTAATGGGCAACTACGTACCTAGAACAGCAGATGATACACCCTGAAAATTTGTTTGCGCAGCAGCCCTTAATGAATTTTTAATATTTGACACTTTCATGCTCACTTGACATGGATTTCAAATTTCCCAGTTGTAAATCAGTTGTTTATATGTTGTACATACATCCTGCACATGCACTATTCAAATGTTATTCTAGACTAAATCTGGTGTGGTTCCTGACTGTCCGTGAATTTTTTTTTTTTTTGATGGCAATAGGGTCCAATTGCAATGTTAAGGTATCAATGGGTGGGTTCATTGCCAGTGCACATCCTGCCTAATCAGTAGTGCTGAAAGACACTACTGCAGACCACATCAAATAGCCAGAGAAAAGGGGGACATTGCGTTCTTATAAAACCCACCCATTCCCTCTCTAAACCCTAATCCCACTGCACTCGAAGCAGTTGCATGCAAGTTGACCTTTACATTCCCATACTAAATAATTGTGCAGCTGCTCCTGAACAATCTTCCTACTGACTGGAGCTATGTAGACGTCAGTGGCATTGCTCACTTATCTACCATTTTTACATGGTATGGTACCAATATGCAATACACGCTTGTGTCAAAATGCCTCTTGGGCCATTGGAAATTGCACCCACTGCCAAAGCTTCACCGTCACTGCAGAACTCCAGATTTTTTTCCTTATTCCTCGTTTTCTTCATCACAGAGGCCATAATTTGTTCCCAGTTGTGCTATTGTGTGGAATGGCATGTTCAGCTAGTCAGAAGGTAGTCAATTACTTGTGGAGAGCTAGGTCTTTTAGATCGGACCAAACATATGTATGAACTGGGGAGCAGGATTAGGCTGTTTGGCTCCTCAGGCCAAGGCCTTGACTCCACTTGCCTCTCCACCAGTGCCTTTTAACACCCTTGTTAATCAAGAACCTATTTATTTCTGCCTTAAAATTATTCAGTGACCCTGCTCTATCACTCTCTGGAGTAAGGGAGATCCACAAATGATACCCCATATTTTCAAATTGTGTCTCCTTGTTCTAGTCTCTGTCACAGCCTTTCAGTATTCACGCTATCGAGTCTCCTCTGGTTCTTGCATGTTTCAATAGGATCACCTTTTGTTCTTCTAAACTCTGAATACAGGCCCTACCTTTTTTGTGATCGGGTAAAGATGACACATTTCCTTCCCTAAAGGACAGTAGTAAACCAGGTCGGTTCTTAAAGCAATTATTTGTTATCATAGTCACCGCGCAACATCGAGGGCCGAAGGGCCTGTTCTGCGCTGTATTGTTCTATGTTCTATGTTCCTGACTCTAGTTGGATGTACCAGATTTATTAACTTACTTTAATTTTCACAAGTTGCCATGGTGGGATTTGAACCAGTGCCCCCAAAGCATTTGCTTGGACTTCCTTAATTGGTCTTTTTGTAGCAAGAGCTGAGAGATTAACTGATTGACCTTTAAAATAGATACTGTAGATGTAAACATGTTTTCATTCACGGGTGGAGTCCAAAGCTAGGGCCAAAAATCTAAGATAGTTACTAATAAATCCAATAAGGAACATACAAGAGAAATGTCTTTAAACAGAGAGTACGTACTTCCACATGGAGTAGTTGAGGTGAATAGCGGAGATTTACTTAAGGGGAAGGTGTATTAAATAAATGAATGTGTTTTTTAAAAAAAAAAAAATTTCTTTCAAAGAAGAGTCCTACCGGACTCAAAACGTTAACTCTGTTCTTTCTCCACAGATGCTGCCAGACCTGCTGAGTTTTTCCCAGCACTCTTATTTCAGATTTCCAGACTGCTGTATTGGCTACTTTGTGGAAGGATGTGTTGTTGGAGCATGTTGAGATGTGATAGGAGGAGATGTGAGTGGAACATAAATACAGATCTCTTGGACCCACTGTTTCTTATGTTCTCTGGTCTATTTCAAATCTCCTCTGACTCTGTGAGCGCTGTCATGGGGGATCTGCTGTTAGTTGTCTTACAAATCTTGTGTATAGTGCGCAGTTACTGTTGCACTTAAAATGCTGTCATCACAAGTACTGTCATCAAATGCACAAGTAATGGCTCCGTATTCTTGTGGAGTGTGTTAATACCATGAGTGTCAAAATGTGTTTGCTGTTTTTCTGAAAATTTGCCTCTTGCTCAATGAGTCCTGAAACCAAATATTGATGCTTACTCTCCAATTGTACTCACTTCCTAGAATTTCTGAAACTTTGGAAGAAATGTAGTTTTTCTTTTCAAAGGTCATTTGGTCCTATGTCAGAGGGTTATCAGTGTTTGTGCAGCTGTTTCAATAAATGCAATATTGCACGTTATTAGTGTGAATGATGCACTGGTGAATGAACTCATTGTAACTCTCCATTTTGATGTGTTTATCCTCATCTCAACACTGCTTCCCTCTCCACCCAGCTGCAAGGCTAATGAGACTAAACTCCATGCGCATCGTTGCCTGGCTACTCCTGATTACCAATGTACTGGGAGGGAAAGAAAATTTCTAATAATCATCCCAGAGTGTACACCCAGGGTTGCTGCCGACTTAACAAAAATATCTTGACCAACTCTCATCAAACCTGATTTTTTTTTTTTTTTGAGGTTTTTTATTTGAACCTCAGAGCATCTTCCCAGTTAATAACAAATCCGTGCTTCTGGTTTGTGGTGTTGTGCAGTCATCCTGAAAGAGCAAATCAGTGTGCATGAAATGCCATTTTGGGAAGTGCAGGTAGATGCTGAGGAAAGTGCTTGCTCTGGCAGACAAAAAAGGCTACTTTCAGTTCCTTTGGAGTTGATGCTAATTCTCACTAGAAACAACTACAATGGTTTGGCTTTGGGGATTCTGAAACTGAATTACTCAGTGCAGAGTTTGCATTGTATTTCATTTGTTTACTTGGTGCTTTGTATTTAACTAACTACGATGGAAAATAAATTGTTTTATTGACTGTAGGTCCTGGCAATTGCACTTTCATAAAGTATCAGATTTCTCGCATTGCATCACTTTTGTTTAAGTAAATATGCTTAATAATTTTCAGCATTGTTAAGTTATTCTGAGATAGGTACCTGCTACAGAATTTGCCGTTCTGTGTATTTGGGGGAGGGGGCAAAGAGAGAGAGAGAGAGTTATTGGTTGTTCAGTCTGGAGAATGCCTTTGTAAGCTGGTTGTCTTAATTTCATGTTCCTATTGAGAATTGTTAATTGTAATCAGGAGTGCAGGAAATTGATCCCAGCCAGCTTGTTCTTTTTGTGATCAAGCTGAACTGAGCTCCCCACCATCTCCTTCCATCCCCAGAATCATATTTAGCTGCCTCTTGAACCCAGTTCTAATGTTCACTTCAATAATGTTCTTGAGTGACAGATACACAAAATAAGTATCTTGTATAAAATGTCTCCCTAAAAACACCTAATTTTTGAAGTAGTTCTTCACCTCTTTTATTGATCTGCTCTGTACGTATCTGCTTTATTAAATGCTGTATCAAAACTCCCATTGACAGTATAGAAGTCTATTGTGGTCAGTTTAGAGTGTTCCACCTTATCATTGGCCAAAACATTGAACGTTTTCAAGGAGTTGGATTCAATTCTTGGGGTTAAAGGGATCAAAGGGTATGGGGGAAAAAGTAGGATCACTGGACTGAGTTCGATGATCTTAATGAATGGTGGAGTAGGTTTGAAGGGCTGAATGGCCTAGTCTTATTTTCATTTTTTAAATCAGGCTAATGATTGCTAGAAGTTTACAACTGACTTTAGAACAGTTTTGAAATTTCTGTTCAGGAAATCTTTTAATATGTGGCTGGTTTATCGTTTTATGGGTATAGACAGTTGTGTTACATTATTTCTTCAGTGAATTGTGATGTTAGGATCCAGCTCTTCATAAGCTCTGCTGTATTAGCCTTGAGCTCCACTGACACCCCATGTTCCAGCACATTCATATTAAAAACTTTCATCCCTCCCTCCCTCAGTTTTGCTTTATCTTTTCTCCCCACTGTATGTTCTGCTTTTCTCTCACTCTGGTAGTCATATCACTATCAAGTTCTTACCTTCCCAAACCCGTGCCATAATTCCATATCTTTAGGAACTACAAAAGCTAATTCTGATTACTGCTCCAGTTACCTCCCTAAGTTGTTCCTCTCAGCTGTGCCGGCCATTTTAAGGGTGATTTATAGAAGTTCAGTTGGAAAAAGAAAATAAATATGCACACTTAAAGTTTGTTTGTCCACTTAAAGCTCTCAAACTAAAATGTCATCTTTTGCAGAATCCTGAATATGGTCACAAGACAGGGAGCTCTTTGGGCCAACACACTCGGTTCCTTGGGTAAGTGACTAGTTATTTCGGATGTTGTGTGAACTATTCTGAAAATTGCTTTGTAATTCTTAATAATTCTGGGCACTTGGGGTGCAAAATGGCAAGAGAATACACAAATTTCAGATATTGAGAAGTGTAGAGGAACAGAGACATTGGAGTGCCTATCCTCAGATCCCTAAAGATAGCAGGACAAGTAGATAAGGTGGCATACAGGATCTTTTTTCTTTATTAGAATTGAATATAAGAACATGGAAGTTACATTAGCACTGTGCGGAATATTGGGTAGTCTCCAACTAGAGTACAGCCTGGTCATTGCTTTACAAGAACAACACGATCATATCAGAAAGGTGTTACAGATGAGTTGAGTTTTACAGGCATGTTACCAGGAATGGAGAATTTTGACTGAGGAAATATTGGGTAGGCTGGGATTATTTCTTTGGACCAGCAGAATCTGAGAGGAGATTTCGTCGACGTGTTTAAAATTCATGATGGTGATTTGCGAAATATTTTCACCCAGAGAATGGTGGTAGGGCTGATTTACTGTCTACCTGACTAAGTTTAAAAAGAAGCAAAACTGCGCATGCTTGAAGTGAGAAACAACATCAGAAATTGCTGGAAAACGTCAGCAGGCCTGGCAGCATCTGTGAAGAGAAAGCAGAGTTAACGTTTCGGGTCCAGTGACCCTTCTTCAGAACAGTTCTGAAGAAATGTCACTGGACCCGAAACGTTTACTCTTGCTTTTCCTTCACAGATGTTGTCAGACTTGCTGAGATTTTCCTGTAATTTCTGATTTTTGTACCTGACTTTATACTCTGGACTCAGGATTTCAGGATGTGGACGACACTGGCAAAGTTAGTTTCTGTTCTACGTTTGAGCATGTAGTACTGGACCATTTCAGAGGCCAGTTAAGAATGAACCATAGTGTAGGAGTTTCTTGCATATAGGCAAGACCAGTTCAGACCACGTTTCCTTTCCTAAAGGACATTGGAGAATGAGTTGTATTGTTAAGGGCAATCTGGCAACATTATGGTAACTTTTCCTGATCAGTTTTCTCATTCCCTGTGTTTCTTGTTTTATTTGAAGCTGAGATTGAATGTCAAATTGAAATTAGACCTTCAAGACTTTAGTATCATGCTATGTCCTGGAGTTATTTCTTTGAATTCATAAGTCCTGCCCCCTGGATTTTAGTCACCACCATAATTATTACACTGCTGTATCTGCATATAATGGTGTATATGCTTCATGTTTACATATCTGTATATGCATTCGTGACTGTGCTGTGTGCTGGACTCCAAGTTTCAGTGGCATCTTTATTTGTGTATGGCTGTGGCACTTACACCTGACTGTTTTGCTGCAGCTCTCTTGTACAGCACGTTTGGTGTTGTCATCGAAAAGGTTCGGGGTGCAGAGGATGATCTGAACACAGTAGCAGCAGGATCCTTGACCGGCCTACTGTATAAATCCACAGGTAAACAAGCTTTGATATCAAGGGTCTGAACAATCTGGGCTCAGCTTGCTGATTGATTGGAGTTATTTTTGGTTGGTTAACACCCCAAAACTATGACAGAATTGGAGCTATGCTTGTATGTGTTGGAGGAAAGGCAACATGTTTGCCAGTTTGTGGAAGACAGCTACTTCCCAAATCTGTAACTTGTTTTGGTTTGAAAAATAACATTATTTTAGAATCCTTATTCAGTAAAAAGAAACAGTGAAAGATCCTTTTTATAGTGTTGACAGCAAGAAGCTCAAATCTCATTGTTCATTGATTCCCATTGCATGCCTTCAAGCCTGTCTTAACATTCTATATGTCTTGTGTAACATTTATCTGGTAATGCTGAGCTATTCTGTTTAGGTGGCTATTTGTAAAGAAACAATAAAAAATGTATTAGTTTTGCAGAATCCTTTCCCATGAGGAGCAATCTGATAGCATTCATCTTTGAATGAGGTGCTTATTGAGATGTGAAGGAGTATGGCAGAACTTGATCTTGGATCCCATATGGGCAGCATTTACAGGGATATGCACCCAGTGGGAAATTTTGATTCACACCTCAGGCTCACAATCAGGTTCCTTGTAGGGCTGCCTTCCAACAGGTGGTTGTGATAAAGCTTTCTGATAGAATGAAAAACAAAAATGAATTTTAGCAAATCTCTTCTTCGATATGATAGAAAATACTTTTGGTATGATCGAGAGCTGGAGAAATACTTGACTGTTTTCCTAGGCTCCTTAGTCGGATAGTGTCATGACCATGTTAAACAAGACTGAGCAGGGAGTCAGCAGGTTCAGTGCTTTCTCTAGTCTGTGCTCGGTTGGCTGATCTCAGCCAGTGTGGCAAAGCAGTTTCTTAATTTTGGGATAGATCAGAATGAGATAGGGTTGCTGCTCCTGGTCAATATCCAGTCAACCCTACTGTGGTTTGTTTGCGTGACTGTTGAGGGGAGCACTGAGTTTAGGTGTGTTGTGCTAGTGTGGCTCTACTACCAATTGTCAGACGAACTCCACTATTTCTTATGGTGCAAGGATAATTGTTGTGTAATTTGACAGACTGTACACACAGCTGTCTATCTCAACCCAAAGCAAGCTGCTGACCTTGATAGCTGAGCTATCAACAGAGTGACTATATGCACACACAGGCTTATTTGTGACTGATTACATTATCAGCAATGGGCACAGTGAGAGGGGCCAAAATTGAGGATGTATTCTTTTCTGTTGATATTAAAATATGTTTTGAACTTTTTGTTCCTGGATGTTTATGACACCATAGATGTACAAATATGGAGATCATGAGTGGATTACATTGTGATCCTGTTTTAAGAAGTTGCCAATTGCCCTAAATGTTTCTGTGCCTTGGCTTCTTTTAAGGTAATTTTCTTCCATTGGAAAATGACTGCATCCACCCCTATCCATCCAATCTCGACACCACTGCACCCCCCGCCCCCAGGTTTTTAGTCTTCCTTTTTTTGCCAAGAAGGTTCTCAGATTTTACTTAAATAATTTGCCCTGTGTATCTGAGGTGGCACCATTGTATGTGACTGTCATTATGCTATTCTCCTGTGGAAGCATCACAGCGGGCCCTGTACTCATCTGCCATTTTCATGTACACCCCTTGCAGAGGTTCCTGGCTGGTGATAGTCATCCTGGCTGAACCGTGTTACCTTTATGAAAATGAAGGGGGTATGATCAGAGTACAGCAGAACCAGTCATCCCTCCTGTAGTGCAGCCAAGGAAGGGGTGAGGAGTGTTTGCTTGTGATAATCCCTCTGATAAAGTAAGTCCCAAGTGTTGATCTGGTGGGTGGAGGGCTTGAAGGAACATTACCCTGGGTCTAACCTCCACACCTGCAAGCCTACAAGTATTTGCACCAAAGCTTCAGCTGAGACTATTTGAAATGTGAAAAAGTAGAATCTTAGTGTGTTGTAGCAAAGTAACTGTATTCACTTTGTTGAAGGGGCAATGATTTGGGTGCACTCAGTAGAAACGTGACCCCCCTATCACTAAGGTGTAGGGTATTGTTTTGACTGCCATTGACAGCTGGAACTGAAACCAATGGATGTGCTGAGCCAGGATCTGTGCTGTCCAGGGTCAGTGCAGTTTGTTCCTGTTTGGTTTTTGCCCACGTGGTAGGGGAATCAGTTCAGTGACTTGCTAGAGAATGCTGGATGCTATTTACACAAAGTGAGAACGTGCAACAGAAATCGTTGGTGATAATCACTTGGCTTGATCTTGTATGTGAGATAAATGTTACTGTTGACTAGCAGACTGGAGAAGGATGAAAAATAGAATGGAATAGGAAGGCCACAGCACAGAAAGAGGCCATTTGCTTATCAAGTCTCCTACTATTCTAACAACAAGGTAAAAGAAGAAATGTAATTTTTTTCACTGTATCCTCCAGTACAGTAAATCCTCTATCTGCAAAATCTCAAATCACAAATTCACCTATCTGCAGCAAAAAACAAGAAATAAAAAAGAAACCACCTCTGTGGGCAAAAGTTGCATGTCCGTGATGTTTTTAACCATTTTAGCCTTTTTTAACGAGCTCCACACTCACTAATTTAATCATTCACAAAGGTTCTCAGGAATGGAACCCTCGTGGATATGGAGGAATGACTGTTTTGGAAACAAAATGCTTTCACATTGGGGCAGTGACGTGACTCTGGAAACCCTGTTCTCAGCCAGCCAATCTTGTGTTTATGTAAAACTGCTAAAGATACAATTAAAGATTAGAGGATCTCTACCCAGTTTTGGTGGAGACTCCCATTTACAAGGTAGCATACTTCATCCCAATCCATGTAAAATTACATGGACAGAAGGAGCCCAATTCTTGAGTGTACTGCTACAATGTAATATTAGCTGCTCAGAATCTCTGACTGGGCTGGCAAGATGGTCCACTTGGACGTGCGGCAAGGTAGCTGAAATATTATCAATGCAAGACACCTGTATTGAGGCTGCTGCTAATGCTGTCGGCGATGATAGCTGCTGGACTTTGCCTGGTTCATCATGGTTCTGTTATATCTCCAGCATAATCTAATGTTGTTTGAATGAGTTGTGCCTGCACGAAGAGAAACAAAGCAAATGTAAGTGTAATTTCTATTTCATATACTTTGCTTGTCTTTAAATTGTTCAGAAATGGTTGTCGTCTTGTGTGTGATGGCAGTGTACATATTTTGGTTGCTGGTGTTTGTGCTTTGAATTCTAGTGTGCGTGACATTTAAATTGAGATCAGGTTGATCAGCAGAGTCCTTATTGTGCATTGTGTAATGCTTACTGGTTCTGCATTTGTCGTCATTTTGGTTATTTAAACAGTTTTGGAGGTGAGAGTTGGGTTCCATAACTTCACCTAGCCTATCGTGGAGCGTTGGTGGAGAGGCTTCCTCTGGATCAGTTAATGGCCCTGGTATAGCAGCGTACCTCCAAGAATACTGACAATAGTGCAGTCTAGGCTATGGAACTGAATTGGATGTTGTGCCTGCTATGTTTTTTAACCTCACCGGAAACTCTGAAATGAAACTGATCTCCACTTCCTTTTGCAAGTTAAAACATGTATTTTAAACTGTCAGACTGACTTAGCCCATGTCCATCTTCAACACACTTTGAGTCCCCCTGCTCTTTCACCCAACTCCTAATAGGTGCAAGGGTGAATTAAATGTGTAGTATTATTGCCTCAGTTCATGTTGTATGTCAGAGAAGGTGCTGGGGAAGCTGAAAGTGGATAAATCAGCCAGACCAGATGGACTACGCCCTAGGGGTCTGAAGGAGATTGTGGAGACATTGGTGATTATTCAGGAATCATTGGAGTCAGGCAGGGTCTCAGGATTAGAAAATGGCTAATGTAACACACCTGTTTACAAAGGGAGAAAGCAGAAGATAGAAAATTATAGGCAGGTTAGCCTGACCTTGGTAAGATTTGGGAATCCATTATTAAGGATTAGATTGCAGAGTACTTGGAACTGCATGGCTTTGTCAAGGGAGGTCATACCTGACAAATCTGTTAGAATTCTTTGATGAAGTAACGAGCAAGTTTGACAAAGGAGAATCATAGATCTGTTTAGATTTCCAGGTGTTTGACAAGGTGCTGAACAGGAGGTTGCTAAATAAGATAAGAACTCATGATGTTGGGGCAAGGCAGTGGCATGGATAGAGGATTGATTGACTGGAAGAAGGCAGAAAATGGAGATAGAGATCTTTTTCAGGATGGCAGCCGATGACCCCTGCGAACCTCCACTTGTCATGTTATACTTTAATGACCTGGACGAAGGAACCGAGGACATTGTTACTACGTTTGCAGATGGCATAACGTGACAGGCAGGCTGCTGAAGGACTTGGAAAGGCTAGTTGAGTGGGCAAAGAAGTGGCAATGCAGGAAAGTGAGAGGTTAGGTACTTTGGTAGGAAGAATAGAGGCTTAGACTAGACTATTTTCTAAATGGGTGAAAATCTTTGGGAATCTGAAGCACAAAGGGACTTGGGAGTTGTAGTTCAGGGTTCTCACGGCTAACATGCAGTTTAATTGACAGGAAGGCAAATGCCATATTAGCATTCATTTTGAGAGGGCTAGTATACAAGAGCAGGGATATAATGCTGAGGTTTGATTAGGCTGTGGTCTGACTTCATTTGGAATATTGGAGCAATTTTTGGCTGCAAACCTAAGGAAGGATGTGCTGGCCTTGGAGTGGATCCAGAGGGTATTTCAAGAATGATCCCAGGAGGAAGGGCTTGTCATTTGAGGAATAGTCAAGGACTGTGTCTGTACTTTGTGGAATTTAGAAGAATGAGGTGCAGGATCTCATGGAAATTTACCGAGAGGCCTGGAGAGAGTGGGTGCGGAGATGATGTTTCCACTAGTAGAAGTAATTAGGATCTGAGGGCACAGCCTTAGTGAAGGGACACCTTTAGAACGGAGATGAGGAATTTCTTCAGCCAGAGGGTATTGAATCTGGAACTCATTATTACCAAGGCTGTAGAGGCAAAGACTGTGTAGAACAAAAGACCAGTTGGTGTGTCAAACCCTGATTTTGAAAGAAATAGGAACATTAATTATAAACATGGGCATTCCCACTGGATACAATTTTATTAAGGTTTGGCATTTGACAAATTACTCTAGTCTGTAAACATTCAGATTTTTTTAAGTCCGTTCTTTATGTTTGATGCTCATTGAAGAAGAGGTACTCAAGTGACATTCTCTGCCCAAATGCAGATCCTTGGTGAATTATGGGAAAGTGCAGTGATTTCTTTACTGAAGGTACAGTAGGCAGTCTACCTCATCTGGAATGAGGATCAAACCCCTTGCTGTTGCATCAATCTGATCACACTAGCTGTATTGAAAGTTGATCTAACAACGGGTTCCTTTCATGTGAAATCATTGACATGATGTACTGGAGTTCTGTTGAAAGCAGTGTAACTCATCAGTAAGAACTGCCGATGCTGGAGTCAGATAAGTGGGGAGCTGGAGGAGCAGGAAAATTGATGTTTTGGATTGGGACCCTTCTACAGGGGGGAAAAAAAACTCAGCAGTCATGTACTTTTGCCTTCAGTGTAACTTTTCTCCCCTCTTTTGCCTTTAGCTGGACTTCGTGGGGCAGCACGGGGAGGATTTGCTGGCTTTGTGCTGACTGGACTGTATGCTCTCTACAACAACTGGGACCACTTAAAGGGTGTGTCAGTGCGGCATTCCCTCTGAGGCTGCAGCGTGGGAAGAACCATCAGGAGCATTTGAATAGGTGTGTTACACAGTGAATGAGACCTGAACCCAGAGTGCAACTGATTTAAAGATCTTAACTATTACTTTATCCATAAATTTGATGATTTGAAGATCACTTGCAGATATTGAGTGGAAGGTGACATTGCAGTGCTGGCTGATACCAGTCTTACTGAGACATCGGTCCAAGATGAGCAGTGTCAGCAGAGGTGAGAGATGCTTTTGGTTGCAGGTGTGAGACCAGCAGCAATTCTAATTCTGATGGACCAGTGCAAAATAATCTGTTGATAGAGCAGTTGGTAACTAATCAGCCAGACTTTCCATTAGTACGAACTGACTGCTGCAGCAACATTTAAGTGGAGTAATGCAGTCAAAGTTTGAATTGGATTCCATGGACCATTTCTACAAAACAATTTGGCTAACTTTTTTTCTCAATTCTGCAAATCTAAGCTCAAGTGTAATAATGTTCTATGGGCTGTTCTTGCTATCTGTTGTAAGTCAAATTCCACAATGGACTGAACAAATGTTCTCTCCTCCACAGCCAGACAAGTGTACATCAAGTCTGTTGATCCTTGTACAACCTCTGGATTGGGCAAAGTTACTCACTCATTGTTCTCTAATGCAACAAAAAAAACCTTTTAACTGATCTAGCAAATAACTGTGTCAAAGGAATTGATCAGATGCACTGAATGATTTCCTCTCATTCCCTGTGTCCTGTAGTACCTGCTTGAGAATTAAATCCAGTAGTTCCTGGATTGTTTTATATAATGGTCAGTGTTTATGATTGTGTTCTGAGGATTGGCAAGGAAGGGGGGAAAAGTTGCTGGTCCTGACCTGCTTGTTTAATTTGCGATCATCACTTGTCACCACGATCAAGTTTTTTTCCACCAAAAATGAAAGAAATCTCAAGCTGCCAACTGTTTTACTGACATCCTTCTGTTTAAGAGTTGAGTTCTGATAAGTAATTATGTGTATGTGGACTTGTGTTGAAGAAAATAAACCTGTAAATGGAGGTATAAGAACCATAATGAAGAGCTGAGAATAAGAAAATTACTGGCCTAATGCAGATAAAACCTCACAGCTGGTGTGTGCTATGGGAACTGTGGATACAGAAGGAACACTGATGCTCTGAATGCTACCTGTTATTTAGGTGGAACTATACAACCCTTTAACCATGTCTGGTTTTTATGAAGTTTTGTCTTTGAAGTTATTCTAAAAGAGGAGTCTGGTCAACCGATATGGACAAGCACAGCACAGAATAAAGAAATGCTATTTATTGTTTAATAAATTGTTTGTTTGTTTTTTGGTAAACATTTGAGCTTAATAAGCCTTGTGTTTAGAGGGTTCAAAGAATTACATTAAGTACATATTATATTGGCAGCAGGATTCCACAAATGTAATTAAAGTTTGAGATAGACTGTTGAAGATGCTGGGAAAATGTTAAATGTCAACAGAATTAACATCTTGTGCCTGGACCATAAGTTCTAAATGTTACAATCCTGTGATTTGATTTGTCTGATAATTACCAATCACATCCCAGACTGAGATCTAGCTTGATTTATGTAGTAAACCAAAAACTATACATGCAACGAACTTAAATTTCAAAAAACAATACTCTTGATCAAGAGTACTGTTTAGAGAATCTGAAAGAAGTGGTAAGTCTCTTCCTGGAACCTGAGTTTAAAATTTCTCAGCTTCAAATAGCTTCAGGTTTCTATAAAAAAAAACACTTTGGTCTGAGAATCCTTTTAAATCTAATCTTCTCCCTTTCTCAGGAGCAGCAATTTTATCCATCCATCTTCAACTAAGAGCCCTAGAGAGCTTTGTCCGTATCCTATAAGTCCAGAATCTTCCATGAGGCCACAGAACTACACTATGTACTCAGTCTGAACAAACAAAAAACCCATTTGTTCTTGTAAGCTGTTTTAAACAAAGCACTATGGTTACATAAATACTTGCAAGTTAATCATTACATCTCTTTTGAACTAATGGTATGCCTACACTTTAAAAATCCAAAACTATCTTTCCAAACTGAGTGCAGTCTAGCAGTTTCTGAAGGCAACACCGTACTACCTGTCCCACAGTAAACTTGGGTATCTGGCATAATCACTAATGAGCTGGTCATTAATCTTGGAGAAAATCACTTTTACAGGAAAATGATGCCAAGCATATTGGGAAGCTACACCCAGACCAGTACTTGTTGAATCTAAACACCAAAGTGTACCAAGATTTAGAATGAAATAGCTGAGCACTCTGGTTTTCATCTGCTCATCATGGCCTCAACTTAAAGATCCAAAACAGGTAGTTAGTTAACAGAGATAACAAGCATGGGGCTGGATGAACACAGCAGGTCAAGCAGCATCATAGGAGCAGGAAAACTTGACGTTTAGGCCCGAAACGTCAAGTTTTCCTGCTCGACCTGCTGTGTTCATCCAGCCCCATGCTTGTTATCTCAGATTCTACAGCATCTGCAGTACCTTTTATCTGAGTTATTTAACAGAACCTAGGCTCAAACTAAGTAAATTTCACCGAACAGGAAATAAATGCTGAAGTGTTGACAAAGGTTACAAATAATCAATAATATGCATACAGATGTAAGGGGTACAGTTTAGACTTCCCTCCCTTTAGCCTAAATGCTGTCATTTTCAGGGCTGAGTGCTAATCTCTCGTAGCATTAAGGTGGAACAACCCAATGATTACACAGCCATCACTGACCTTGCAACCCATTATCAATCCAATGGCAACTTCAATAGACAAAGCTATAGAGGGAGTTAGAGACCACATCACTATGAACCTGTAAGGTAACTTTTTTTTTCTGGTACTGCAGATGCTGTAGAATCTGAGATAACAAGCATGGGGCTTTTTCTTGATTTATTGTGATGGAGTGAATTGTGACTCAATTTAAAAATAAATCCAAGAATTCATTCCATTCTAAAACTGTACCTATATGTATTCTTTGGTATTAATTTCAGGAGGAAAAACATTCAAAAAATAGTCTTCAGAACTGTAGCTTCTGGCTTACATGCACAATTAGTCAATTATGTTTCAAGTTTGTTCACAGCTGGAATTAGTGTATACACTCCAACAGATGCATGGTAAAGTCAAGGAGTCTAACTAGGTTCTAGTGAAAGCAAGTAGACACAGGACAAGAGCCTGTCTGAGCAATAAGCTGCAAAGAAAACGGACCTGTATAACTTAGCCAAAAATTACAAACAAGAACACTTTTAGGTTTTGCTGCAATTTATTGAGAGGATTACATACTTTAAAGATCAACCAAAAACAATATCCATAAATAAAAGGATGATCAAGGAAACAAATGTATTTTAAGTTTTTAAAAGTCATAAGGAAGAATATAATTTAGTTCAGTCACTTCTGTTTGTAATCAAAAGTAAATAGAAAGACTGGTGACTACAATGAAAGTTTGTAATAAAGAGCTTATACAGGTTCATGTTGCACCAGAAGGACGACATAACCCTCTAAAGCACATACACCACCATACTTCAAAGACTTGATGTTGGGTTATTAATCATACAGATTAAATCCTCAAACAATTTGACCAAAGAACAGAAAAAAAAAAGTTTATTCCTTTAAATTCAAATTAGCATTATCTGTAGATGTCAATTAAAAGATATAAAATGCTGTGTGCTAAGGACATGCACTCACTGGAGTGAAGTGGCTGCAACCTGCATATAGTGACAGGGGCGTAATCTCAACACCTTTGGGTAACCGCCGTCCATCTGTCCTTCAGCTCTACAGGATGCTGGCAGATCCAACCACAAACCCATCTGAAGAATCCTGATTCAAAACGTTCACCAGAACCGAACAGCACCAAGATGAAACTGAAGGGGTCACAAGTTGAGCTGCAATAGCTGTCAACTGCAACAGAATGACCCATCAGTAGCTGGCCCAATGCCTTCTTTCAGTTAGTGAAAGTTACGAGAGAATATCACTGCAACTGGCAGCTTTCCACATGTACTTCATATTGCTAGATCTTTCTCCTCCCTTCCACGGTCAATTACTTAAAAATAACAAGCATCTAATCCAAAAAGTCCATTAAAATAAGTTCTAGGAATCACTGGAATAAAATTTTAGTAAGTTTTATATTTGATTTGCTGTATTGTAACAGCCAATATCTTTAAACATCATCCCCTGGATTAAGGATCAACTGATGTACTTTCAAATGGATCATCCCATTAGGGCCAATAGTCATATGATCAGAATTTCAGTTAAAGATTAAACTAAAAAGGTGAACAATAAAACAAGCGAGATGGATTATCAAACATCCCAGGAAAATTTTAAAAAAAGAGAGGAATTTTGGATTCAGTTATAAATCACCATATACTCGTACACAATATTTAAACTTGTAACAACTGTCTGCTGTGTTGCAGCAGCCCCTTTTGAAATTCAATTTCTTTTGGCAAGGAAATCAAATCCTGAAACATGTGAATTGAAGTTTCCATATATCAAGAGATCCAAAATTAAAATCTGTTCCAAACCATAATATTGGCACATTAACAATACAAGGTAAACTGGTATAGGGGAATGCCAATCATCTCCAACCTGCCAACTCTGCCAGGGGTGGGAATACTTGCAGCTTCAACATAAATGTACAAGATTCAGAACAATGAACAGTGTACTAACTTGCTGTGAAACGGGTTTATCATCTCGCAGCAGATTTTGAGGTTCAGTCACTGGACTGGATTATCTCTTATGATCAAAGTGTTTGGCTATATTTGCAGACTAAGAGACAGCTGGTATCTCACTCAGCAATTTTATACCTGGTCTGTCAACATAAAGACTGATGTGCGCTCAATGTTCCACCATGAACATTTACTATATCTACTCAAATGCCTAGTACTATAGCAAGGCCATCACATATACTCTTCCAAGTATTAGACAATAGCAAACATTGCTAAAGGCATCCAAGAGTAGATCATTAATACACCAATCTCATCCTCTTGCATTCTAGACTGCTTGCAACTAAGTATAGTTAGCATCACAGCCAATCAAATTCACAAGAGAGCCCTGAATACAAAGTTAATTAATGCAGTAGGTTAGACCACATAACAGCATTATGCATTATGCACCATGCCCCACGGGTCTCAGCAGTAGGATAAGCTACATATCAAAGATGAAAATGACAACTTTTCTAAGTGGAATGGGTGTGGGGTTGGAGGAAAAGAAAAAAAACACTGATCTGATTACGGTGACTTCCCTATCATGCTGTCTACACCCAGTTTCACAGGACAACTCACACACAAAGAATTTAAACACAGTAGTCTTCAAGGCAGAAGCAAGAATTTGATTGAGCAGAATCTCAGAGGGAGTAAGTGCGAGTCTGATGTGGTTCCAAAGGTAGGTCAGCCAATTCATCTTTAGCACTGGTGGCTCAAAGCTACAAAAAAAAAAAAAAAAAAGATCATTTAATATCAAAACGGCAAAATAATATCATTCATCAGATGCAAGTTCTGTGGGTACTTGGGGTGGTGGGGGGAAAGAGGTAGTTAGCATCTTTGCTTCGTATGAACAGCTGTAAACCCCAGTGGAAAATTTCTGGGTACGTGCTCAATTCAAACTAAGAACAAGGCCACTGTTGCCATGGTAACTGACATTAAACAGGCAAGCAGAGGCTGAAGAGAAACTTGTTGGGATGTGGCAGTTTGTAGCTTGAAAAATTAGACACCACACCCAATTCGGAAGAATTTCTGTGTAGAACTGATTAATGTCTCAAAAGCAAATTTGGTGACCATCAATTAACCTGCAGAATGCCAGATAACTCCTCCAGAGGAGAGGTACTTAAGTAATCTCTCAGCAGAACTGGTGTGTAGACCAATAAGTATAAAACAGCAAGTCAGATCAGCTTACAGAAACAAAAATGCAAATCAGATTTACTGATCACCTCCCATCTCGATGCTGGCTTTATAGATAGTCAAATTTGTCTACTCTGCACATTTCCCTAATTCACAATCTTTAGTGCAAGATGAGCATTTATTGATGATCACCTTCAGCTGAAAAAAAAATGAATGGGGTGTGCTATTTAGGCATAAACTGGAGACAGATTTTTATGCAATATGCACTTCACCCCAATGTTTTCCATTTATTTACATGCTCGACACCTCACTTCAGAGAAATGTTCACACAACTTAAATACACAAATCTCTGCAGTTTCTGTACTGGCTGTTAAAGAAGTGACTGAACAACACTATAATGCCTAACCTAACCTTTGACTACGTGAAAACAAACTCTTGGCATCAGTGGATTGCTGAAATTGGTCACAGTGGTGAATCTGCCACAAAAGGTGTATCTTACCACACAATATCCCAAAGTTAGGAAGAAAACCAAGAAAAATGTATAAAATGGTCAAAATGCAAATCCCCTACCTTCTGCTTCAATACCAGAGAAACACATGACTGATATTGCAGAAGACTAAAGAGTCACGTGTAGCCTGCTTCTTAAACTTGTATTACTGAGAAATGCTGTGTGTTACTAACCTAGTTTGAGGGCTCTTGTCCAATCACTTCTGATCAACAGACTCCACTGATCTTTGGAATACAGGCTCCCTGTGGTCCTTGTTCAATCTATATTAGACAGACATCATTAGACAGGGCACTAAGTACAAGCATATGTCCAACAGGCTTTCAAACCAGCCTACCATTCACTTCGTGGTTATAAATCTCAACTGATTTATTCAACCTGGCTCTGTAACCCTTCAAGTTCTCAAACAAAAACCTTCAAACTAAATTTTTTTTTTAAAAAACACTGCACAATTGAGATATTTTCGTTCAAAGTGCTGGACTGAGTTGCTTTATTTGACAATGCATAACAATGCTCTTTATTGATGTTACATGCAGTCAACGCGTAAACTCAACTGTAACCAATTCCAGCCTTCCTCGGCCATTCCCAAACAGACAATGCAGCATGGCATCAAAATCTGTACTATAATGATATTCCTGGAAATGTGGGGAAATACTTCCATAGTTGCAGTCTACACATTAATGAAGCACCCTCCCCACCTGTTCAAATCTCAATACTGACCCGACGTGGACCTTTGTACAGCCACTTCTCTGGGTCAAATGGTTCCTTGAAGTGAGCAAACAGGTTGCCAAACGACATGGATTGCTCCTACATGAGGAGGGAAAAAAAAACAGAGATTTGACAACAGCTAGAAAGAAACACAATTTACATTAATATGACTTTGTTCCAACTCCTAAGAGACCGTGTTAACTGCACCAGATCCCAATTGCTCCCTCCTTTTCAGAATAAGGAAACGGATCTTGATAGTATGAGGGCAGAAATTTAGGATATAGAATCTCATTTTCCTCCAAAGACATCAATTCTCTAAAGTGTTCTCATCTTATCTCCTAATCTTCAACTTTAGCACCAACAATCAAGCAGCTGGTTTCTACCCAAGTCAAAACAGCAAGCACCCGCAGGTTTCACAGCCACACAGGGAAACAGATGGGACATGGGGCTCAGAAACATGGCAGAGTAGTAACGTGACAACTTGTAATCCAGTGTTTTAACGATCTGCAGACGTAAGTTCCAATCCTAACATGGTAGCTGATGAACTTTTAAAATGTGGAGCTGAAAAATACATTCAGGAATGTGACCATAAAACTGTCACTGATTGCTGTAAAAACCTATCATCTGGGTCACTACTGTCCTTTTGAGGAGGAAATTTGTCAATCTTACCCGGTCTGGCCTGCACATGGCTTCAGAACCATAACAATTCAATTGACTCGAGTGTTCTTGAAGGCAAATGAGAATGCGCAACATAACACCTGTCTTGTCAGCGACACCCATTTCCCATGAGAAGTTGTGTTTGAAATCCTCAGCAGCCTGAACTCTACACAGCAACCAGGAAAAAGGGCCATAGCTCTCTACCTTCCTAGCACCAAGATTAATTTCTAGTGGTTCAGCTCCATTTCTGTCCTGGACCTGCTACTGTGTCAGTGATGTCCAATGCAATCTAGAGGAACACCACCTCAATTTCCAAGTAGGCACTTTACAGCCACTCTGGAAGCAACAGAAGACCATGACCACTGCCCTCCATTTTAGAAACTCCCCACCCCTGTATTTTGTTTTCATATTAATGGTAACTGTATACTGCTATTAACACCTCCTCTGGACCAATGCTTTGCTTTTTCTCTACAACTATTACCATTCTCTTTGCGCCTTGTCTTACAACTCTGACTTTTCTTCGATTCGACACACCTCTTTTTCAACAGTATAAAATATTTCCACCTGTCCTCCATTCTGAAGAGTCATTGAAATCCAAAACATCCAATTTTTTTCCTCTTCACAGATGCTACCAGACCTGCTGAGTTTCTCCAGCACATCCAGTTTTTAATTTCAGGTCTCCAGCATCCAGTGTTGTTTTTAAAATCAAATCTGGTACCATCTTAGTTTGATCTGAAATTGAGTGGATTATTATGTATGTTCTCACTTGAAAGCACAACAAATCCATTCCCTCAGCAAGCGGCTCAGTGCCAAGCACAATAATTTGTTACATTACAGAAAGTGTCATGAAATTGGAATGAAGTATGAATATCGGCCCATCAAGTGATAAACTGCTCACGTACTTTGTCATGTGCATGTATCACTCTGAAGTAATTAGTTTCAAAGTTCAAAGATACCAGTGTATCCAGTGAAAAAACAGTGACCCCTGCAAAAAAGGTATGGCAGTGGAAAACAGAAAATCATGGCAGAATTGGAACTACTCAAACTTGTCGGCCATACACAGCTTCACCACACACTACAGAGTTTCACTAGAAACCTCAGTGCAGACACTGACCTTTGTAGGAAGCTTCTCTCGGTTGACAGCAAGGTTCAGGTTTGACAAAAGACTGGATACTTCGGAAATACCATTCAGTTCCTATGCACAAACATAGACAGTTCAATGTTTTGGAAACACAAAGGATTGGAGGCTGCTAAACTTTGAAAATTCCTGCTGTTACTAAAGCTACATAGCAATAGCCTCAAGTTTGACTTAGTACAGGGAAGAGTAGGCATTGCACAGACAAGTTCTCGCAGATGTAGTAACTTAAGATTGCTAACAAAACTGCTACTGCAAAGAGGCAGAATAATTAGCAACACCCACAATATTAGATGTCTTCTGTATATTATCAGCTGGCCCATGGAGAGTCACACCCAAGACCAACCCCAGAGCAAAACAAAAAAATAGCAGACCACTGATAAATGCCCCAAGACTCAGTCGGAATTTACATCACCACATTCAATTTTCAAAAATCCAAAACTCAATTTAAGGAACCTAGGTTAACACGGGTTTCAGAGCTTGCAAAGAGATGCATTCTCCTTAGGAGGTAAGCGAGACAAAAATTCACACATTCCGTGACCCTTCAACAGACTCAATTGAACTCCATATGCTATTTTTGTCCTATGCCTGTTATTTTATTCTCAGGGAAGGTGAACTTGAAGAGTAAGCTCTTAAACTACATTAAAAATCTCCAAGAACAAGGAACAGTCAAACAAATTGCTCTTTTAAACACCAAATTATGATTAATGTCATCAGTAAGCATCCATCTGGGGTTCATCTCCCTTTGAGCTATGCATAAAACTTATTTGGGTGACTTCAATATTTAAATACCTATCCTCAAAAGTGCCATGCAGATGAGATGTAAAGCAACTAAACCAATTATGCAGAACTTGTGCAGTTATAAAATTTGAGTTTAAAAGATGAAAGTCAAAGATAAATGCTATCCAGTGACTTAACAGAATCAGAACCTCAGGAGTTCACAAGAAAGACTGACCTTCATTTCTGGCAGTTAGCATGGATCAGGTTCACTGAAGCAAAAGTCCAGCTTTCTAATTACTCCACTAATAAAACAGGGACCTTTGAAATGGTTACTAATGATCTTTTACAGACTTAATGGCTTATGAGTTAAATATCCTTTGTACTTCTCACACCTGCAATACTAAGCTGTGTATGAATTGAACAATAACCACAAAACCACACCCATGAACCTTACTGGCAATTGTTTCAGGCTAGTTTGATTTCAGTAGCTTGGGAAGCAGAGATGTAGGGCTTGCAAAATATTGGGAATTTGTTTACATGCCTTTCAAGTGCTCAGCAGGGATTGCTACAGCCACAACTGTTTTTGCTAGAGTTTTTTTGAAATTTGTTTCTCTTGCTATGAATTGGTGCAGAGCAAACAATACGGCCACCTTAAGAGACTGCCAGTGATCTAATTGGCTATTGATTTTCCCATCTATCTGATGGATGGAATTTGTTCATTATTTGCCATTTGTTGTCAACTGATATGGTGGGTGGGTTGGTCGGTCTTGTCAAATTAATAGATAACAAACATGCCAAATTTCATTGAAAGGGGTGGAGACTCTTACGTGTGCTTTCTTGCGCAACAAAAATTTATTCTCTACTTCGTGCTCAGCTCCCTTCTCCGTGTCCTTGGGTACAGTGTCGACTGGAGCCTTTGACTTCAGAGCTTCAGGTGATTTCACAGGATTGTTGACAGACAATTCGGATTC
This sequence comes from Ginglymostoma cirratum, assembly GCA_024137785.1. Taxonomy (NCBI): domain Eukaryota; kingdom Metazoa; phylum Chordata; class Chondrichthyes; order Orectolobiformes; family Ginglymostomatidae; genus Ginglymostoma; species Ginglymostoma cirratum. The sequence goes on from JAHRHZ010000070.1 coordinate 4,204,496, forward strand.
TTTTGTGACTTTTGATTGGGGATGCAGCCACTGGTCTAAGTCGATCTTCTGCTGCTCTGCATTGCATTTGTTTGGCTGCTCTATCTGCACACCATTCTTGTCTCTTCCTGCTTGTTTAAGTAGCCACTCATTGACTGCTTCTTTTTCACAACTCCGACCACACACACACTCCGAGAAACTGCTGCACTGCTCATTGGCTTTACATACATCTGCCACTCGGATTGGCAACAGTGGCTGAAGATGGCGGGCACTGTTTGGTGAAGTTGGCGATGGCTTCTTGGTACTATGGTGCTCACTCAGGCACTTCAGCTTGCCAAGGTTTTCTATCTCTACTGCTTTTGTCTGAACGCCACAGCAGCTACCACAAGATTCAGACTTACTTGGTTTCAAAAGCCATTCATTGGTGGCAAACTTCTCTCTGAAAGGCTGAGTTATGGATTTCCACTTTTCTTCACTGATGCTGCCATGAGAACATGTGTTCTTCACATCAGTGACACTTGCTGACCCAGAAGAAGCTGGGCTTGCCTCTTCCAATTCTTGATCCGAAACCTCCATACCATATTCCTCTATCAGCTCAAAGGTGGAAGAACTATCAGATGACTCACTGTGCTGGCGTGGAGGGGTATTCTTGGGAGAGCTAGATTTCTGCTTCTCAGGAAGTAGCCAGTGTTCAAGGCCCTGTCGATGGCCCCAGGCTTGCAATCTGTAGTAATTCAGATCGATTGCTTTTTCATCACTGGAACTAGGATGTTGCTGAACACCGATCTTCTCCACTGGGTCAACATTCTGCTTGTTTGGAAGAAGCCAGTGCTCGAGGCCCTGACGATGACCCCAAGCCTGCATTCTGTAGTAGCCTAGGTCTTTCGGGTTCAGGTTACAGCTGGTGACAGTTTGGGTGTGTTGTTGAGCAGCAACATTCTCAGCTGGGTGACTCTTATGCTGGGTGGGAAGCAGCCAGTTCTCAAGGCCCTGTTGATGCCCCCAAGCTGGCAATTTATAAGGATCCGAATCCATTGCAAACTGATTTAGTGGTGATCCCTGTGGAAAAATTAAATACACGATTGATTAATTCCTGACGCCCACGACACACAGTACCACCTAAGCATCACCAGTATAACACAATCTGAATTCACAGGCATAAGCCAAGCATAGAATTCCAAACATACCCATTCATTAATACATGGTCTGTGCACTGACTTCTGCTTAACTTACAGTCCAGCCTTCAAAAACAGGCCTATAGTCCTAAGCAGCTAGAGCTCATTTCAGGTCTATATGAACAAGTACTCCGCTCTGGGAAGTTCCACAATCAGGATCAAAAATTAGGAAAATACTTTAGTAATGACACAAAAAGTTACTATGACACTGCAGAATGGATTCTGCAGAATAAACAAAGTCAACTGACCCTCCAGGCTATTCAACAGGAGCGAAGTATTACATAGACATTCCCAATTTAAAAGTCAGCAAGTGGACTAACAATGCAAAACCAGAAGGTACTTGTATTTATCATTGCACCTTTATTGTCACGAAACATTCCAAGGCCAGTGACAACATAAAACAAAATGCGACATTTAGCCGCTGAAGAGGACAGTGGGATAAATGATAGAAGTTTTGAAAAGGTAGGCTTTGCTCTTTTAAGATACCGCTTAAAAGCAAGATTAGGAGGCAAAAAGATGTAGGCAGTGAATTCCAACAGCAACTGCAGAAACAGCCAACAAAAGAAAATGGAGCAGTTAAAATTAGGGATGATCACGAGGCAGTGTTACACAAGTGCAGACTTTGAAGGATTTTTTCACTGGATAAGGTTAGAGAGATATGGAAGGGCAAAGCCATGGAGAGGTTTTGAAAACAAAGATAAGAACTGTGGCAACTTTTAAGTTATGCTGCACAGTTGTAATGTACAACAGTGAGAATAGGATGGACTTGGTGAGAATTAGGAGATGAGTTTACAGAGGGTAGAATGAGGTCAATTTGAAATGCATCCAGGAGGCAATAAGAGGCATAAACTAAGGTTTCAGAAAATGAGCTGAGGCAAGGTTGGAATTAGGAGATGGTACAGTTGGAAACAGGTGGTCTTTTTGATGCAGATGTGGTCAAAAGTTCATCTTGGGGTCAAATCTGTATTTTTCTGCCTTTGCTCAGAACGATCTAACAAAAGATTACTATGGATTGACAAAGCCCTGAGAATAGAGCCAGAGTTAAAACGGCACAGGAACAAAACCTTCAGGCCAACTCATTCATGTCAACCAGATTTCCTAAACTGATCTAGTCCCATTTGCCAGCATTTGGCCCATATGCCTAAATCATTCCTACTCATGTACCTTTCCAGATGCTTTTCAAATGATGTAACTGGACCAACACCTACTACTTACTGTGGCAGCTCATTCCATACACACACATGGAAAAGTTGTCCCTTACGTTCCTTCTAAATCTTTCCTCTCTCACCTTAAACCCGTGCCCTCTACTTTTGGACTCTCCTACCTTGGAGAAAAGACCTTGGCTATTCACCCTGTTCATGTGCCTTGTGATTTTGTAAACTTCTATAAAAGGTCACCCCTCAGCCTCTTATGCTCTAGGAAAAATAGCCCCAGCTATTCAGCCTCTCCCTGGTTATCACACAGCACAAAAGGCATTTACTCAAAAGATTTCCTTGTCTTTGCAAATTATGTGGGCTAGCTGACCCCAACTGTCTGTACTGTTTCTGTATGTCTGCAATCCTTCAGTGCTAGGTACAAAACACTTGGGTATAAAAGTTGTAAAAGAAAGAAACAAAGTTAAAAAGTTAAGCATTGCAAACCATCATGATAAGTAGACAAATAAAAGAAAGCAATCGTTAAAGTCCTGAATATAAACTGAAAAAAAAAACTTTCTGAACGCTTTCAAGTTTAACAACTTTCCTATAGTAGGGAGACCAGAACTGAACACAGTATTCCAAAAGTGGCCTCACCAATGTCCTATACAGCCACAGGCCCTCTTCACTCTCCATGCACACCAAACGTTTTCATTACCTTGTCCACTTGCAACTCCAGTTAAGGAATATGCACCTGCACCCGTAGGTCTTTGTTCAGCAACACTCCAAGGCCATAACCATTAACTGTATAAATCCTGCCCTGATCTACCTTACCAAAGTGCAACACCTAACATTTAAATTAAACTCCATCGGCTACTCCTTGGCCATTGGCCCATCTGATCGAGGTCCCATTGTACTCTGTGGTAAACTGTCCACTACACCAATTTTATTGTCACCTGCAAACTTGTTAACCATACCTACTTTATTCACATCCAAAATCCGTACAAATGAAAAGCAGCGGACCCAGGACGGATCCTCGCAGCACACTGTTGGTCACAGGTCTCCAGTCTGAAAAACTCTCCGCACTCCCCCAACCGTCTCTTATCTTCAAGTCAATTGGAAACAAAATTGGTTATCTCCCCCAGAGTCCATTGTATCTAAACCTGCTAACCAGTCTACCATGTGGAACCTTATCAAACACCTAGCTGAAGCCCATATACACTACCTTCAATCTTCTTTGTCACTTCTTCAAAAAAACTCAAGTTGGTGAGACATGATCTCCCACGCACAAAGCCACATTGGGTATCTCTAATCAGTTCTTGTCTTTCTAAATGTACGTAAATCCTGTCCTGCAGAATCCCCTCCAACAACTTACCTACCATGGACGTTAGACTCACCGGTCCATCATTCCCTGGCTTTTCCTTACCCCCTTTCTTAAATAACAGCACATAAGCCAAACTCCAGTCTTCCAGCACCGCATGCTTGGCTATTGATGATACAAAATATCTCAGCAAGGGACCCAGAAAATCTCTTCTCTAGCTTCCCACACAGTTCTAGGATGCACTTGATCAGGTCCCCAGGGATTTATTCACATTTACACATTTTAAGACGTACAGCACCTCCTCTTCTGTAATATGGATATTTTAAAACATCACTATTTATTTCCCCAAGTTCTCTAGCTTCCAAGTCCTTTTTCTCACTAAATACTGACACAAAATACTGGTAGTATCTCACCCATCTCCTGTGCTCCCATATAGACAGACTGGTTGATCTTTAAGGGCCCTATTTTCTCCCTAGTTACTCTTTTGCTGTCTTTGGATCAATGATTAGATGATCAAGGTTCAAAAATTAGTCTCATCAGCACTTCATGAAAACCTTTAAGCAAGAAAAAAACATGTACTTTAAAACCTTATCACGTTGCTTTAATAGTAAAACTTTGAAAAAAGGAAACAAGCCATACAAATTTAGATTAAATTAAATCCAGCTCGAGACTCAAATATCCACACTAAAAGAAAGGCATGAGGTGAATATTCTTCAGCAAACAGTTATGATTTTGATTTTAAGCCAGCTTTTAAAGTTTCTTTGGATCAGAATCATGATCACTTTACTTATCTCACTTTCAAACATTTCCTTAACCCTCTACACTTGCAGTCTTAATGCACTTCGATTACTGAACTACAGCATGTTCATATCTTATATACACCTCATCAAACGTGCCTTATATCAAGCTTGGAGAATTGATCAAGAGCCACACAGTACTTTCACTGGAGCACTGCAACGGCCCAGCAGAAAATCGAAGTTGGACAGAAATATAAAACGGATCTTTTCACTCAGTCTTTGGTGTCTTTAAATATTTTTTTTAAAAAACACAATTAGAATCAACTTGTTTCAAAAGGATTAAATTAGTTCAAAGGGCGACTACCTAGAATTGATACTAGAACCAGACAACCCATATTTCAGTACAATCAGACTCAAACTTGGTGCTTATTATGACTGACAAATTCAGGATGCCGTCTCAGAACTAATGGACACTGTTACAAAACAGGGGGTCATGAATGCAAAACAAGGAGAATTTTTCTTCTCATAGGTTCCACTGGACCTCTGTTCCTCAAAAAGATAGTGGGAACAGAACTCTTGAATAGTTTTAAGGCAGAGGTAAATCAATTCTCGATGATCAAGGGGCTGAAAGTTTCAGAGTACGTGGGAACACTGAGTAATCAACTGTGACTGATTTGAATGGCAGAATGGTCTACTCCTGCTCCTGATGTTCACATGCTCACACATGTTGATAAATCAACCTATGCAATGAGCCAGCTGGGAAGAAAGGTCACTTTAATGTACTGCAAATCTTCATCATTCATTATAATCAAATAGTTTCTAGAAGCTACAAAAACCTATAGCAAAGGATAGTAAGAACTGCCGATGCTGGAGTCTGAGATAACAGTGTGGAGCTGGAGAAACACAGCAAGCCAAGCAGCATTACAGGAGCAGGAAAGCTGACTTTTCGGGTTGGGACCCTTCAGAAAGTTCAGATTTCTGAAGAAGGGTCCCGACCCAAAATGTCAGCTTTCCTGCTTCCCTGATGCTGCCTGGCCTGCTGTGTTCCAATACCTGTAGCAAGCTATTTAGAAATAGAGCTAACGTGAGCAATCACTTCATCCTAAATGAAAAACTCAGTGTGCAATGGAACTTACAGCTTCAGGCAATCCATCACTCACCTGGCCAGACTGTTTCAGCAGACAATCCTGCAGGTTTAATACTGGCATCCGTGTAGGAGGACTACACAGCCAGTCAGCAATTGGGCAATCAGTCCCACTGGGAAAGGATTTCTGTAAGAAGGAAGTCAAAGTCTGAGCTATGGCATTAAGTTAAACCAAGTTAAAAAAAGTTAGCCAGTGATGGATGTCATGAGATACATAGGCTGAAGCACTGGGCCATCACATCTGCACAAATGCAGATAGTAAAAAACATTCCCACGCCATGTTGATTGGACTTCAAGATCACTGGTCATTCCAACATGGAAAGCAGAGCATAGGCTCACTACTTCTCTTAGGTTGAGTACTATGCTGTATATGGACTTTACGCAGCACTTGAGAGTTGTGGACTTTGCACATACATTGCAGTAAATGGTAAAACAGTGCAGCTTTTAAACAATACAGTACAGAATGGCTCAACAAAATCAATTCACTTTGAACTGCAAGGAATGGGACAAGCCACCATTTAAAGAGAAAGGTTTACCTTTGTCAGCAGTGGTACAAAGCAGTAATCCAGATCAGCTGCCATGGTGCAAGGACTCTTGCACTCAGAATCTGAAACCTACACCAGACCAGAAGAGAATTCTCATGATTCCTGTAGTCATGCAGTAAACGTGCATAAAGAATCATAGTTCTGACAGATAAATGTGCACATAATATCAATTGTGCTGACGAGCCCAGCAAACAGACCTTTTGGTCACCACTACTTTCTTCTGGCATACATTATACACCCAGCTGTATCACTGAAGCAGCAGAGTTAAGAACAATTTCCTGCTGAAACATTTTTAACAGACACAAAGGAGAGCAGAACTTCTGCAGGAATATCAGAACAACACAACCTAGCCAACAAAAGCTGAAATGCTGCCTCCTCCAATTCTAAATTAATTCTAAGCCCCTATCTGAACTCAAGGGATATCTGGTCAATATAAAGTATTGCAATGCTCCAAATGAGTTGTGCATAATAATTCTGCATACATTGGTGGGCAGTCATTGGTAGGTTCTTTCCTTAGTGCAGTACAACCTTTCCACCAATAATTAAAAACTTCACATGCTCTACACCATAGAGGTTCTTATGGCAAAAATAACATTTCTTTGAACCAACAAGTTCTTACCAATGTTTTAATAGCCCCAAAGTTTGTAATGGCTTGGCGGAGCGAAGGGACATCAGCCTCAAAATTCAGGGTGGGAGATTCTTCAGGTTTCAGAGTCAGGTCCTTCAATCTGGAATGGGACGGTGTGAAATTAGTGAGAGGCTGCATTTTTTTTTTTAAAAACTGCTCTTAAATGCTGGGGAAGGCTGTCAAAGCATCATTTAGCAGAAGCAGTCCATTCCACAGCAGAATTAGATTCAGGAGAAGTACAGAAAATGCTGGAAATAAGTCAGGAAGTGGCTGTGGACTGAGAAACAGTTAACTTTACAGAGGTGATAACTTTTCATAATAACTGAAACAGTAACGGTGTAGTGGGTTTGAAACAGGTAGCATACAAAAAAAGGGAAAAAGGTACATGCTGCTGGGGAAGAAAAGAACAAAGGTCATAAAGTCTGTGACAGATGTGGAAAGGAGAGATTAAATGATAAAAAGGGATGATACAAGGTTAGTTATGTTAATATTACGAGTCAAACAAACAAAAAGATAGATATGGAGGAGCATAAATGGCAACAACAGAATCATTACAAATTGTTTCGGCCTGGAGGGAACAGGAAAATGGCGGTTGTGACCTGATATTAAATTCAACAATTCTGCAGATCAGAATAGTCAGTTCCCGTTCTGAATAAGTACTGTACAAAATCTTAAGTGCTTGAAATCATAACTTTCCTCGATAGGTGCAGCCAGACATGCTGAGTTTTTCTAGCATTTTCCATTTTGTTTTAAATTCAACAATATTTTGCCCAGAAAGTTATGAAGCACTTTATTAAAAGTGAGGCATTGTACCAGGCTCCTGTTGAGCTTCAGGCTATTCTGCATATTCCTCACCTCCCACTCCCATGAAGAGTGCAGCAGGTTAGGACAGTGTGCAAAGCAAGATCTTGACTTCCATACAACCCAGTTTCATTGATTAGAAGCCAACTCAAAAACGTCCTTAAAACAACTTGGGTGTTTGAAACAGTGCAGATGAATCAGTCACAGAATCCTACGTAAATCATATGCACTGAATGAAGCTGATCTAATGACAACCAAAAGCCACTCATAATATGACAAGCTCAAAAGTGAGAAGTCCACATTGCTCAACTGGTTATTCTATAACTAAATTCTGCGTTTAAATACACAAAATTAGTTAGAATAAGATCAATAACATTTTTCTTTAAAATGCCACAATTTGGAGCATAGCAACTCACCTCTCTAGGCAGGTTTTAATTTGATCAGCGGGAAGGTTACTTTGTGGATGTTCCAATTGATTGATAAGACAGTTGAACTGACCCAGCAGCTGGAAGGAAAAGAAGTACATTTAAACTTGAATCATGTCAACATACAAAATTCTCTTTGTACAATGCAATCGTTCCGGGTACACAGACGGGGGCGGGTGCGTGTGTAGTAAAAGCAGCAAAATCAGAGACCAGAAACATTTAAAGGAATAGGGAGTAACTGGATCAGACGGATCTGAAAATGACCTGAAGCAATCATGTTTAGGTTCAGGGGAATTTGGAGTTGGTGAAGGTCAATGATGATGAATAAATGGGACCTATTGCAGGTCAGGAAATGGACAGCAGCTCTAGGTCAGCTGGTGACCGTGGAGCGTAAGCAAAATTCAAATCTAGAGATTAAAACTGTAGAGATAACCACAAAGTGGCAGGCACGGTGGGAAAATAGAATAGACAGTGAAGACAAGTACTTGTTGCATGCATCTTTTTATTGTGATAGTTTATAAAGAAACTGTAGTCAAGGCCAATTAATATAAGAAGTCAATTTACCACATATATAAATTTTGTATCTTATAAGGCTTATTATTCACAAACAAACATTACATCATCCTTTGATTGCAATGCACACATTGGAGATCCTAACGTGTTGCTTTTCTAGTTCAATACCAACCTCGACTTATTATTTGAATGGGACAGCAATAATTCCCTTACCCAATAAAGTTGCTGAATCTGTTGCTGCAGGGCTTCCTCCTTTAGCTGCTCCACAAGGTCAATTTGCTCCAACAGATAAACCTCCCTACTCCGCAAGCACTCCAAGTGACGACTGATGCAGCTGTGGATTTGAAATTTTACCTATAAAAGACCAAGCAACAAAGCAATGTCATTCCTCATTCAGGAAATGAAACACAGCAGTTTCTACAAAAAAAAAAAAAAAAATCTACAAGCTGCAGCATTTAAAAAAAAATCACGTTACTTAAAAATTGAAGTGTGGCACCCATTACTTACAGGCTCAAACTAAACTTACCTCCTTACTGTTTGCTTTAATCTCCTGTTCAGCCTTAATGATACTGCTAATGGCCACCTCCAGATCTCGCTTGGCCTGCAAACAATTACTGAACAAATCCTTGGATTGGAAGCTGGCATTTTCCCCACCCTGGTTGCGCGTTGGATTCATCTTAGTCTCTGCTGAAAGAAGAAGTGGTCATTAAGATAAACTTGGCCACAGACATGAGCGTGCAAAATCAGCAGGGCAGTCACATGCTCAGCACCCATTATGTGCCACTAATCTAAAAGCAATTCAATGTGAAAAACACTAGATATGTACTTCAAGTTTGGGCTGCTTAAGTTCACTTAGGAACCTGATGTCTACCTCCATCCAAAACATACCAGTTCATGTTCAGATCCTAAAGATGTTTGTACAATTCCATTGTGTATTAAGAATTTTTATATTAAATTAGAACAAAGCTTCTCTGGTATTTCTCATGCGAAGTCTGATTTTACACTCTTGCCAAGGAAAGGATACCAAAACCTCCCATCTAAGAAAAAAAAAAGGAAAAAAAAAAAAAAACGGGTAGTATGGTTAAAACTTTCCTCTGAAACTTTAATACAGTACAGCCATCCCAGGAAGGTAACCTCTCTATTTTAGTTGGTGACAAAACCTTTTTTTTTTCAGGAAAATTCTCAAGTGGATCTGAAATATATAGCCAAATTAGTTTCATATTGTAAGTTTCTCTTTCTCAACAGACCTGAGTTTCTCCAACACTCCCTAAATTGGCAGAATTTTGCGCGCTATAATTTTGTCTACTATCCAACCTACAGGTCAGCTTACAGAAAGGAAGATGGCTGTCCTCACTTGATTTTGTTCATGCCCTCAAGATGTTTTCCCATCCATTTCCCCTTTTGTTTCCAACTTGCAGACTTCTTGCAACCTCAGCTACAATTTCCTCAATTTATGAAATTACAATCTAGTTAACTGACTGTAACGCAAGAGAATTGTGAATGGGATGCAAAGGGAGATTGGTCCAAGGGATTATTGACGCACACAAACCTCTCATGGCACTATTCAGAGTTAGGCTGAGAATACACCCCTTTATAACAACGGGGTAATTATCAACAGAAAAGATTGCTGAAAGTGCAACTTCCAAGTGCACTGTATTCAGGAAATGAACAACATTCAAAAAAGCTTCAATATAATAAAGAGGAGCAAAATTATTTGGCGACACAAAGAATAAGCAGTTTAATACTTTTAAATGCAAATGAGAAGATGCCTAGGAATCCTCAAATGAAAGTAAATCAGCCAAAATGGCATGTTTCAACTGCAGTGAAGAATATATTCAACCATTTCCTGTTTTAACTAATCAGGCCACGGTCTCTCTCATTAAGAATGAGGTTAAAATTAAAACATAGTAGTGCAGAACTACTGCGATGGCATTTACACCCACAGAATGTTTTCAAGCACTTCCTTGTTTTGCAAGTTTGATACAAACTGGCAGATGACTTACTTGAAGTAGTCTTTTCCTAAGAACGATGTTTAAACCAAACATGCAAATCTGACATTATAATCTGGTTTCCTCAATAGCAGAGATACTTTCTGAAAAATGTCAATAGATTAGGTAAGTTCAAAAACTAAAGTTGTTCAGGATTAGAGGGTTGGAGAGGAACTACAAACTCTTCAGTGGACAAGTTTACATAAATTCTATTTTAAAACTCTTGAGGATCTCAGCACAATCAAAATCTGGAATATTAAGGTCACTCCTGGACTTGCGGGGTGGGGGGGGAAGAGTGGCAAAACACACAACGTACTCACTTAAACAGACCAAGTCATGCAGCACGGAAACAGACCCTTCGGCCCACCTCAACCAGGTTTCCTAAAATGAATTAGTCTTATTTGCCTGTACTTGGCCCATATCCCTCAACCTTTCAGACCTATTTCCTTGTCCAAATCCCATTTGAGTATTGTAATTGTATCCACCTCTACCACTTCCTCTGGCAGTTCGTTCCATATTCTCACCACCGCAGTGTGTGTGAAAAAGTTGCCCCTTGGGTCCCTTTTAAATCTCCCCTCCCCCCCATTTTAAACGTACGTCCCCTAGTTTTGGACTCCCCTACCCTGGGAAAAAGGCTAGTTATTCACCTTGTCTATGCCCCCTATAATTCCATAAACTTCTATAAGTTCACCCCTCAGCCTCCTATGCTCCGGGGGGAAAAGTCCCAGATTATCTAGCCTCTCCTTATAACTCAAACCTTCCAATCTGAGTAACATCGTTGTAAATATTTTATTTATTTTAAACACCTTTTCCATGTTAACAACATCCTTCTTATAGCAGTGTGATCAGAACTGTACAAAGTACTCCAAATATGCCCCTATCAATGTCTTGTACAGCTGAAACAGGACATTCCAACTCCTGCATTCAGAATTTTAACCGATGAAGGCAAGCATGCCAAACGCCGTCCTCACCACACTGTCTACCTGTGACACCATTTTCAAGGAACTAGACATCAGCACCTTAAATCTGTCTGTTCTATGAACTCCCCAGGGCCATACCATCAAACTGTGTATGTCCTGCCCTGGTCTGTCTTACCAAAATGCAATATACTGCATTTATCTGCATTAAATTCCATCTGCCATTCCTTGGCCCACTGCCTCAGTTGATCAAGATCCTATCATACTTAACTTTCTTTACTAACTACTATACCACGGATTTTAGCGTCATCTATAAACTTTCTAACCATAACTCCTATATTCTCATCCAAATCATTTTTATAAATAACAACGCTTCACCCCTTGATGAGTTTATGTTAGGCCTGTACACCACCATTTGGAATGTTAACAGAACATACTTATTGTTGACAAACTTCAAAGCCCTCTTCTGCAGAACGGTTCTTACCAAACAATTTCAAGGGGTTTAGCCATGGCTGTGCAAAATGGATTACCTAGCACGAACATCTTTTCATCTTTTTCTTGGGTCTGATCTATCTCACATCCCTTATTGACCTCTTGGCACACTCACTGCCATCCACACCGTCCCAGAGATCTGCTTGACGAAGAGCTCCAAAATTCTGTTCCATTTAACCACGAATTGCTCCTATAAAGAGCCAGAAACCTGTATTCTTCCATACGTCAAATCAGGTTAACAGCTGTCATAGTCAGAAGCAGATTCTGTCACCCACGGTGCAACATTACTTCGTTTTGATTGTATCTTGTTTTCACTATGTTCCCTCAGCTCCAAATTTCCTTTCCACCCTCTGAAAAGCTCGCTATTGACAACATGGGAATCTAGGTACTATTGTCTGTCTGTCGGGAGTGTAAAAATGCAGTTACCAAAACAAAACGCTGGGCGGTACAGCCTTCAGGGAATTATCATAACTGCAGCCGCTCTGGCTCATCTAATTCAACTCAGCCTGCATCAGCTACAAAATTTAAAATCAAAACAACCCCAAATAATCACCAAGCTACAGTCAATATTAACAAAGCCGCATACAGGTTGTGTCCACATTAGAACTAAGAATCAGATGCATGAACTCCCACATTCTGCACTCAATATGCCCTGCAAACGCATAAAATGAAGCAAAATACAATGTTTTAACAAGACCGAATGAGAAACAGTGGAAAAAACAACCAAGGTTTAGGGTGAATGCGCCCTCCACAGGGCCTCCTTACTCTGCCCCTTGCAGCAAAGGCCTCTGGGCCTGTGCTGTCTGCTCGCCAGTATCTCCTCAATCCCAGATCAATGCCCCATCGCTTACACAAACGAGAATAATATACCAAGTATTAATCACATACACTACACGAATTCATACTACTGATTGTACCTGCGAGGCGGCCGCCGGTGAGGCACTGTTAAAGCTGTTAGTGGAGCGATCACAACGCCAACCCGCCAATCTGGGACTGCCGGAGATACTGCTCCCCGGCAGTTTATATATACCCTGCCACGTCACGGCTCCGACCCTGCGTGCTGCGTCACCCACGCGGCACAGCTGCCATAACGTCAACAGTCCGCCACTAACAGCTCAGCCTGCTGCACGTACACCTAGGGCTCCACAAAGGGGGGAGCGCAACAGCGCATTGCTGTAGCAGTACCCAGATAGGGGCTCCGCCAGGGTAATAATGATCAACATACATTGCTGCAACATGCGGGGCGGGTTGACGAAAGGTTGAACATTTGCACTCACGGAAGAATGCAATCTTCACAACAAATATTTCAGTTTTTTTTGCAAAGGCTAGCTGGAGAGAGTCAAAATTACATAGTTGGTTTTAAAATAATTATAAAATGTCAATGGGCTATCAACAAAGAAAACAATTCAAAGCATGAGACCGCTCACCGGGTTTGGAACGGGCCCGACTAAAAATAGCAACTTATGATGTGTCAATTTGTTCCTCACATGTCATTACAAAGTTATAAAATGACTGATTACATTTTGTGTTAGTCCTGCAGACATAATCGAAGGAAAGCATATTAATATTTTCGAATTACTGGGGTCACATTTCATTGCACATTCACAACACAGACTGGATCAAACTCACCAAACATTTTGATGCAAAACAACAGAAACGGGTTTTTGGATGAGTACTCATGGTTGCCAGAACTGTATACCAAAAATTAAAATCTTCTAAACCCCGTTCTCCTGCCACACTGTCAACAGCAAGCCAAAGCCCTTTTAACCAAACGGGGAATGAACAGAACGATCATATAATTACTAGTGGCTAATAAGAATTTCAGAAAGTGATGCTAGCCTCATGATCTTTGGCTGTCAATCTAGGTCAAAGGTGACGTCTATCTTAAATAAAGACAATCCACTCAGTTTCTGATGATCTCGTGTAAATGCCCCAAGGACAAAAGTTAAGGACCACTCCAAGGTGATCTTTTAACTCTGTACAGATTGAAACTATTCTGCAATGCAGCTCCCAACTGTAGCATCTGAAGATTCTTGGCTATCTTGTTTCATGACTGGTCAGTTCAGTCATGTGTTTTTTTCCTTTGAGCATGCTGGCAAAGGACAGAGAAATGACTGCAATCTTGACAGCATTAATTATGAGGTAAATCTATTTCTCTGAATTGGTGCATTGGTAAGCAGGAGGCTAAAATTAACGTAATCACGAAAAAGACAAAAAACTTACTTTGGCAAAAGAAAATCTAACAGAAGTGGAAGTAAAATTCATAATTTTTAAAGGATTAGTTAAGAGCATAAATTGAAAGGGTTGGAGGAAAGGGCAGGGAGATTGAAAATTATTGAACAACTCCTCCTTCCAAAATATTTACCTCAAATCAATAACAGTTGCTATTTGCATGCAATGCAAAAATTGGCTGAATTTCCTTACTTGTAACATTGACAATAATCGAAAATTACTTCACAGCAGGGCTTCAGTATGGCCTGACATTGTGAATGGTACTAGACAAATACAATTCCTCTTTTGTGCCTCCTGAGAGGAAAATAACTCAAAAATCTGAAATATTAAAACATCCCAAGCTGCTTCACAGGAACATAATATAATTAAAAGTGATGCTAGGGTAGATTAGGAGATCCGTGATATAAGAGATATGGGTTTACATAGCAGCTTGGGGAGGAAAGAGAGAGGTAGAATTATAGAATCCCTATGGTGAAGAGAGAGGCCACTCAGCCCATCAAGTCTGCACCAGCCCTTAGAAGAATATCCCACCCAGACCCACTCCCCGATCTCATCCCTGTAACCCCGTATGGGGTTTTTACCATAGTTAACCCACCTAATCTGCATATCACTGGACACTATGAGCAATTTTTAGCATGGTCAATCCACTTAACTTGCACATTTTTGAAGTGTGGGAGGAAAACGGAGCACCTGGAGGAAATCCACGCAGGCACAGGGAGAACATGCAAACCCCACAGACAGTTGTCCAAGGCTGGAATCGAACCCGGATCCCTTGCCCTTGACGCAGCTGTGCTTAACCAGCGTCACCATGCTGCACTAAATAAATAAACCTTAGGTAGGGAGAATATGTGATATCATCTCAGAGTTAAGGCCTTGGCAGCTGAGGCCAAGGCTGCCAATAGTGATAGATTAAAATTGGAGATAACAGGATGCCAAGATGCCAACATTGATAAAAGCCAAGGCTGTCTTTGCACAAATGTCCTTGTGGTCCAAAAAATTCCTAAAATAGTTCAAAAGCCCAAACTTTCCCTTTTTTATCAAGTATAAACAAGACTTAGAGGGAGAGATCTCTGAAATCTGACCTGTTTTCCATCAAACAACCATAACATTGCAATGCAATGCATACAGTGGATCAACAGCCCCCCCGTTGATATCGCCAGGGGTTTTGTTATATCTTCCATCTAGCACTAACTCCATTGTTGATCACATCTTTCAGAAAATGTGAAGAGCACTGCTAGCTCTGGCTGGAACACATTCTGTGAGATGTCATCACATGACACCCACCCCCCACCCCAAACCGCCACCCAGACTCTTGCCACTGGCCACCCGACATGCTGCCAACCATCATGGAGTTCCAGTTTCCCGTATCCTTTCAACATGTCCCAGTTTTGACTTTTTAAAACTGGTCTTTAAAAGAACAAAGTGTAGAGGATGGTGAAGCAGCTAGTTAGCCCTACAAAAAACAATTATCCTATATTCCTAAAAGTATTTGAAAAATGTGCACCTCTAACTTAGTCCTTTGTGCCATGGAACTTCTGATTACAGTTGTCTTTTGAGCGACCATTTGGAAAGCAACTGCAAGTAATGTAATACCTAAACCAAGGCAAAATCCCATTCACTCATCACCTGCAATACACTGGCTCCAGTCCATGTTGGCGCTGTGTGGTGGTTTTCCTCATACCAAATCATACAGCAACTGTGGAAGTATGGACCTTCCTCTGACATCACAAATGGGAGATATTAAGCTAAGGTTAGCACTCCCAATCATGTCTTCTTGTAAGAAAATAATTCAAATGAAAATCAAATCACAACACATCAAACATTAAGATTCCTGTCATTTCAGTCTTATAACTTCTGGATTGGTTGAAACTCATTCAGGCAAGGCAGCTCAGTCTCTCTTTCTCGATCATTATCACTCTTTTTAAGTGTGTGCCTCTCTGAGGCAAGAACCTTGCATACTCCTGCAAAAATTATATCAGATATTTACAGCATAGAAACAGGCAATAAAGGTCCAGTGGCATAGTAATAATTTCTCTACCTCTGGGCTGGAGGTTAGGTTTCAAGTACCACCTCAGGATAGTCAAACAGGTTGATTGATCTTTCTCTTAAAGACAGGCCATTCGCCCCCAACCCAAGTTTCTGGTCTATATGAGCCACCTCCTACTCACATTACCAGAATATCCTTTTGTTGTTTTCTCCCTCAGGTCCTTAACTGGCTTCCCCTTAAATATTTTTATGCTATTCCCTTCAGCCACTCCAAGTAGTAGCATCGTCCACAATAAAGGGTTTCTAACTGGGTTTATTAGTAAATACCTTATATTTATTATCAGCCCTATCAACTACGTTCATAACTTTAAAGATATCTATTAAATTACATCTCTGCCTTTTCTAGGGGGAAAAAAGCACCACTTCTTCAGTTTTTCAATAACTTAGTCTAACAACTTTTGTTATATCTTAGAATAGGCAATTGTGTATAGCGTCCAACCTTGCTTTTTAAGGAGACACACCAGTTACCCTTCCCAAGCATTTAACCTGTGAACCTTAAACTATAAAGAGATAACAAGGTGTAGAACGGGATGAACACAGCAGGCCAAGCAGCAGAGGAGCAGGAAGCCTTCCTGCTCCTCTGATGCTGCTTGGCCTGCTGTGTTCATCCAGCTCTACACCTTGTTATCTCAGATTCTCTAGCATCTGCAGTTCCTACTATCTCTGAAACAATCTTAAACTAAAACTTTGTTGTTAAATATTTATCATATGGATCAAGATATTTATCAGTCCTGACCCTTCACCTTTATTTCTCAATTAAAATCACTAACATAACATTAATTCAGTAAATATCACGAGGTATGCAGCACTTTAGACCTAGCCTACCAAGACTAAAGGTTCCTTACAAAAAGCTAACCTCAGCAAACTGCTTGTATTTTGGCCTCACGCCATCAATCTCAATTAGGTTAAAAGTTAATCTTCTAGAAAACAAGCCTGGTTGCTAACAATTTTTAAGCTTTGCAAAGATATGTAACAACACAAATGATCATTTTCAAAGTTTACTCAAAAAAAGGAATGGAAAATCATACGACCTCATGTCAACAGCAAATTGTACAACATACTCCAGGTAATTCAAAGTTTGTATTCACTTAAAATATCCAATAATTTTCATTTCACAATATAAATAACATTACCTGATAAATACAATTTTTTAGCAATTAAATAAACTTTGAATTAAGACTGGATGAATTGACGTACCAAGAATATTCATCAAATGAGGAAAAGCACATGTAGTACCAAAGAGTTAAATGGCATTGAGCCTCTGCTGAAGCAACACCAAACTTGCCAAAAGATTTTGAATTGTAGTAAAGGTAAGTTGGTGAAAACTCAATGTTTCTGCAGACTACACATCTTGGCTGTTCAATGTTACATATTTTCCTTAAACAGAAATTGGATGTAATTAACCCAGGTGAGCTGACTATTTAATTCACTTTTGTCAAAGAGATTAAGCAGCAAGGAAATACTTAATATCAGGACATCAGGTCCACCACCAAGTTCCACACAAAGCCATTTAAACTGGCACTGGCCCAAGATTTGGCCTGCATTCAAACTTGGTGTGAGGAAATGGGAGGTCACATTTCAGCCAAGTTAAACCTCCACAAGCCAGAACAGAGCTGCACACGAAATAACATGAACTTTCTCGAACCCCATAGTTTCAGCAAACATCAATGATCCCAGATCCTACTTTGTCCAAGCATCAACAGCATAGAAGAAACATAACCACACTCTCTCGCTCCTCCTTACACTTAAGTAAGGTTCATAAGGCCAAATGTACAACAAACAAAAAAGAAAAATAGGTTTTTGAGAAAACAAGGTGTAGAGCTGGATGAACACAGCAGGCCAAGCAGCATCAGAGGAGCAGGAAGGCTGACGTCTTGGGCCTAGATGCTTCATTCTACTGAGGCCAGTGAAATAAAGAACCTCAACAATGAAATAACTATTAAAAAGCTACTGCAACATTTTCATGGGACTTTTTCTTAATACACAAAATATGTACATTACTTATTAGGATGGCCAATAAATGGTGGTCAGCCAGCATAGGAATTTAATAAAAACAGGAAATATAATTTTTTTTCCATAAATATTGAGATAAGGACACCAGGAAGAACTCACCTGCAATTCTACAAAGTAACGTCACAGTATCTTTTTTACAGCCATCTGATAAAGAATGCGGCTTGCTGCAGCTCATCTACTACATCTGTCACACTTACCATTTTTCATTGGCTTCCAGGGTTCAAAAGACAGATTTCAAAATCCTGTTAATTATAAATCCCTACTGCCTTCTTCCACCTTCCCTCCACAACCTGCAGTAGTTCCCTATTCAGCTCTCACCATCTGCTCTCCTTATTGTACCATTTGTTCTAAAACACCTAATTCATCCATCACTCATTTTTAAAAGCTTCCCAACACCCTGCATTTCCCAACCATATGACTATTCTGTGCCATGCATCAAGATATTCTTCTCACAATAAAGCTTATAGTAACAACTCACACGTGTGCTAAGTATTGGGCACAAAGATGGAAGTGAGGACCTCTTGTTCCAGAAGGGAACAAATTTCAAGCTCAAGGATAGCAGACAAAAAGGGTTATACCTGACACAAAGAATTACTGGAGGAGAGTCATCTAAACCGCAATCCAGATCTTCAGTCTCAATGACCTTGACTGGATTGGCAGTACAAACAAAGTTAAATGGCAGACACTATAAAAGTGACACCTCCACTGCTGTTCTGTGGAAATCTTGCTTAAATCCAAAAAGCAGCTGTGACACAATCTGTTAATGCTGTTCGGCAAGTTAATCTTGCTAGTCAAAGTAGACAATTGGGAGGTGCACAGACATTATGTAAATTTATAAATCACCAGACAGGAGGAAGTTACTTTGTCAAAAACAACATGGGAATTCTGACGTAGTAAGAACTACCAATGCTGAAGCCAGAGATAACAGTGTGAAGTTGGAGGAACACAGCAGGGCCAGGCAGCATCAGAGGAGCAGGAAAGTTGACGTTTTGGATCGGAACCCTTCTATAGAAAACCTTCAGAAGAGTCCTAACCTGAAATGTCAACTTTCCTGCTCCTCTGATGCTGCCTGGCCTGCTGTGCTCCTCCAGCTCCACACTGTGTTATCTGTGGGAATTCTGATATTGTTGATCATGAATCCGAAAGGGTTGATCATTAAAACTAAGCTCAATAAGATTACAAAATGGCTACTTCTAATTTTCACTCAGTTAAGTATCAAGTATTCTCTAGGATCTAACTGCAGCTAGAGTAGAATCATGCTAAAGTTAGTTTACATCCCCTGGCCAACCTCCAATGTGGTTGTCCCATTCCCAGGAGGAAGGATGACTGATGCGTGCAGCTAACCAAGATGTTTAGATGGTCATTACAGACACGGAAACTTTTCACTGGGTTAAATGGTCCGTGAAAGGAAAACCTCAAGTACTCACGCCACAATTGCATTGTAGAAGCATTAAAATTTCACAGACATCACACACTTTTCCCTAAACAGTAAAGGCTCACTCCAGCTCACAAATAAACACTGGATAGCAAATTAAGTTGACAAACTCTTCAAAGCAAAACAAATTCACTGCAGAGTTTTACCCAAGCTATTAGGCAAATGTCCAATTTATCCAAGCAGTTGTCAGTAATTCTCCATTCCTAAGGATTAAAAACATCATGGAATTCATCAGCCAGACTGTTCAGTGTTAGTGGTGACAAAAGAAGATGCATATTACCATCATTTGTTTTTCAGATAACTCGCTTATTTACAGTAGTAGCAAGTGAAATAAGTTATTAATAATAGATAAAAGGTGGGTTTAAATAAACAGGAGCTGGCACTTACTACTGAAACCAAATTCAAACAATACAAATTTAACTAGATTAAAAGGGAACATTACATGGAATGAAGACAATCTTCCTGTAAGGTTAATTGATGAATTTGATATTCTTTGATTAGTGGCCAATCATTTAGGATGGGACAAGGAGAAATAACTTCACAGGAATGCAATAGCATAGTGATAATGTACTAGTAATCCAGAGGCCCAGGCTAATATCCTGGGATATGGGTTTGAATCCCATCCTGGCAGATGGTGAAATCTCAATTGTTATGGAGGCCATTCACCCCATTGTGCCTGCACTCATTCTAATGCCTAGTGCCAATCTCCTGCCTTCTCCACACATTCCTGCATACTATTTCTATCCAAATAATTATCCATGCCCTCTTTAACATTCAGTTGAACCTGCCTCCACAACATTTTCAGACAGTGCATTCCATACTGCCATTACTTGCCATGTGAAGCTATATCTCACATCACCTGTGCTATCACTGTATATATTTAAAGTTGGAATAGACAAATTTTTGGTATCTCAGGGAACCAAGGAATCATGAATGGAAGACAGGAAAGTGGATTTGAAGCCCAACTTATACTAGGATCAAATTGATGGTGAAGCAGGCCTACTCTTATTTCTTATATTCTTAGAAAAAAAAATCAATTTCCACTTTAAAAAAATAGCATTTGGAATTTTCACATCTAACCACAGACTTCCACTGATTATCACAGGAGCATACCAGACCTAAAATAAAGCTACAAGGTGAGATTATAGTCTCAAGCCCCTTTAAATGAATTCTGAAACAAATTAAACGCAAACTGCAAAATAAAAACTGCATTACATCCACTACAGACTTCACTGATGCCACTACAGTTTTATGGCCTTGCAGAGGTACTGATCTCCCTTATCGTGGTCAGTGACATACCTGAACTACAGTTCGTGGTGTCAACAAATTGTCTTGGAGATTTCATAATGTGGACTACAAAGAGTTTTTGTTCCTCACAAACACAATATGAGCTCAGGCCACAGTAGGTAATGTCTTCAAAACCAGAATGAAGAAAACACTCCATGATCCAAATAACCAGGTGGCAACGTCAGGGTGAGTTGACTGGGCTCAGGATTGTCACATAGAATGTAAAATTAAAATAGGTCATTCAGCCTCTCTCCAACTTCCTCACGTTATTATGTTGTTTTTAAATTAAATGCCTGATACAAAAAGCAGCTTTTATGGTGGGATTTGAGGACATTCAGGTCCTGTTTTATAACAGCTGATGAAAATCACCCTTTCAGCCAAGGCCAATGACCGGGAACACGTGCACTAAATAGTTCATTCTTGTGTCTAACAATTACAACATTGTGTCTATTTGAAGAGATTCACGGGTCCCAGGCAAATCTTTCTTCTTAAGAAATATCCATGGGATTTTGACTGCTCCTAAATTATTGTCATTAAAGTGAATCACAGCTGTGAAGAAGCAAATTCCTTCACTTGTTGAAAAATTCTTTGAAATGTCCTAAAGAAATGAAAAATGCTACATAAATGCAATCTGGTTATTTCTGCCAAAGTACATCTCTAACTATATCACAAAGACTGAAGCAATTGCAATGTCTTGCTGCCTGATGTTGTTGAGTGTGGTGACCGTCCCTAATTGTTAAATGGAATATGAATAAAATAATATATTGTCCCTTGGTACTTATAATATATAACTCGGGCTGGGTTGGTGATTAATTATTTTAGTAATGTTTGGCAGTCTAAACAAGTCAAAAACTTAAAAGTGCTCAATTACTGACGTAAAAACTAAAACCAAAAAGGCGAAGATAAAAATAGAGATATTCCTATTGGCATATAATTATGTTTGCCCTACAATCTATTCACAAAATTGTACTCAATTGTTCAGTTTATAAAATGGCTTATTAACACACATTTTACAAAAGAAAACTTGCTCCGTGAACTGCATATTTCTAAGTGAGTAGAAACATATGGGCCCTGTTTGAAAGCAGTGTTTGGCATCACAGTAGCATATAGACAAATGAATTAGGAGCAGAAATAGGCTGTTCATCCATCTATACCCACCATCCCCATTCCAAAGGGGCCCACGTGGGTATCTATGGTCACATCTTTTTGATCTGAAGAAAGTGAGGGGACTGAAAGAAAAGTTGTTTGAAGTGAGGATAAGTTTAGCCATGTGGAGGAATATGACGGTGGATGGGGACAGTTCAAGCCTTTGTTTCCAGGAAGTAGCTGAGCACCCCAAGACCTTCCTGATGGGGGATGGACGTGTAATGGGATTGCACGTCCATGGTGAAGAGGGGGCGACTGGTACCCGTGAACTGTAAATTCTGAAACTGACAAGGCGTCAGAAGAATCACAGGTGCAAGTGGGAAGAATCAGAACAAGGGACAAAGAAAATGGAGTCGAGGTAGGAAGAGATCCATTCTTTGGGGCGGGAACAGACAGAAACAATGAGTCTGCCTGGGCAATCCCGTTCGTGGATTTTGGGAAGAAGGTAGAAGTGAGCTGCACAGGGTTTGGGAACTACATGTGGCTTTTCCATAGCTAATCTGTGTTTTGAATTCCACGTTCCATCTATCCCCAATGATCCTCCGCGTCCGTGTCTGACAAGAATCCATGTACCTCTGAATATATTAAGGCAGAATTCCAAAGCTTCTTAACCCTCAGAGGGTTATATTTCAAGGCTGAGATAGACATATATTTACTCATTAAGAAAATCGAGGGTTATAGGGAAGAGGCAGGAATGTGGAATCCAGGATGTCGAATGGTGGATCAGGCCCGATGGGCTGAATGACCTACTTCTGCTTCTCCGTCTCTGATATTATCCAACCTTTCTTCCCACAGACCATTCATTCATTCATTCATTTATTTACTTACTTACTCCCCTTCCCCCAGACCCCTCTCACCGGCCGCTCCACTTCCGCCGCCGGCTCCGCTTCACCTTCAGCCGCGCGCCCTCTCCAACTCCCGCGAGACCGGAGCGGATGGGGGTTGGGGGGGGGGTGCGGTGGTATATGCGGACCTTCTCAATCGTACCGCTGGCGAGAGGAGGGGGAAATTGCTTGTTGTGATCGCCTATACGTCCGTAAAATCAAACACAGATATCACTGTTTAATTAACATGTAACTTTTTAATCGTAATTTCTTTGTAAAGATGGTGTTATCGACGTTGGTCACTTTAGAGTTACACCGAATTAATCCGAACAACCCCTCTGATTGCCGGATAGCTTGATCCAGAACATCCACGGTGATGCAACTCTGGGCGCGTCCATATGTAACGGCGAAGGGGGTGGGGGTGAACGAAGAACAGAGGGCGAGTCCATTTTCAACGAGGGGAGTGTGTGAGGTGTTGTTGCTGGGGATCTCCCATGTGTGTGGAGGCAGGTACATCATGGAAAGCATCATAACCAGGGCAAGTTATTGATTAAGGTATCTTGGAAATGTTCAACACAGAGTGAGGGTGGGAGAAGGAGGAGTGAAGGGAGAAGGAGATGGAGTGAGTCAGGAAGGACTGATGCAGTTTAAGAAGGCCCTCACCACAACCACCCCATCTTGGGATAGCAGTTGATGGGCAAAAAAATCCTGGTCTTGCCGATGATGCCAATATGCAGAGAAAGCATTTAAAAATGTGAAATGAACGTCTAATGAAGTAGAGTTAAGGAGCAGTAATATGATGGGACAGTCTCTGAACCTTGATTGGGCTGTTGTTGCACCATGGTAGTGCCCCTACTTCTGAGCCAGAATGCTTGGATTAAAGTCCCACTCCTCCCAGACGATTTGTTTTTTGTTGTGTATCTTTATTTAGCCAGGTTTTGAGAGAAGGGCCTCTATCTGTACTGAACTTCTACAGGTGTTGAAGGTTATACTGTATCAGCCATTAGAAGACAGGCCAAATCCCACTTGGTCTGGAAAACTAGAATAAAACACAGAGAAGTCACTCAATCTAATGGTTTTAGATGGAATACCCCAGTGTTTAAATACTGTGGTGGATAACGGAGATATTGTCAACCAGTTTTTATGCCCAAGGACAGGGGAATTTGGTTCTTTTGGGGAAAAAAACTGCAAGTAAAAAAATGGAATTGCCAATATTTCTAGAATTATTTTCTGAACACATTCATTATTTTCTGCAGTAATATTTGCTGCAGATGTAGAAGAAACATCAAATTAATATGAGAGAAATCTATAGACTTATACAGCACAGTAGGAGAGTATTCGGCCATCATGCCTGTACAGTTTGTCTCATTCTTCTACATTTTCTATGGACTCTGTTAATTTTGTTCTTCCATAATAGACAGGGAGAAACTGTTCCTATTGTTGGAATCATCGAGAACCTAAGAGGGCTTAGATTTAAGTTAATTGATGAAAGAAATAATGGGAACATGAGAAAAAAGCTTTTCATACAGCGATTGATTAGGACCTGGAATATACTGCTTACATGTACAATGGACTCAGTTGAGGCTGTCAAGGGGATTTGGAGTGGTAACTGAAAAGAAGAAATATGAAGGGCTGCAGGGGAAAAGAGGGGTAATGGCACCAGGTAAATTATCAGTTCAGTGAATCAGTGCAGACACAAAAGGCAGAATAGCCTCCTGTGCTGTAATCGTTCTGTCATTAACTTTTTTTTTCAATGATGTATCCATTTCCATTTCCCTTTTAAAATTTGTTATATACCCTGTTTCCATCATCTTCTGGCAATGCATTTTACGTCTTCATAAATCTTTGGATTATGAAAAGCTTCTAACCTCTCCTTATGCCATGAGTACAAATCTTCCTGGTTAGGCTGCACTGTTAAATTATGTACGGTAATTTGCCACCTAGCATTAGATAACTAACTATAAACACTACAGGATTGGATGAAATGTTAAAACAAGGCCCTGTATACCCTAGATAACAAGCATGGGGCTGGATGAACACAGCAGGTCAAGCAGCATCATAGGAGCAGGAAAACTTGACGTTTCGGGCCTAAACCCTTCTCCCTGACGAGCATAAAAGATACCATGTCAATATTTTGAGAAATGTATGGGGTGTTTGTCAGTATTTACTACCAAATAGCCCTCAATTTAAAAATAGATAATCTGGTTCATTATCACACTTCTTTCTGCTTGTGGGAGCCTGTTACATACAAATGTGTCACACTTCCTACATTATAACAGTAACAACACTATAAATGTATCTAATACCTGTCATAAACACAATTTTTTCCTAACCTAAATGTCGTTTTTCATCTAGGGAGTTCTGAAGTTATTAGTGCTCCTACCTTTCGTTTTTGTGCAAGTATACCATGACCGTACCCTAACCATCTCCTCTTTGAAGATAGACCATTGCCCAGTTACTGTTTTTGCTGCCAACCTTTCATTCCATTCTATCTCGCCCAGCTTTGTTCTTGCCCAGTTGAAGTTGGTTTCCTGCCAGTTGATCGACTGTTGTCATTCTCCACCATTGTACTAAACCTTGTGATCCAACAATTACTGTCTGCTAAATGTTTCTCCCAGGACAGTTGGTCCACTTATTTAGAATATCGTTTATTGTTGTCTGTACTCAGGTACAGGAGTACAGTGAAAAGATTTACAATGTTGCCTGTTATGTGGCCATCTTAGGTACAAGTACCTAGGTATAAATCCTAGATACTAAAGAGAAATAAAAAGAAAAGTAGTGCAATACTTTACAGTGTGTAAAGAATAAGTTAGAAATGAGACATAGTTAAAGAATTGAAATTACAGGCAGATTAAAAAAAAATTCAAATAAACATTACATTGCAGCAGCTCAGCATAGGGGCTTCCACAAGTGGTATGACCGCCCACGCCACAGCTCAATTCAACAACTATCCCCACTGTGCTCCAAGCCTCCAGTCTGCTCCATACTGGCTCTCAGCTGCTCCAAGTTAAATTCCAGGACTGCTTCCCCCATGCCACCCTCCACGTGGGACTCGCTCCTTGCACCAGCCGCTGCTCCGGACTGCGCCGCCATGTCAGCCGCTACTCCAGGACTGCTTCCCCTGCACTGACTTGTTTTCGGTGCTAACAATCAGCTCCAACAGTGCATCGTTTCTTGTTGGAGACACATTGCTGTAGGAAATTCTCCTTAACACAAGCTAGAAACATTCACCCCTTTTGCTGTCCCTTACTCTACCAATATGCCAGCCTATATTTGGATCATTTAAGTCCCCATTATAATTAATTTACAATGTTGGCATGTCTGTTACTTCCTTGCAGATTTATTCCATTATATCCTTCCCTGTAGTTGGTGATCTGTTGTCCATATGAAGCAGTGGAATTGCATGTCATTTTTATCCCTCAGCTGTAGGCAAGTTGATTTTGTCCTTGAACCCTCTGTGGCATCCTTTTTCTCTCACACTGCAATGCCCTCCTTAACTAATACCTCCATCAATCTTCTGTTTCGTTTACCTTTTCTTAATACCTTGTATCCAGGAAGATTAAATATATAGTCCTGACCTTCTTGACCTTCCTTGGATTATCATCACAATATCATATTTCTACACGGCAATCTACACCTATAACTCCCTGATCTTATTTGCTACATTCCATGCATTCACATACTTTGACTCAGCCTTCATTACTCTCTTATTCTGACTTCACCTTTAATTTACTATTCTTTATGCTAAAGCTTTCCGTCTCTCCAAATATTTTGTGAGCCCTTGTATTCTTCTCTAATATTCTCCCATAGTTCCCACACCCCTGCCAAGATAGTTTAAAGCCCACCCAGCAACAGGAGCAAAAAACCCACAAGGAACTCAGTCCCGTTTCTGTTTAGATGTAACCTGTCTGTATTGTACAGGTGCCATCTTTGCCAGAGCCAGTTCCAGTGTCTCAGAAATCTAAAACCCATCTAAAGTCTGCACTATCTTTTTAGACATGATTCATCTCCTTACCCTCCTCTTCCTGCACTTACTTGCATGTGCTATTGGGAATAATCCAGAATCTACAACAGATGAATTTTATAGGGGTCTGAACAAAGTTGACTATGATGAGATATATGGCAAAATTGGGCAAAAAGTGCAGTGAGGCACATCTCAATGTCACAGTTATCTTGCTCCAACTTTTATCCTTTTCCCATCAGCAATGGCGAGATTCTGTCTCGGCAGGGATAAGATCCCTATTGATGGTCATTATTGCTGGTTAAATACCTTGTTAACAGCACAGCTTGTCTCACTATATTCAGATTCCCATCTTATCCACTCGCCAAACAAGCTCAATGTCAGGAAAACTCAACAAGAAACCACAGCAAGCACTTTGTGAATTCAGATTAATGCTTGCACCAAACATCCTCCATGTTGGAAATCAGGCACTAACATCTCAGGACAGAGTCCATGGATACTGGCCACACTCACCCAACGTCAATGGACATTAGCATCCGATTGTGCCAACCTTTAATAACTCTCATGGCATATCTTTGATTGACTTACATGTCCCTTTCACACTTCAGAGGTGCTTTAGAGACTGCAACAGCAATTATCATTACAGCAAGGACACCATGTGCTTAAGAAAAAACACCAGCTCGTGATCCACTTCTCATAAGAGATGAGGAGCTGAAATCAGGCAGCGCAACATCTGCAATATTGGGGGCTAGTTTCCTGCTGGAATAAGAGAGAGGCAGATATTACAAAAGATGAAAGTGAGTGACACAGCTGTTACTTTTGGTGCAGCTGGGGAGATGTCCCAAGTGATTAAGTAGACAGCAGAGAGTGAATGCAAGAGGGGTGATGTAGGGGGTTGTGATGGGTAAGAGCAAGTGGAGAAGGTGTTGCAAGCAATAGTGAGAGTGGTAGAGCGTGTACCTGGTTTGAGGTGGGTGTAATTAGCAGAGATATTGAGTGTGAGATATTGGAGAGAAGATGGTGGATCTTACGCTGGCAAAGTGTAGAAGGATATTGATCTTCTTATTGCTGGGCATTCCTCCTCTAGCCTGCTGGGTGGCAACCTTGGATCAAGCTAGCATAGGCTTATGTCATAGTCTCCATTCATTGTCCTGGGGGAAGAGGAAAGCCCACCTCTGCACCACCTTGTCCAGCAGGACCCACAGGACCCTGCCCACCAGTGTGCCAGTTTCCCCCTGTCTGAGGCAAATATCAGGAACTGTGCGGGGCAGCTACAGAGTACAGTGCATGTCCGGGTGCACAATGGGCATTTTAAGATGGAGAGCTGGCGCAAATGATGCTGGTGAATTCTGGAATATCCACTGAATAGTGAGTTGTTGTGGGAAAGGTACATGCTAAGAAGGGGCAGAAATTGAATATGAGGAACTTCATAAGATCATGGTAGGTAACTTAGTGTGGCAACAACTCATTCAGCTTCCAGCAACAAACCTTCTCAAATACCTAATGCATCTTAGTCAAAAAAAAGCATAAGATTCAGCCTAATATTTTCAATGTAGGGTAATATCTGTGGAGACATATGCCTGACCTGCCCACTATCATTCTATGTGGAAATGTTTGGAATGCTTCCTTTCTTTGGAATGTGATAAATTTCACAAGGATGAAGTAACAGCTGATTTCCTTAATGTGCTGAAAGCTACAGCATAATTTTAATTTTCAGTATAGTGGAAGATTCATTCATACCTCACCTGCATGGAATGTTTGAAGGCGATTTTTGACCCTATTCCTTCACCTCTGGTGCTGTGTTTTATTTTATCTTAATAAGAAATTTTTCTTATTATGGGTTAAAAACAACAGATATCAGGTCAGGAGTTCCTAAGCTCATATCATTTAAGAACCTTACAGTTGGAGGGCAAAACCACATCAAGTCAGACCACATTCCAAACCAAATGGCTTGAGTTGCTTTGCATTTCTCATTACAGATATTTAGGTTGAATTCTGAGGGACAGGGATCTATATGCCAGGTCCCAGTGCTGACATGAGCGAATCTGGCTCCATTAGACAAGTGGGAAATAGAAACACGGCCCAGTGTTCACATGTTGGGAACGTGCTGCTCTTGGAATTCTCTACCCGAGGTGAAGGCTCAGTAATTGAATATGTTCAAGACAGAAGTTGATAGATTACTAGATATTAAAAGGTGTCAAGGGAAATGGGGTTAGTGCAAGAAGACTTTTTTTATTCATCCATAGCTAGGCCCTTATTTATTGCCAATCTGGAATTGCCCAGAGGACAGATAAAAGTCTTCCATAATGCTGTGGTTCTGGAGTCTCATGTAGGCCAGACCAGGTAAGGACAGCAGATTTCCTTCCTAATGGATATTAATGAACCAGATGGGTTTGACCTGACAGTTAGCAATGATTTCATGATCATTGTTAGATTCTTAATTCCAGATTGTTTAGAAACTGAATTTGAATCCCACCATCTGCAATGATTGGATTTCAATTCAGGTCCCCAGAACATGACCTGAGTATCTGGATTAATAGTCTAGTTCATAATACCAATATGCCATTGCTTCCCCTCATAAGATGGCATTGAGGTAAAAGATCAATCATAATCCAGTTGAAATGGCCGGACAGGCTTGATTGACAATATGACCAACTGCAGCCCCTGATTCCTAGGAACCTTTAGTGGTTGTGAAAAACAAGTAAAATAGCAAAAGTTAACTATTACCTTCCAGTAAACAACCAACCAGATATTGTGCACAATTAAGATGACCCCAGGTTTGTTTGAGAGCAACCAATTCAAGGAAAGCATCACAGCTAATCATCCAAGCTCCACATGGGAGGTCAGAAATTGGAATCAATGCTTTCTTTACCCTCTCTGTCAGCAGAATTACTGTACCCAATGATATTGGCTAAACTTGCACCAATCCTTGGCATATGAGCTGCAACAAGTAACACTGCTAGCCTCGTGTAGCATCATGAACGTAGTAAAATGTCTCAAGGTGCTCCAACAGGAACAAAAACAAAATTTAACATCAAGCTGCATAAAGTGACATTAGGGCAGATAACAAAAAGCTTGATTAAAGGGTAGGTTTTAAGGAGAATTCTAAGAAAGGAAAGAGAAGTGGAGCAATTCAGTGAGGGAATTCCAGAGTTTGGGCCCTCAGCAATTGAAGCCTACCAATACCAGAGTGGTTAAAATCAGGGATGCGAAAGAGGCCAAAATTGGAGGAGTGCAGATACTCCACAGGGTTGTGGGGCTGGTGCAGGTTAAATAACTAGGAAGGGGTGAATCTTTGGGGGAACTGAAGAAAGGCTGACAACTTTAAAATCAAGATGTTAGTTGACTGGGTGCCAGTGTAGATCAGTGAGCTGGAGAGGTGAATGGCATTTCTGGCTTATGATTTGTGAATTAGGATTTATGCAGGTTTTGATGAGATTAAGTTTAAGGAGGAAAGATGGGTGGTCAGTCCATGAGAGCTTTGGAATAGTATGTTCAAAGGTACTAAAGACATGGATAAGAGTTTTAGTTCAGATCAGCTGATGTTTGATGGATCTATGGCTATGACTGGATTGATTTGAATAGAACCCAGCAAGAGCAGTCTCACCTAGCTAGATAACTGTAGAGAATCATTGGAGGCAGACTCAACCATGCCACAGGCTACAGCGAGGTTAAGAAGGATAAACAGGGGTTTACAATAGGCACGGTGACACAATTGATCAATCGTGACTTTGAAAAGAGCCAAATCTTTACTGTAACAGGGACATAAATCTAATTAGTAAGTTTGCAGATGAGACAAAATTAGGAGGTATCGTTGATAGCAAGGAAGGTTATCAAAAATTACAGAAGAATCTTGATCAGATGGGGAAGTAGGCTGAGGATTGGCAAATGCAATTCAATAAAGATAAGGGTGAGGTGTTGCATTTTGGAAAGCCAAACCAAGGTAGGGCTTATACAGTAAGTGATAAGGTCCTGAGGAGTGTTGTGAAACAGAGGCACAGAGGAGTACAAGTACATAGTTCATTGAAAGCGGTGTCACAGGTAGACAGGGTGGTGAGGAAGGCATTTAGCATGCTAGCCTTCATCGGGTGAGGCATTGCGTGTAGGAGTTGAGACATTATAAGTCATTGGTGAGGGCGCACTTGGAGTATCGTGTATAGTTTTGGAAACCCTGTTATAGGAAAGACTTGGTCAAACGGGAAAATGTGCAAAGACGAATTACAAGGATGTTGCCGGACTAGTGGGCTTGAGTTATAGGCAGAGATTGGCAAGGATAGGACTTTCTTCCTTGGAATGGACCTTACTGAGGTAAATAAAATCATGAGGGGCATAGATAGGATGAATGCATATAGTCTTTTTCCCAAGGATGGGAATTGAAAACTAGAGGGCATAGGTTTAATTTGAAAGGGGAAGGATTTAAGAAGGACTTGAGGGGCAACCTCTTCACACAATAGAGTGATGCGTATGTGGAATGGGCTGCCAGAGAAAGTGGTTGAGGCAGGTACAATAGCAACATTTAAAAAACATTTGGATAGGTTCATGGATGGGAAGGGTTTAGAGGGATATGGACCAAATGCGGGCAATTGGAACTAGCTGAGTGGGCACCATGGTCAGCATGGATCAGTTTGGGCTGAAGAGCCTGTTTACATGCTGTATAACTCTATGACTCTATTACTCTAATTGGAGCATGAAGTCTCACAAAAGTTGGTTTTGGAGTCAACACCACATTCAATTTTTATTGTCCTGAATAAATCTGTTGCACGTACAATTGCTGTGTGTAATTAAAAGATAAAAGGAGACAATTAAATCAACAATACCACAACCCATGTCACTACAAAGCAGCAACAACCTGCTATTCAATGACACAAAGGTGGTAGTAGTTTGTAAGGACAGGGTAATGGGATAATTTTGAGAGGGTTCATGAAACAAAGGACGTATATTTAAATTAAGTGTCAAGTGAAGCAATGGCGACATGAGTAAAAATTCTTTTCACCTCAGTGACAGTTTAGGTTC
Organism: Ginglymostoma cirratum; assembly: GCA_024137785.1. Classification (NCBI taxonomy): domain Eukaryota; kingdom Metazoa; phylum Chordata; class Chondrichthyes; order Orectolobiformes; family Ginglymostomatidae; genus Ginglymostoma; species Ginglymostoma cirratum. Next base: position 4,236,251 of record JAHRHZ010000070.1, read on the forward strand.
CGGAAACCTGCCTGAGGGAATGATGGAGGCGGGTTTAGTTGAGATATTCAAAGGGAATTGTGTTAGTATCTAAAAGGATGTGCATTGCTATGTGGAGAAGCCTGGGAATGGCAGCAGGTGATTTGCTATTTCAGAGACCCAGAACAGACATGACAGGCCTCCTTCTGCGTCATCATGATTCCATGATGCAGAGTTTGGGACGCCCAATGCATGCTGCCCGAGCCAGCAATGTCCTATGAATTCCTATGAACAATAAATAAATCAAGGGGAAAGGGTCCATTACTGAAGAGAGAAAATGATTTAAATTATCAGCAAAGACGTATTTAAGCAGATAGCAAAGATGCATTAAAGGGGAAGTTGGATATGAACATGAGGAAACAAAGAATGGAATGACATATTGATGGGGTTGATGAAAAAGAGTTGAGAGAATGCTCATGTGCAGGACTAATACAGGCATTGATCTTGTGCCATAAATAGTCTTTTTATTATTCATTCATGGGATATGGGGTTCGCTAGCTGGGCCAGAATTTATTGTCCATTGTTAGTTGCCCTTGAGAAGGCGGTGGTCCATTTGCTGTAGGTACACCCACAATACCATTAGTAAGGGAGTTCCAGGATTTTGACACTGAATGAATAGCAATATGTGTTCATATCAGGATGGTGAGTGCCTTTTAGGGGAACTTGCTGGTGATGACATTCCCATGGATCTGCTGCCCTTGTCCTTCTTGGTGGTAGTGGTCGTGGGTTTGGAAGGTACTGTCTAAGGTGCCTTGGTGAATTTTTGCAGTGCCCCTTGTAGCTGGTACACACTGCTGTTTCTGAGTTTCGGTGGTGAAGGGAGTAAATGTATGTGAATTCAGTGCCAATTAAGCCTCTGCTTTGTCCTGGATGGTGTCAAGTGTTCTCTCACACTCCCAACTTACGCCTTGTAGATGGTGGACAGGCTTTGGGGAGACAGAAGGTGAGTTACTCACTGCAAGATTCCCAGCCTGTGATCTGCTGTTGCGCCCACAGTCTGGTGTTCACTCGACATGTGATACCAACATTAAGTTAGTATAATTGCTGATGCAATTCAGTTTGTAGTTCTTTTCCTTCACTAAACTTCTTAACGTAAAAAGATTTGTAAAAGTTGAGAGTAAACCAGTCTAGATGAGGAACACTAGCCACTCAACTTTTCAGTCCAGGTAGGGCTGCAAATGCCAAAGCTCCCTATTATTCCTGATGACAGATGCCATCTTAGAAGAAGGATAGCGATAGCCAGAAGTAACTTTGTGCACGTGAAGGATGCATTAACATGAAGAAACCTCAAGCCTGTGTCAAATAAAAGACTCATAGCATTCTGTTGTGCAACATTCTTTTCACTTTCCTGTCTACCTGAGAAATCTGGACAATATGTATAGATCTGTGGAACAAAAAAGAGGGCTTTTCAATTCTGGATCTAAGAATGTGTGCTAAAAATTCCATACACAGACCAGAAGAAGAATCAAGAGGTGTTGAAAATGCAGGAAGAAAAAGAACTTTTAAAAAGTGACATCCTGAAAAGAAAATGTCAGTATTTGGGCTGTTTGTTCAGAGCTGAAAAGCCTCTTCTGGAGGGTAAAGGGCAGCTGAAAGAGGGGTCAACCTCAATACATTTGGAGGATGGAAGTCACAGAGCATTTGCAGCTGAGCTAGTGAATACATGAGGATGTGGCAAGACAGATTAATGTGACAAACCATGACAGCAGATTTCCCAACAAGATCATTTAAAGGCAACAGCAACAATTACCCTGGTTACAGATATAGAATGAACGTTAGCAGTTTCTCAATATAATCCCATGAGAGAAATAGGATGCAGAATACATTAATGTAAGAAATAACTGTAGACATTGATGACATTCATTTTTTAATCCCCTCTTGCTGATTAGTTTCTTGATGTATGTATCCTTTAATGACAGCCTTTCAGAATACAGACTGGCATCATGACGTTCCGCACAAACCTGGTGAATGGGAAAACAACAGAATTTAGTCAAAGGACAATCAGTAATTTGTCATGCAGTACTCCACCAAACAACCTCGCACCTCCTAGTTACAAAACACAGGCTCTTGTGGCATAGTGACATCATCTTAGTCAGAAGCTCTGGGTTTGACTCCCACATCAGGATTTGTTGGCTAAAAAGGTGTACAGATAATGTCAAAACTGGATGACTGTCAGCCTGTAAGTTCTTCCAATCTGCATGAGGGCAGGAGCTAAGAGCAGACTTTCCTGGTCAGCTATCCTGCAGAAGACAATGCCAAACCACTACAGTGCTTTGTCCATAAGCTTGGACAAATCCAATGGATGTCCATATCCCAAATCTTAGAAATGAGGACAGGAGAAAAGATAGACACACACATGCACTCACGTACTTGCATGCACACACACTTGAAAGCAGCAGTTTCTTTAGCCCTAGTGAAAAGGTCAGCTAACTCACCACAAACTGGAGGTGGACTTTCTAGAACTACACCATATGATGTCTTCCCTAAGTAAGCCCTCAATAAACCTTTTACAAAAAAAAAATTGTCTTTAAATGCTCCCTCACCAATTCCCCTTACCAACAGCTTCCCAAACAAAATTCCTTCTTTTCCTAGAATAGGAACCCCTTGCTCAGAACAATTCCACAGATGCCAGTTTCCCTCCAAAAGTGGCCTTTCACTCCTAGAAGTCAAGAGGGTGAACTTTAGAGTAGTGGAGGGACATTGGTTTCTGGAAAATAAACATTCTGCAGCCAGCATAGAGTACACGAGCTCCAATACCATTAAACCCTGAGTGTACTCTCTGCATCCCTACTTTTACTGAATATGTAAAAACAAAATGGGTAGTAGGAGTACGAACACACCAGGCCAAGCAGCATCAGAGGAGCAGGAAGGCTGACGTTTCGGGCCTAGACCCTTCATCAGAAATGGGGGAGGGGAAAGGGGGGTTCTGAAATAAATAGGGAGAGAGGGGGAGGGGGATAGAAGATGGATAGAGGAGAACATAGGTGGAGAGGAGACAGACAGGTCAAAGAGGCAGGGATGGAGCCAGTAAAGGTGACTGTAGGTGGGGAGTTAGGGAGGAGATAGCTCAGTCCAGGGAGGACGGACAGGACAAGGGGGCGGGAAGAGGTTAGTAGGTAGGAGATGGGTGTGGGGCTTGAGGTGGGAGGAGGGAATAGGTGAGAGGAACGACAGGTTAGGGAGGTGGGGACAAGCTGGACTGGTTTTGGGACAACTGCACCTCCCAGTCGCGAACCATTTCAACTCCCCCTCCCATTCCTCAGACGACATGTCCATCCTGGGCCTCCTGCAGTGCCACAACGATGCCACCCGAAGGTTGCAGGAACAGCACCTCATATTCCGTTTGGGAACCCTGCAGCCCAATGGTGTCAATGTGGACTTCACAAGCTTAAATCTCCCCTCCCCCTACCGCATCCCAAAACTAGCCCAGCTTGTCCCCGCCTCCCTAACCTGTCCTTCCTCCCATGTATTCCCTCCTCCCACCTCAAGCGCCACCCCCATCTCCTACCTACTAACCTCTTCCCGCCCCCTTGACCTGTCCATCCTCCCTGGACTGAGCTATCTCCTCCCTAACTCCCCACCTACAGTCACCTTTACTGGCTCCATCCCTGCCTCTTTGACCTGTCTGTCTCCTCTCCACCTATGTTCTCCTCTATCCATCTGCTATCCCGCCGCCCGCTCTCTCCCTATTTATTTCAGAAACCCCCTTCCCCTCCCCCATTTCTGAAGCAGGGTCTAGGCCTGAAACGTCAGCCTTCCTGCGCCTCTGATGCTGCTAGGCCTGCTGTGTTCATCCAGCTCTACACCTTGTTATCGCAGATTCTCCAGCATCTGCAGTTCCTACTATCTTGGGTAGTAGGAATATTTGGTCAGGTTAGAGGGCTTGAGAAGACTATCTCCAAATATACTAATATTGCACTTTTCCATTTCACTCACAAATCATTCTTCTCCTTTCATTGGTGCCAAATCAGAGTCTGGTTTGCATCTTGTGCCCATGACCACTGGTATGTGGTTGAGATTTATTGAATCTACAGTAAAATTTGCCAGCAAGTAGTAGGGGCGGGAAATCACAAATGCTGGTTAGTGAGGAATTTAATTTTTCTGAAGGAATAACCTTCAGTACATGCTTAAAACGCAAAATATTTTCATATTAAGCAAATAAATGAAACAGAAGTTTTTCTAATGGCTACAGCAATGATTCCTAGAGACTGGGAACGTCATGGTTTCAATCACCCGTTCAACAAAAAGGAAGTCAAAGAACGAGAATAGAAATACAAAAACCAAAATTACTTCCACTGTATGTGTAAAAACAGGACTTCCCAAAGTGGAATGTGGGACCCAAATGAGGTGCGGACATTCCTAACAATGCTAAGTTGTTACTATGCTGCTAAGGACAAATTTCACTTTGCTGCGCGTATACACCTAAACTGATACCTTAATGAGCCCTGGTAAGCTTGGGCCCAAAGTACAAATTCAGTAAGGGTCACAAGTATATCTGGTGGGTGCATTGAAGATATGCGACTCTGGTACACTTATGAAGTTTGGGGGCAAGGGCAAATTTATCTGGACAGAGTAGAGATCTAGACTCAGTGTTGAACCAGTCTGATACCTGACCTGTCATGCTGACCCTTAGCCCCGGAAGTGAGAACCTGACTGATCTCCCAGCGCTAAAAGCCCTGCAGCTCAACAAATGCACAATTCACCACTGACAAAGGAAAGGGAGTTACTCCACAAAATAGACTCACCATTCTCAAAAATGTCCATGGTTGGAGCTGCCACCTGAAGTGGGGGGTTTGAATCCTCGATGATTCTGAGCAGAGCAGATATTTCAGCCTCCAAGTGATTGATTGTTCGTTCTATACGCTGTAATAAATGAGATAGAAGGACAGGGAGAAAAGAAGAAGCAAAAATCAATGATTACTCATCTTCTACTGGCAGGTATGATAAAAAAAAGTTTCATTTCACAATCTCAGGATCTGCCAAAGTACTTTGCAACCAATGCAATAGTTTTGAAATATAGGAAACATGGCAGCCAGTTCTTCCTTAATGATCTGATGTCTGTCCCATTGCCATTTCCCTGGATATTCAGTCTTTTTTATCTTCCATCTGTGATAGATCGTACCTTTAATTCCTTGCTCCCTTTTCATTGCCTTAAACCGTAACTATTTTCTATTCTAACAAAAGTCCATCGAACTGCAGTTTTTTAAAATTCATTCATGGGATGAGGGCCTCGCTGGCCAGGCAGCATTTATTCCCTCTTCCCTAAATGTTAGTTCTAGTTCTTTCTCCACTGATGCTGTATGACCTGTCTGAAACTAAAACATCAAACATTGGCAAACAGGTCAGACAATATCAGTGGGAAGAGAGAATCAAAGTTCACATGTTAGCAACCAGCATTACTACAAATTAAATTCTCTGCAATCACTTATGATAATGTATCCAGTCCATATTGTAAGCTAGTGTTGCTGTACTTAAAATAGAGAATGGGTTTTGTTACCTTTTCTACAATATCCAACCGTTTGTGGAGAGTCTTGTTCTGTTCACACCAGTCTCTGGTATCCCTTTGGGGGTCTCCTCCTAGAACAAGCAGTGTTATTGAATCAAAACATTCTCCTCCCCTGTGCAACTTCTCTTTGACTCACTCTTTATGTCTCTTTCCAGAAGTTCAGTTAGTAGACAGCTGTACCAGATGTAACTAAAAAATATGTGAAAGGTCATTCTTTTAAATCAATATTCCACTATATTGTAAGTGCTGGGCTGTATCATTGTTATTTATCATAAAGTATTTCTTCATGGACAAAAATAAATGTTTGGAAAAATATTTTGAATGACAATGAAACATCTGCTGACAGATAGTACTTGTTACAGCAACAGAATTTGTCTGTATCCTGTGTTATTATTTAGCTAGTTTAACCAATAGGAATTAGCAAATTACCATATTAATACTATGGTAAATAGAAACTCATCCAGTTGAGGTAGTTCCCCACTCCCACTCTTCCAACAGGGATCCAAGTTCACATAGAGCAAAACATCAAGGAATTGGCAGTGTGGAGGAACAGAGGGATCTTGGGGTCCACATCCATAGATCCCTCCAAGTTGCTACCCAAGTTGACAGGGTTGTTAAGAAGGCGTATGGTGTGTTGGCTTTCATTGGCAGTGGAATTGAGTTTAAGAGCCGCGAGGTTATGCTGCAGCTCTGTAAAACCCTGGTTAGATCACACTTGGAATATTGTGTTCAGTTCTGGTCGCCTCATTATGGGAAGGATGTGGAAGCTTTAGAGAGAGTGCAGAGGAGATTTACCAGGATGCTTCCTGGACTGGAGGGCAGATCTTATGAGGAAAGGTTGAGGGAGCTAGGGCTTTTCTCATTGGAACGAAGAAGGATGAAAGGTGACTTGATAGAGGTGTACAAAATGATGAGAGGCATAGATAGAATGGATAGTCGGAGACTTTTTCCCAGGGTTGAAATGACTGTTACGAGGGGGCATACTTTTAAGGTGATTGGTGGAAGGTATAGGGGAGATGTCAGAGGTAGGTTCTTTAGACAGAGAGTGGTGGCTGGGCAGAATGCATTGCTGGTGGTGGTAGTGGAGTCAGATACATTAGAGACATTTAAGCGGCTTTTGGATAGGCACATGGATGATAGTAAAACGTAGGGAATGCAGGGTAGTTTGATCTTAGAGTAGGATAATAGGTCAGCACAACATCGTGGACCGAAGGGCCTGTACTGTTCCATGTTCTATTAATACAAAATTTTCACTTAACAGGGACTAGTTTGGCATTGCTGATGGGGAATTGTTTTAATAAGCCAGATAAAATCAATCAATGCTTGGAGGAAAATATGGATTAATCAATGACAAACAGCACAGATGTGTTAAAGGTTGAAAGTTAATTGTGTATTTCACTAACTTGATTTAATTGTTTGATAAAGTGACAGTGTGCTAATTAAGGTAATTTGATGAATGTGCGCCAGGACTTTTTCATACGATACTGAGTCACTGACACTGACACCTCATAAACCTGTTAGCAAAATTGAAGTCTGTGAGTTTAAAGGGACAGTAGCTACATAATTGGCTAAGGATCAGAAAGCAGATTAATGGAGAACAGTTGTTTTAACACTGTCCAAAGTTAGTATTAGGACCATTGCTCTTTTAGATATATATTGACAAAAGGTAAAAAAAAACTTGCATTTATGTAAAGCCTTTCAGGACCACAGAATGTTGCAAAGCACTTTAAAGGAATAAGCACTTTTTGAAGTGCAATCTAGGCAACACAGAGATCAATTTACACAGAGCAAGCTCTTACAATATGAAAATGATAAGATAATCTGTTTTGTGATATCGACTACTGTATATGTATTGGTAAGGACACTGGGAATAACTTGCTTTCTCCTTCAAAATTTTTTTTTATTTGTGAGTAACACAGGGAAGGCCAGCATTTATAGTCTATCCCCAAGTGAAATGAGAGATTTTAAAATAGTAACGTGAGATCTTGTGCATTCACCTAAGAGACAGATGGGACCTTGGTTTAATGTCTCCTCCAAAAGTGCTCCCCAAGTATTGGACTACAGTGTCCTCCTTGATTTTTGTGCTCAAGACCATGAAAGGGATTTGGACTTACAACATCAATGACTCAGAGGCAAAAGTGAGCTTCAACTATGCCAGAAAGGGCTGGAAAAGCTCAGCAGATCTGGCACCATCTGTGGAGACAGAATCAGAGTTAACATTTTGAGTCCATCATGTCTCTTCTTTGGATCTTTGGGCTGTACACAAAACATTCACTCTGATCCATTCTCTACATATGCTGCTAGACCTACTGAGTTTCTAAAACTATTTCTGTTTTTATTTCAAATTTCCAGCATCCATAGCAATAGTTTTTGTTGCAGCTTCATGACTTTGGGTTGAGCTTACAGCACATCCTTTCAAAGTTTGCAGATGATACAAAACTCAGAAATATAGTAGTGAAGAGCACAGTAACAGTTCACAGGTGATCATTGTATGGCTGGTGGAATGGGCGGACACATGGTAGATAAATGAAATGATTCATTTTCAGAAGAAGAATGAGATGAAGCAATATAAACTATAAAGGGATGGAAGAACAGAGGGACGTGGGAATGTCAAGTCTTTTAAGGCAGCAGGATAGATTAAGAAGTCTGTTAAAAAGGTTAATGAGCATATGTCTTTATAAACAGAGAAATGTAGTGCAAGAACAAGAAAGTTATGCTAAACCTTTACAAAATATTAGTTAGGCCCCAGTTGGAGTATTGTGGCTCATTCTGGGTACTACAATGCAAGAAAGTTGCCAAGGCTTTAGAGAAGCTGCAGAGGAACTTTGCTAGAAGAGTACCATGGATGAAAGGCTTCAAATATCTGGAGAAACTCGAGTTATTCGCCTGAAGGTGAGGAAGGTTGAGAGGAGATTTGAAAGCACTGTTCAAAGTCTTGAATGGTTTCTATGGATTAAATAAGGAGGAACTGTTTCCAGTGGCAGAAGACACAGATTTATAGCAACTAATTAAAAAAACCAGAGGTAAACAAGCAAAATATTTTATGCGCATCAATTGTTGTGATTGGGAGTGCATTATCTGAGATATCCTGGAATCCAGGAAGTGCTGCACTGTAACAGTCCCTATAAAAATCAGCAACAAAATGATTTCTGAAGCTATACTTCTGGTATCTTCAGATTTAATTTTACAGCAAGTTTCAAATCCTTCCTCTTTCAGAGATTCCCCAGTCACTTAATGAGTTAGTTTGTTAGGTGAATGGTACTGCACCAGGTAAGTTCCAACATAGATCCTTGCTAGGCAGAGCAACAATGTCTGATTATGCTTTTAAATGTAAATTAATTGGAGAAACAAAATGCATATATTAACTTCAACACTGACCCTTTAAATTTTCAATTTGGACAGGTCAAGAAGGATTTAAGAAGGAAATCAAAAGAGCAAAAAGGGGATAAGAGAGAGTTATGACAGATAAGGTAAATGAGAATCCATAGAGATTCTACAGTGTATTAAGAGCAGAAGAGAACTAGGGAGAGAATAGGGCCCTTTAAAAATCAAAAGGTCATCTGTGTGTAGCCACAGGAGAAGGGTGAGATCCTAAATAAATATTTCTCAACAGTACTTACCATGGAAAAAGATGTGAAAGGTAGGGAATTTGAGGAAATAAATAGTGACGTCCTGAAAAGAGTTCACAATCCTCCGATTGCTCCGGTTTCCTCCCACAGTCCAAAGAGGTGCAGGGTAGGTGGATTGGCCGTGCTAAATTGCCCGTAGTGGCCAGGGGTGTATGGGTTATAGAGGGATGGGACTGGGTGGAATGCTTTGAGGTTTGATGTGGACTTGTTGGGCTGAAGGGCCTGTTTCCACACTGTAGGGATTCTAAGATTCTAAGATCCTTGGCACAGTGCAGTGCACTGGTCTTAACACCAGAGGGCTCTTTCCACCACAGTAAACAAGACCTCAGCCCAAACTCAAACTGAGATTAGGGTTTGCTATTGACACTTGTAGACCAGGGTGATTTCTTAAGTAGAACTGAATAGCAAGAATGCTTGAAATACAAGCAACAGGACCATCGACAGACATTATCTTTATCACAAATTCAAAGTCTTTCCAAGTTATAAAAACCGAAAGAACTGAATTGCTGGAAATCAGTCACAAAAACAGAAATTGCTGGAAAAGCACAGCAGGTCTGACAGCATCTGTGGAGGGAAATCAGAGTTAATGTTTCGGGGCCAGTAACTCTTCCTCAGAACAGATGGTAACTAGGAAAACATTGGTTTTTATGCAGAAGAGAGGATGGGAGGAGGCGGTAAGGAGTAAAGAATAGGTGGGGATATCTGGGGATATCAGATTTTCTGATGAAGGGTTTAGGCCCGAAATGTCAAGTTTTCCTGCTCCTATGATGCTGCTTGACCTGCTGTGTTCATCCAGCCCCATGCTTGTTATCTCGGATTCTCCAGCATCTGCAGTACCTTTTATATCTGGGATATCTGGTTAGTTGGACCTGAAATGTTAACTCTGATTTCTCATTACAGACACTACCAGATCTGCTGAGCTTATCCAGCAACCTCTGTTTTTGTGTCTGTCCAAGTTATCTTAGGAGTTAAGCTGCACAATGCAACAAGAGCAATTTAATCAAAAAAAGTGTCCACCAGAAGCATATTTGCATGTGGGGTGATTGTAATGGTGAAACATAATAAGGAAAAAAAAAATAAAAATGTTGTAATTGGTGATCTTATAGAAATGACTATTATACTATAACGTTTTAATAATTGGGGCATTTTAGTAGGTGTGTAGTTAGGAAAAACAAGTTACAATGGTGGAGTTATAATGATTATCCATTGTAATGAGGTAACGTTTAAAATGAAGGTGCTCAAATAGGAACTATCTTGTCATTCTTTCTATGCATCCATGGGACAGCATTTATTACCTATCCATAATTGACCTAGAACTTATTGGCTCACCAGGCTATTTCACAGTCAAATAAGAGTCAGCTACATTGCTGTGGGTCTGGAATCACATGTAGGCCAGGTAAGGATGACAGATTTCCATTCCTAAATGACATTAATGAAGCAAGTATTTATAACACTCGGTGTTGGTTAGGTGTGGCTGCCATTAGTTTAGGTTTTTGATTTCATTTTGTTACTGAATTTAAACAGCATCACCTACTATGGTGGGATTTGAAACTATGCCCCAAAGCATTAATCTAGAACACTGGGTTACTACTGCAGTGGCATTATCATAATACCACTGTCTCCTCACCAACCCTAATATCTGTTATCAAGATTCAGCACTCAAAATCCAGCTTTGATTGGGCTGTCCTGGGATACATTTGATATTTAGAATTCCCTGTTTCTCTTCCATCAGCACATATAGAGATTTGCTTGTCCTCTCCCATTAATCTGCCCTGATATGTACTGAGGACTGAGACCAGTGTCTCCCAGTCAACCTGGAGTAGACAGAGGAACCAGGGACCGTAGACTGTCCATTCTGGGAGACAGTGAGCACTGAAATCACTATCTCCCAGGGTAACTCCCTGAACATTGTACTGAAAAAATGAGAGCATATTTATCCTTGGGATACACTGAGGAACTGATGGGGAACACTATTTCCCACAGGCAGTCGTGAGGCACATTGTGAACTGAGTTCACTATCTCCCATAGTCATCCCTTGGTGCATTGAAAACTAAGAACATTGCTTCCCGTACCCATCCATATTAAGGAACTGGGATCGGAGGAGGGAGGTGCATTTTCCCACAGCTGGGATTCAGGTACAATGCCATATTCACATTTGCGGTACACGCTAAGCAACTCTGTGGTACTTCTGCCTCCCTCCGGTATTGGGAAAACATTGAACCCTCCAGGAAGGGATTCGCTCTGGCGATTTACTGCCCAGCCCCATCCCTTGCGCATTCCTTTTATACAAACTTTGATTTCTCCTTGTTGCATTTTTTAAACCCATAATCCCTGTTCCAGTATTTTGAACTTTGCTTCTTGTTTCTCTCCTTATACTTTCCCGTTCTTTTGCCTTTAATTCCTCCCTTCATTCTGAACCAATAAGTTCCTCCTGTTCCTCAAAAGATTTAAAACCAACCAAAAAAAAGTAAATACACCCTAAAGAAATGTAGAAAGCAAATACCATAGTGTAGCGAATGGGGGTGAGGTAATGTTTACTTCTACACAGGGGTGGTTAGATAAATTAATGATCCCAAACTACAAGAAACTGTTCGAAGAGCCGAGCAATTCACAAAGTGATTCTTACCGGTGACCAGACCCAAGAGGAGCAAAGCTGCAGACAGAGCCCACACACCCCTCATGTCGTGGAGTCAATCCTTCTTTCTCCTTGTCTTCACGATCCTAGCCCCGACACGATGAACCTGGCAGAGAAAGAGGGAGAGAGAAAATTTGTGCTGGATATCCTCCAGGTTCCAGCCCCAAACTGCGCCCTTCCGTTTGAATTGCTTACTGTGGTGATGTAAATCTTTTAACCATTCCTTCCCTAATAACTGTAATTGTCGCTACACACATCTTTTAATGTTTTATTATAGCAGTTCTGGAAACTATATTGCTAATAGTTTAAGTGAGTTTGATTTTTCTTTCTGCTGCAGCCTGGTGTGTGCCAAAAATTCCGTCGAGTCCCAAGGAGAAGGAGGAAATCTGTGTTATCTTTTGATTTCACTGTAAAGGAGCGCTAAATGGCATTTCCCCTCGCAGGTGGATGTAAATGATTTCATTCGAAGAAATAAGATCCCTGTCATGTCCTGGCCAAGATTTACCCCTCAACCAAAGTCTCAAAGCAGTTCAAATCGTCATTATTAAATTGCTGTTTGTGGGATCCAGCTAAGCACAAATTGGCTGCGATATCACAACGGTACGACCCTGACCTGGAAGTATCGCCCTTCTCTGTCAGCGTGAAGGATCTTGGAACTACACCCAAAGGCGTGCAGCAGTTCAAGGTGACTAACATCACCTTCTCAAGGGCAGTTAGAGAACATGCCTAGCCAGTGTTGCCCCCTCTCCTCTTCCTGTGAAAGAATCAAACAATACTTCCAGCAGAAACAAAAAAAGAAATTGCTGGAAAAGCTCCACACTTCAAGCATCTGTGAAGAGAAATCAGAGTTAACGTTTCGGGTCCAGTGACCCCTAGAACATTTTTAATGCTTCCACCAGAGGTAGGTGCAGAGTGGCCATTCGATATTGGGGAATGCTGGTTGATTTTTAGTTTCCCTATCCTTGGAATATAACTTGTATCCCTCTCACCTGTTGTAATTCCTGAGATAGATACATAACTTTGATCGTTGATGCATTGGTTTTAATTTTCCAAAAGTTACTAGATTTGGGGAAAGTTCCTTCAGAATGAAAAACAGCTAAGGTAACTCCTTTATTCAAGATGGGAGAGAGGCAGAAAGCAGGAAATTACAGGCCAGTTAGCTTCTAACATTTTCCCTATGATAGATGTCAATCTGTTATTTAAAAAGTTGTAACAAGACAGGATCAACATAGTTTTGTCAAAGGCAAATCATGTTTAACTACTTTGTTGGAGTTCTTTGAAGAGGTAACTTGTGCCATAGATAAACAGAAACCTGTGGATGTATTTGACTTTGATTCCCAGAAGGCATTTGATGAGGAGTCACATCAAAGGTTATTGCAGAAAATAAAAACTCATAGTGTTGGGGTAACATTGGCATGAATAGAAAATTGGTTGGCTAACAGGAAGTGGATATTAGGAATAAATGGGTCTTTTTCTCAAGCTAGCAAGTTGTTACAAGCGGTGTGATTACGAATGTGGATTGTAGACTAATACCTGGAATGAGCAGATTGTTTTGTGAGGAAAGGCTAGACAGGCTAGGCCTATATCCACTGGAGTTTAGAAGAGTCTTATTTTAATTCATTTGTGAGATGTGGGTGTCACTGGCTGGCCAGCATTTATTGCCCATCCCTAGTTGTTCTTGAGAAAGTGATGAGCTGCCTTCTTTAACTGCTGCAGTCCACCTGCTGTGGGTAGACCCACAATGCCATTAGGGAAGGAAGTCAGAGGTGATTTAATTGAAACGTATAAAATTCGTTTTATAGGACTAGACTGGGTAGGTGTGGAAAACATGGTTCCTCATGTGGGAGAATCAGGGGTTATAGTTTAAAAATAAGGGGGCGCCCTTTAAAACAGCAATGAGGAAAAAAAGATTCCCTCAGAGGGTTGTGGGTCTTTCGAATTCCCATCTTCAAAAGACGGTATTTTCTTTTGGCACAGGTATTTTAATGGCACAGTTCAATCGATTCTTGATTAGCAAGGAGATGAAAGATTATCAGGGTATGCAGGAATGTAGAGTTGAGGTTAAAATCAGATCAACCATAATCTTGTGAATGGCAGAGCAGGCTTGAAAAGCTTCTTAATCCTTGTTGAGATGTTCATACATTACCCTTCAAAAGTACTAAATAGGCTGCAAACACTCAGGATGTCCCAAGGTCATGAAAGCATTATATAAATATAACTCTTTCATTGTGCTATTAACCAGAACTAAACATTCAAGTTAATTCTGAATCATATGAATTAGAATCAGAAGTAGGCCATTCAATAAGATCATGGCTGATCTGTTTGTGTTCCAAATTCCACATTCCATCTATCCCTGATAACCTTTGATTCTCTTAAAAATGCCTTAAAATTTTCAGTGACCCTGCTTCCATTGCCTTCTGGGTCAGAGAGTTCCAAACCCTCTAAAAGAACGAAAATGTCCACTATCTGTGTCCCAAAATAGCAACGGTGTCCCCAAGTTCTGGACTCACCCACAAGAATAAACATTTTTTCCACATCAACCTTATCAAGACTGTTCAGGATCTTATAAACAGCAGCCTCATTACCCCTTACAAACTCAGCCTGCCCAATCCTTGCCTATATGACAACATGCTCATTTCAGGTATCAATTTGTAATCCTGTTCTGAACCACTTCCAACTTCAGACACAGTGTGGTCACACCAATGCCCTGTACAATTGAAACATACCATCATAACTTTTATGTTCAATTCCTCTCACAATAAAGGATTGCATTCCGTTAACCTTCTTAATCACTTACTATAACTACATATTAACTTTTAATGACTCGTACTAGTTCACTTCGATCTCTCTACAATTCAGAATCCTGTAGTTATTTTCTGTTTAAATAGTACTGTGCTTTTTAAATTTTCCTGTGAAAATGAACAACTATCTAACCTATCATTCTGTCATCTGCAAATTTAGCTATAAACCTTTGATTCCCTCATCTGAATCATTGATATAAAAAGTTGAGATCCCAGCACTTGTGGAACTCCACTCGTCAGATCCTGCCAATCTGAAAAAGACCTATTTTTTGCACAGTGTCTGTTCTCTGCCAGTTAGGAAATCTCATGTCCAGACTATCATGTTACTCCCTCCACCATAAGCTCCTGCTGAGCACAGTAACCTTTCATGTGGAATCTTGTGAAATAATTTCTGGAAATCCACGTACAGAACATCAGTGAACTTCCCTTTATGTACAGGGCATGTCACTCCTTTAAAAAATTCCAATAAATTGGTTAAATACAATTTCCCTTTCACAAAACCATGTTGACGCTTCCCAATTACACTGAATTTTTCCAAGTGCCCAGTTATCCACCTACTTTCAGTGACCTAGCCACCACTACTTTGAAGAAAAAAATTCCAAACATTCACTTGCCTCTGGAAGAAGAAATTTCTTTGTATCTCAGTTTTAAATGATTGTCCTTTTATTCTGCAACTATGTCCCATAGTCAAGATTACTCCAACTAATGCGAATCTCTTCTCAACATCTTAGTACTATTTGGCTAGTGATTATAAACCAAGTTTATCTCTTCAATCAGCTTTCTGATTTACAGCTGTTACTGGGTTTGTTTTTATAGCCTCTATAGTCAAGACTGAAACAAAATTTTTATTAATTACATGCACCATTTCCTTATTATCTAATATTAACTTCCCATTCTTGCCTGTTAGAGAATCCGTTTTCCCAGACTGTTAGCCTGGGCCTAGGCTGTTGATATTACTGCTAATCCAGCACTTCCACTTAGGTCATGGGCATGGTACAGGGAAATGGCGTGAAGGTAGAAGAACAGCCATGACCTGGTTGAATGGCCTCCTCCTGCTCCCATTTCCCATATTCCCTAAGAAGCACTGACTCTGTTTCTGCCTCTACAGATGCTGCTGGCTCCACAAACGGCAATATGATATTGACCACATTATCTGATTGGTGATATTTGGTTGTGGGATAAATGTTGGTCAGGAAACCAGGGAAGATTCCCCGTTCTTCTTCAAACATCGCCTTGTGATCTTTTACATCTGCCTGAAAGAACAGACAGAACCTCCTTTCAGCATTAAAATTGGATAAAATTGTGGATGCCAGAAATTTTATTTTATTCATTCATAGGATGTGGTTGTCGTTGACTGGCTGCCATTTATTGCCTGTCCCTAGTTGCCCTTGGGAAAGTTGTGGTGAGCTGCCTTCTTGAACCACTGCAGTCTAGGTCCTAAAGTAAAAAGAACATACTGGAAATATTCAGCTGGTCTAACACCATCAATGTAGAGAGAAAAAGAGTTAATGTTTTGAGTTAAGTATGGCCCTTCTTCGGAACTGAAGAGAGGTGGATGTATTTTCTGGTGTTGCAAAATAGTAAGAATAAGCCAGAACACAAATGAGGGATAGATTGGAGGGTAGAAGAGTTAAATAACAAAGATATCATGGTACAAAAGGCAAAGGGAATGGTAATGTTCATATTAAAGAATCAAACCATTGGTCCAGAGTAAGTGTTAATGGCAGAATAAACAACTGGTGTATGTGAAACCAAAAGACAGGCACATGGAAAGTAAAACAAAAAAATCATTCATTCATTCGTGGCTCGCAGACGAAGATGACTCTCTTCCAATGTCAGATTGAGCGTGTAGTTGGTTGTACAGACTGATGTGGCTACCGCAGGCTCTGTTACACTTGGGACAGGTGGTGACCACAGGAAGAGATGGGTTGGTGTTGGTGTGATAGTGCACTCCTTTTACAGTTTTCGCCTGGCTTCCATTTTTTCCCAAAAGCAAGTCTCAAGGTGCTCAATGCCTTCTTGGATGCTCCTCCTCCAAGTTGGACAGTCTTGGGTCAGTGATTCCCAGGTGTCTGTGGGAATGCCTCAATTCACCGGTGAGGCCTTGAGGGTATCATTGAAGCACTTCCTTTGCCCACCTGGGGCTGGCCTGCTGTTTTGAATTTGGGAGTAGGGCACCTGCTTGGGGAGTCTTGTGTTGGTCATGCGGGTGTCGTGCCCAACCCATTGTAGCCAATCAAAGGTGGTCGATGCCTCGATGCTGGGGATATTTGTCTGGTTGTTTTGGACTCAGAAAGTTAACTGTGTTTCTCTCTCCACAGATGCTGCCAGATCTGTTGAGTTTTTCCAGCATGTTTTGTTTTTATTTTAGATTTCCAGAATCTGTAAGCATTTTGTTTTATATCTTACTATACATGGATCCTTGCTGTACATAATTTTCAACAGTTACTTCAAAGGTACTTAATTATATATGGACCATTTACTGCTGTGTTAAATCATTAGTGTAATGGAAGAGCTCAGATCTGGATGTGCCCGTTGTAATTTGAATAAATGTTTTAGAGTTTTATCTGGATTATTTGGAGGGCAAAATGAACTTGACGCAGAATTTATCTTTTTAGACTTATTAACCATTTTGTACCTGCTAGAGCAGATTAATGGGCTTGTAAGCACCAAAGTAGATTGCTCCTTAACAGTGATGAAAGTGAGATTGATGGATAAAATGTATTTCAATTTTTCTTCTCCACTGTCTCCCGATGAAAGTGGAGGAAGTGGCGGTGGAGGATTTCAAAACCACAAAATGTTAGCAATCAGAGGAAAATGAACAGAGTAATTTATTTCTCTGGATGTAGTGCTTCCTGTTACAGTACAGTTTTTGTTACAGTACAGTTCCAAAGACTTCTAGTTCTCCAGTATTTTACCCACATGGCTTTTTGTTTCAAACACTGGATAGTCATTGTCAGCAGGCTGCAAACCATGTGGCAATGATATACAAACTTGATCACAGGAGCAGGAAGTTTTTCTTTCCCTGAGGTGGGATCATTGAGTACAATGTTTTCCCCCAAAACAATGTAACCTTTTTCTCCCAAATATAATGAATATTGCAATCTCTTTCACCCAAACGTGAATGACTATGTGACCCAAACTCTCTGACGACCATAGTAGCCTTTTCCCCTCTCATGTGCTACCTTGTCCAAGATTGTAGACCAGATGGTTTAGTCACTGAGCCCCTGGGATATTAGAATTTACCAAAGTTTAAATATTGATTCTTTAATATTACAATAGCATTCTTGCTGGGGATTAAGCAGAGTACTGATAGAAGCAAGTACATTAAAACTGCTTCTTCAAGAAGCTCCTCCTATTGAGAGATGGTAAATCTCAAAAGCTTTGGTAGTGCTATTCAGTTAGGAAGTCAGTAGTGACTAATCTTAGCATTTCCTAAATTGACAGAGACAGCTTGACAGGTGAACTAAGCTCTTTAAACACCACCTCCAGCAGTCTCAGCCTCAGTAGCGGCTGAGTGAACAAGGAGAACTCTTCATCTCTGGAAAGGTCGACGATTTTAAATTAGAATTCGATTCAAGTGCAATTCTGTTGTTTCATAAACTGCTTTAAGGGAACAAGAATATCCTGAGATCAGGCTGTACTGCTGCACGATATTGCTGCTATCCACATCAAGCAGGAAAACATGCACCTTGCTGCCCAGCTTCTGTTTTCAAGGTCCGTGAATAACAAATCTCCCAAGAAGGTCTCTTCAGAAGAAGAGGAATTTGATCCCTTTTGGAGAAGGTTGGGATTAAATTGTAGTTTTTAGCAATAGCCTGCCTTTCAAAGCCCTTCTCTGCTCCTGTGGCTTGTACAGAGCAGTTTTGTGTTAAGACCAAAGGTCCATGGCTTGTTGCAGATTGAAGCTGCCTCAAGACTTCTTCCTCCTCCTCCTCCCCCCTCCTCCCCCCTCCTCACTATGGTATTATTGAAATCCTTCTTTGCCTCTTCGTTTTTGCCATTGGCCCATTAATTGGGTAATTATTCTGGTTATTTAGAATGATTTGACGGGGACTACGGTGATTTCAAAGTCCTGAAAAAGAGTAAATAAATATAAAATTAAGTGAAAGCAATTTAGTACAGAGAGGCTGTGGAAATTTCTTGCACGTAGAGTTGTAAGTTTATGGAATTCACTGCTCAAATTATCACTTTAATTTAAAGATTAAATAGGCAGGTTAAGGAAGAAGGGATAAAAGGATAAGGGAGCAGGATGAGCAGGGATTAGGATACTGTTTATGCTGGAAATAAACACCAAAATGGACTGAGTGACCTATTACCTTGCTGTAATGTTTGTGTAATTCTAGCGGCATTCCAAATAAGTTTACGTGGCCAACATTTTCTTTTGAACTGCCAATGACTCTAACCAGAGCTTGTCTAGACCTAAAAGTCTTGGGCATTTCTTCTTGTTGAAGATTGTGTGTATTTGTGGCAGCTTCTAGTGACAAATGGTGCATTGTTACAGAAGGATTATAAAATGAAGGGGGCTATTTTCATGAGACAATTTTAGTAGGCTTGACAAATAATAAGAAACTGCAAATTATGATTTTCAATTTAGAACTACATCTATTCTGTTTCCATTTGTCACTTTTTTTGTTTGTCTCTTCAATGTATTTTCACCTTTAGAATCTCAGAATTGTTATGGCACAAAAGGAGGCCTTTCAGTCCTTTGTGTTTGTGATAGGTCTGTGAATGAGCATCTCACTTAGAACCATTCTCCTGCCTTCTCCCGGAACGCTGCACATTGTTCTGTTTGAATGCCTTATGGAACCTGCCTCTATCACACCTACAGGCAGTGCATTCGAAACCCTAACCGCTTGTTGCATGAAAAAGGTTTTTTCTCATATCACTTTTGCTTATTTTATTGAAATATACTTTCTTTTACTGTAAATCTGTGTCCTCTCAGTCTTAATCTGTTTGTGAAGTAACTCCAGAGAGGCCAATAACCCATCACCAAGTTATTCTTTATTTATAAATGAACAGTCCTTCACTATAGGCTCAAGAGGTCTGGCAGCATCTGTGATGGAAAAAAATCAGAGTTGACGTTTCGGGTCCGGTGACCCTTCCTCAGAACCAGACCCGAAACATTAATTCTGATCTTTTGCTTCACAGATGCTGCCTGACCTGCTGAGCTTTTCTGGCAAATTTGTTTTTGTTCCTGATTTACAGCATCTGCAGTTCTTTCGGTCCTTGACTATAGTACTGCCTCATACAGAGTCAGGTGCCAGAGTGTCAGTATCTCTGACATCCTTTTTAATCGTCAGCCAAAGCTCCCTGATTGGACCAGATTAACAGCCGTAATCAGGGAACTCGTATTCTATGATGTCCAGGTGGCTGCCCTCATTTCAATCACTGCAGTTTGTGCATGGTAATATTTTCTTATTTTGTCCTGTTGTCTCAAAATTTTGAATGCTTCAATTTGACCTCCTCTCAGCCTCGTAAATATTCTCCATATCTGTTGTTCTTTCAATATCTATCTATTGCTTCAATTGAAAAAACCTTTTGTATCATTTCAGGATTTTATTTTAGCAATTTTCAGTTCATTTGATTCATTAATTCTCTGGTGTATTTGCAGTATCTCTTCTTTCCTGCCTTCTTCATTACTAAAATCTGATGCTAGACTTACGCCTCAAAGCCTAATCTGTCTTTTCTCTTTACAGCAAATTATGATTTAATCATAACCAAAGTTTTTAGTAGAATGTTAGCAGACGGGAGATGGGTGGAGGGCATGGAGATACCATGTGGAAAGCCACATGCCAATTTTCTGTGGGCATACCACAAATTTCTCATCCACGTTCAGGCAGGAGGTTGAAAAAACTTCAGAGGAATAAAGGGCTGGATTTTTTTCAAGTAGTAAAACTGGATAAAAACACTTTTTAAAGGGACCCGATCATGATAGAATTAGTACTGATGAGTTCAGAGGAAAGGTAGGTGACCTGATTTTAACTCACTCAAAACATTTCTTTTTAACATGAAGATAAAATCAGCTGATTAACTTTTTCTCTGTCCACCCCTGCTGCCAGAGTTGAGCATTTCCAGTTGTTTCTGCATTCATTCAGATATTCTGTATCTGAAATGTTCTGCCTTAATTTAATCTGATATTGGTTGTTAATGGTAATATTTCTTCTCCAACTTTCTTTTACCATTAATGGCCATAACTTCATCTGTTGAGTTACTAAACACTGGAATTCCCTCCCTAAATCTCTGCCTCCCTTCATTCCATTAAGACACTTGTCAATATCTACATGTTTGATTAAGCTTCTGGTCACCTAAACCAATTTCTCCTTATGTGGCTAAGCATCAGATCTTATTTAATCATGCTTCTGTAAAATCCTTTGAAGCTCTACTAGCTAAAATTACTATCTAAATGCAAGCTGCTGTTGCAAGAGGACTTACTAGTGTAATTTCTCAGGCAGTACACTTCCCTTCGATCCTGAATTTTGCCAGGGCTTTAACCAAAGACATCCTCTTTGTGTGGGAACTGCAGGGGACAGTCTGTTGGGCCCATAATACTCCTTCTGACTCTGATGTGGAACAATGCACTGAGCCAGTGGTCACCCTGCCCAGGTATGAGCGTCCTGCTGATTGTCAACACAGAGTTTAGAGACCATGGACTGGATTTTCCTTCCAGGAAAGGAAAAAAGAAATCTGAGCTGTTTCCAGGTCCTGATCCTGCCCGTGGGAAAACAGCCACTCAATTCCCAGTCAATTTCCTATAGATCACATTTACCATCCAATTTACAGAAGACAGTTTTAAAGCTGGCGTCAAATCAAAAGTTTTTCAGCTTGGAAGATGCAGCAGCCTGCATTGGAAGGTAAGTAAGATGGAGGATTCTTCAAGATAGAGGTTCCTTCTCTTTAAATTCTTGAAATTTTTAATTAAAACTTAGCTGCAGCAGCTAGGACATGGCTGCGTAAGGTTAGGGAGAGGGAGTGAGAAAACCCTCTAAAGGGCAGCCTAAGGTTTTATTCACTCCCAGGTTGTAAGGAAGGGTTTTTATAGGCTTGTTTGGAGTACTGCTGCCCCACCTCCAACAAGCCTGGCACCTAACCTGCCTGATCACCACTGAATACAGCCCTCCATGTGGTTATTTTTAGCTCCAGCTCACTTGTTGGAGAATAAATCTCCTGAATTTATTCAGTTCAGGTGACTATTCCTGACTTAAAAGTGGAGTCGCAGCTGGATAGGATAGTGAAGAAGCGTTTGCCGTGCTTGCCTTTATTGGTCAGTGCATTGGGTATAGGAGTTGGGAGGTCATGTTGCAGCTGTACAAAATATTGGTTAGGCCACTGTTGGAATACTGCATGCAGTTCTGGTCTCCCTGCCATAGGAAGGATGTTGTGAAACTTGAAAGGGTTTAGAAAAGACTTACAAGAATGTTGCCAGGGTTGGAGGGTTTGAGCTACAGGGAGAAGCTGAATAGATTGGGGCTATTTTCCCTGAAGTGCCAGAGGCTGAGGGGTGACCTTATAGAGATTTATAAAATCATGAGGGGCATGGATAAGGTAAACAGACAGGGTCTTTTGCCTGGGGTGGGTGAGTCCAATACTAGAGGGCATAGGTCTAAGGTGAGAGGGGAAAGATTTAAAAAGGACATAAGGGGCAATTTTTACATACAGAGGGTGTTGCGTGTATGGAATGAGCTGCCAGAGGAAGTGGTGGAGGCTGGTGCAATTACAACATTTAAAAGGCATCTGGATGGGTATATGAATAGAAAGGGTTTAGAGGGATATGGGCCAAATGCTGACAAACGGGACTGGAATTATTTAGGATATCTGGTCGGCACGGACAAGCTTTGACCGAAGAGTCTGTTTCCGTGCTGTATATCTCTGTGACTTTGACTCGATGTTTGAGTAGAGTCTTTGGAACTTCTTCCCACAAATCTCAGTGGCAGCAATATCCTTGTGAATATCTAAGGCTGAGATAGATAGATTCTTGCTCAGTAGGAGAAACGAGGATTATGGGGAAAGAGCACGAAAGTAGACATGATGAACGTTGGATCAGCCATGATCCAATCAAATGGCGATTCAGGGTGGAGGGCAGAACAGCCTAGTCTGGTTCTTATTTTGTTGGGCCTTATTATGGTCTTGTTCTGGTGCTGTCTGGAATGGAGCTTAATCTTTTCACCTTCTGACTCAAAGGTTGGAACAATATTATTGAGCCAAAGGGAAAGTACTCACTCCCAGCATGAATGTCTTCTGTATTCTATAAAGCATTTGTCAGTAACTGTTCAGTACCTGCTGCTTATTGCTGACATAGATGCAAATGGATGATGGGAGGATAATTCATTTATATACAACTTCAGGTTAGCTCCTAAACGCCTTCTAATTTATGGACGGTAAGATAGGTCTTTAATTGTTCAGTACTGACCTTCTGTCCTAAGTTCAACTTCTCCTAATCGGCTTTCTTTATTTGTAGCTTTGTACGAGTGCATCTGTGAGACAAGTATCCTCTTAAAGAGATTAATCTGCTTATTTTATTCAAACATACTTACAAGTGACAAGGTTGACAGTTTTCATCACTTGCGTACCTGGCCCCTGCAACTCCCTGTATTTTTTTCTGCTTTTCCTCTTGGGGTACATGGACGTACCATTCCTAATGGTTGACAACAGGCTTTGGTAAATGGGAATATTACATGCAAACCAAAACAAACCCTTACCGAATGTTTGGGTGCACGCCACAGCCTCAGAGCACAGACCAGCAACAACTGGTCTATATTGCTGTCTATATAGTACCGTTAATGTAGAAAAATATCCCAGGGGCTTTACAGGAGTGTGACTGAATATAAATTAACATAGATCCTAAAAATGAGTTCTCAGGGTGGGTGGCCAAAAGCTTGGTCAACGACGAGACAATCAAAAGAGAAGAAAGGGATGGAGAGGCAACTGGGGATTGAACCTAGAATCTTCCTGTCTGTTTGATTCAGTTCCAAACACAGGCCTGCATTTCTGGACTTTCACTTGGAGAGCCTAAGCTATTTAATTCATAACAGAGCTGAGTTTTCCCGTAAGTTAAAATCAGTGTTAGCTGTGAAGCAATCGGCAGGAAAATATTTTAAAATATAGAATGCCATGTAAGTCATATGATATATCAAATAAAACCAAAATATTGCCAGTATTGGAGATCTGAGATAAAAACAGAAGATGCTAGGGAAGCTCAACGGATCTGTCAACATCTCTGGAGAGTAAACAGGAACAATATTTTGAGTCCAATATGACGCTTTGCAATATATGATTGGAGAACTTGAAACAATTTGTGATCACTGT
>JAHRHZ010000070.1:4260545-4285748 GCA_024137785.1 Ginglymostoma cirratum
ACAGTGATCACAAATTGTTTCAAGTTCTCCAATCATATATTGCAAAGTGTCATATTGGACTCAAAATATTGTTCCTGTTTACTCTCCAGAGATGTTGACAGATCCGTTGAGCTTCCCTAGCATTTTCTGTTTTTATCTCAGATCTCCAATACTGGCAATATTTTGGTTTTATTTGCCTTCAAAAGATTACCTCTCTTTCAAAAATGCTTAGTTTTGAAGTTCTGTGGGATGTCCTGTGAATGTGACAAGTAAGATATATAAATGCAACTTGTTGTTTTCTCATTGATATACATGACACAACCACAGATGGTATGTGTGGGGAAATGGTGACGCGGTTTAATGTCACTGGACGAGCAATCCAAAGGCCTAGGCTACTGTTCTGAGGATGTAGGTTCAAACTGCAGGTGAACTTAAATTCAGTTAACAAATCTAAAGTATAAAGCTGGTCCCTAAAAATGTCATCAATTGTCACAAAAATCTACTTGGTTCTGTAAAGTCCTCTAGGGAAGATAATATTTGGCTTAGGAAGCTACTCAGTTAAAGGGCACTTAGCGACAGGTAACAAACATTGGCCTTATCAGGCAGTTTAGATTTTAGCCTAGCTAGTGACCCCCACATCCTGTGAATGAATTGCAAAAAGCACATAGCCACAAATCAATGCCTCCCTCAGCAATCTCTCTGGTACTTATTTCCCACAGGTGGACGAGTAATATTTTTAGAATGAGAAACATTGTGACTTTGTCTTGGTATTGTTGCAGTGAAGGCTAAATTAATGTTAGTTTTTTAAAAAATGATACATTGGAAAGGTGTGCACATAACTGGGTCCAAAGTGTGAGTTTGGTAAACATTAACTGCACAGCAGAGTGTGAACATACAAAATTGTTTTAGTTGGTTCAAACTGTGAATAGATATATTCAAGGAAGAGTTACGCAATCAGTGTCTTGTGAGTGCCACTTTCAATCAATCTGAGACACATTTATTCTGGATCCTGCTGCATACAACAGATCTTCTAAACAGTGCATGTTGAGACCAGATACACATTTCCCACACACATTGCTGAATAATGAAGAAGATAGCCACCCTGACAGATTGCCAATCCCTCCCAACTCATTCACCCCTCTCCTGTTAGTCTGACCAAGCTTCATGAGTTAGCAATGACAGAGGATCAAGCCAGACACCTTCCCGGAGCTGAAATCTCTGGTTAATCCTCTTATCGCCTGTCCATATCTTTAACTCTCTCTCCTAAGATATTTCTTAAGATTTAACCCTTACAGCATACATTTTGTCAGTTGCCCTTGTATCTCTTTTAGATGCTTAGTGTCAAACTTAGCTTGAATACATTTCAATGAAGCACCTGGATATTTTGCTACATTGCTAAATAAATGCAAATTGTTGTTGCATGGCTACCTGACCAATTAACCTCACTGAGACAAAAGAGAGCTAGCAATTAAGGAAGGAAGCACTCTGATTACAAACCTATTGTTTTATTTCCAAGAGGGCGCAGTATTTTTTAATTATTCATTCTCAGTATGTGGCCATTACTGGAGAGGTTGGCATTTATTGCCCATCCCTAGTTGCCCTTATGGCAACCCACAGTGGTCTGGCAGTGGTGAAGGTACGGTGCTGATATTGCAAGGAAGTTCCAATATTTTGACCCAAGGATTACAATTACAAAAATATTTCCAAATCAGGATGGTGTGTGATTTGGAGGCGAATTTGGAGTTAATGGTTTTCTCATGTCCTCTGCTGTTTGTTCTTCTAAGTGGTGTAGGTGCTGTTGTCACATGTACACCCAAGGAAAGGAAACCCAGCACTACTACTCGACATCAATATTTCTTTATTTGTATTTTTTACAGTTCTGAAAATGGGGGACAGCAGGTTCACCAGTGTCCATCCACAAGCAGTGATTCCTGTCACCAAAGGGAAGGTCAAATTGTGAATGGGTGCCCCTTGCTCCAGCCCAGGGCAATAAATCCGGAGAGGCTGAAGGACTTCGGGGAGGATGAGTACCTGGAAAAGGATGTCAAGTCTTGTGAAATAACCGTTACGGGCCACTCAGAAACACAGCTCAGCAATGCCATAAACATGCCAGAACGCAAGACAAACCGGATCCTAGGAAACTGCAGCGGGCAAATCCAATTTGAGGACATCAGTGTAGCAGCCTTCAAAATCTCAAATGGAGTCCAGAAAACCCCCTGCACAGTAAGTTGATAGCTACTTTTCGCAGTGTGAGTCCTTTTCGTGAATGCTGGGCTCACATTCACTCAGTCTAAGGCTTAGAGTTGGCATCTCCATACTCCAGCAGAGGTGCACTAAACATTGAACATTTCCAAAAGCAAAAACAGAAAGGCTTACATTATATGGTGCCTTCTGCAAA
The DNA here is from genome assembly GCA_024137785.1 of Ginglymostoma cirratum. Lineage (NCBI taxonomy): Eukaryota > Metazoa > Chordata > Chondrichthyes > Orectolobiformes > Ginglymostomatidae > Ginglymostoma > Ginglymostoma cirratum. The sequence goes on from JAHRHZ010000070.1 coordinate 4,262,923, forward strand.
TTCAGAGTGTTCCAAAGTTTCCAAAGCTTCTCAACCTACGAGCTACTTTTAAAGTATAGTCACTGTTCTAGCATAGGAAATACAGCAGCCAATGTGTGCACACATTTCTCACACTGCAATGTGATTAATGATACTGATAAAGATATTCTGCTTGTTTAATAATATCAATTGAAGGATAACCAGGTAGGACTCACTTTGAACTAGCACCATGTGATCTTTTACATCTATCTGAGAGTGCAGAGGAGTCTTCGGTTTAATACTGCACCCCAAATAAGGCCACCTCCATCAGTGCAGCATGACCTCAGCATTGCACCGGAGTTAACCTACATTTTTCTGCTCAAGTCTCAGGAGTGGTGCTTGAACTCACAACCCTCTTGACTCAGGGGAGTAAGTGCCAGCCATTGAGCCACATCACCATATCAGTGCACCTCCTCTCTCACAAACCCCCACCCTGTCAATTCAAATACTTCTGAGTAATATGTACCCTGCATTAGATTGCACAGGAAAGCTCCCGTTACTTAGTTTCAGCAATGGGACGAAACACTTCCCTCAGCACAGCCCACTCCACCTGTGTGTCAGTTTCCAATTAGAACATGAACACTCCAATGGCTTCTCACGTCAAGCTCTCTGAACTCTTTCAATTCTGTACAGCCCTGATTCTGATACTTCACATTAATATCTTGCCCCTCATTTCTGAAAAATAACGTCCACCCCCCAAGACAAACATCCAAAATGCCTTTCCCTTTCCATCTTCAAGACTCCGCTTGAAATACAACTCTTTAACAAAGCTTTTGGTCATGTTATTATTTTCCTTTATTCTTTCATGAGGTGTGACCATCACCGGCAAGGTCAAGATCTGTTACTCATCCCTAATTACCTTTGAACAGACATTTCAGAGTTAAGAGTCAACCATATTGCTGTAGGTCTGGAATCTCATATATGCTAGACCAGGTAGGATGGCATATTTCCTTCCCAAAAGGACAGTAGTGAACAATGTGGGTTTTTTTTTACAGCAATCAGTGATATTTTTCTACGTTCAATCCTAGATTCAACCGCAAGAGGCTTTCTCAATATCTTGGAATTACCTTCCCTAATCCATGGTTTACTTACAGTTCTCTAACCCTTTCTCCCAGTTCTTCTAACAACTTCTGTTATATACCATCTTTAACATAAAGTGTTCAAGGCACTTCACAGGAGTACTCTAAATAAGACTTTGGCATTAAACACTTAAATGAAATATTACAGCAAAATCTAGAACAAGCATAGTGCTAATTTTAGTAATGGGAACCATGAAATTATCATCAGTTGATCTAGAAAACCAATCTGGTTCACCAAGCTGGTTCACTAATGTCCTTCAGGGAAGAAAATCTGCCATCTGCACCTGACTGCAAACCAACAGTAATTTGGTTGACTATTAAACTACCCTCTGATATGGCTGAACATGCGATTTAATTCAAGGGACTATTAGGAATGGGTAACAAATGTTGGTCTTGCACATCCCATAATAAAATAAAAATAATTAAACACCAGAAGTTGTTCAAAGAGGTTGTTCTAAGGAATGTATATAAAGAGAACGTGGAACTTTTGGGAAGAAGTTCCATGCTTAGGATAAGCAGCTGAAGACATGGCAACCAATGGTGGAGCAATTAAAATAGGGATGTGCAAGAAGCTATCAGGTCAGATATCTCAGGAGAGTTATGGAACTGGAGGAGATCATGCCATAGCGAGATTTTAAAAAAAGGTTGGTAACATTTCAATTTCTCTTTCACCCAGGGAGCCAGTGAGCATATTTCAGAAAAGTAAGCTTTACCGCAACAGTAAACATGAGTTTTGGGCAAAATAAAACATTGCAAAGTAAAAAATGCACATTTAGGCAGCTGGAGCAGGCATGATGGGCCAAATGACCTCCTTCTACACCATAACACTTTTGTGATTCATTGAACTTGATCATTTTAATGTCTAATCAATAAAAATGACTTTTTAAAAGTTCCTGGCAACAGAGTTTACTAATGAAACTTTTTATTTGCTCCTTTGGGTAAGTAGCAGAGCAAGAGAAATGTTTTTATTTAAGAGAAACGTTCTGTCTCACTGCCAGTATACCTTTAAGATGCATATTTATGATATCATCAACATATGTAAGCATTTGATCCGAAGGTCTAAAGGTCCCATATGCTATCTCACCTTGGATCACTTGAAGTGTAACACTTAACACTTTATAAACAAAGATTATAACTCATTGTTATAATCTAATAGTTTAATGTTAGCCCATATACTTACGTATCTATGAATGTAATGTTTGTATGTAACAGTTATCTGTATTTAAATGTCTGTTCTTCACATCCCCCACTCCCTCTGACCACAAGACTGCCACTCCCTTCCAAGGTTGCTAGTGAACCTATCAGCAGAAAATGAGGAAGAGAACCAGCCACTGACCGGTGGAACACCTCCTTATAAAGTCTTCCACCTCCACTTGAATTTTGAATGAAAGCTTGCTGGGTCACATGTTGATTATGTGCCAAAGTCTGTACAGTGGGACACGAGCACCTGACCTTCTGACACTGAAAGATGCTATTCAAATTTGATAGCCCTTTTCCTACCACTCTCTGACTCAAAATTGAGGTTGTATATCATACACTCACAGAAAATGTTTGCTAAGATTTTGATGGGTATTTACAACTTGTCGACAACTTAACCAATCCCAATAAACCTTGGCCTCAGTTACTTAGAAAATACACTCTTTTTTTATTTCCAGTACTCCAGGCTCTCTAAGCAATATGGGATGGATCTTTACTTGAAGAAGGAATATCTGCACTATACTGGCACTGTGAAAGAGCGAGGGGTGTGGTACTTGCTAACATCACTACCAAAGGTACGGAAAGTAAGATTCATTGTCTCAGCTAGTCCATCATTCCTGATAGAAAGATAACTCAGTACTGCAAATGCGGGAATCTCAAATGCAAACTAAAAGAAAATTGGGAATATACAGTGAAAGTCAACATCTATAAAGAAATAAATTACCAATTAATATTTTGGGTGTAGATTTCACGTCACAACTGATCTGAAAGGTTGAAACAAAAATTGCAGGAGATCACAGGAGGTCAGGCAGCATCCATGAAGAGAAAGTAAGCCTGACCTGCTGTCGTCTCCAGTATTTTTAGTTTACAGTTCAGATTCCATCATCTGCAGTAATTTGCTCCTGATCTGAAAAATTGTTATATTAAAATTTGAAAAGCTCAAAGGAAAGGTGAAGAGGTTTAAACAACGATTACTGGAACATGTGCATGAGGCTAGTAGGTTAGGTGAGTGGTTTTTTAACCTTTTTCGATATTAAATAAGAAATTTATAGTTATTGGGAGTACAGAACAGAACATTGCTGAAAAAATACACATTTTGTTGAAGCTTTTTGTTTTACATGCATCAAGTTGCACAATACCAAACTTAAAGAGAGCAATATTTTATACTATATGAGAAGAGAATGCTGATTGGTTGGCAAGAACACTTTAGTGTATTGGAAGCTACAGAATATTGTTCATTGTAGACAGGAAAAAATGTACACACATTACACTTTGGTTTTAACTTATCAAAATAGGTAACTGCCAGGATCTGGTTCATTTCTCAGAGCAATACCTTGACCAATCAGTGCCAATTTGTTGATTTAAATTTAAACAACACTCGGCAGTTAACCATCAACCATCATCTAACTGATGCATTCTCCATGGCAACACCTCCACTATTTGGAGGCCACTTGTAACCAACCAGCAGTCTCTTCACATAGAGTAAAAAATTTTATGCCATTTATATTGGTATTCTTACAGATATCCTCATGTGTAATAAAGAAAAGTTTGACAAGAAGTGTTTGTCTTCAGCAATACTCCAGTAATAAATGTATGTGCATTTAAAATTAAATATAAGAAGTATATTTTAATTTCTTCGAGAAACAAAAGCATAGACTTTTCCATATTATAATCATACAAGTTTATTTGGAAACATTCTGTTATGTGTTATAAAATCACCACAATAATCTTCTTTTCAGAATCTAATACCTTTCTGACATCCATACTAATCAAACAAAACAACAGTATTGTTTTAAACACAATATTGTGACAACTTGTGGTATGCATGCGGGAGCATGTCTGGTTTTGTGACATCACACGGGAAGTAGAGATGAGGGTTATGTTCTTTTCTCTCGTATGAGCTTGATTTTGCAGTGTTGTGCATCAGTGGCTCATCAGGGGTGGCACGGTGGCTCAGTGGTTAGCACTGCAGCCTCACAGCGCCAGGGTCCTGGGTTCGATTCCAGACCTAGGTGACTGTCTGTGCAGAGTTTGCACATTCTCCCCGTGTCTGCGTGGGTTTCCTCCGGGTGCTCCGGTTTCCTCCCACAGTCCAAAGATATGCAGGCTAGGTGGATTGGCCATGCTAAATTGCCCCTAGTGTTCAGGGGTGTGTGGGTTATAAGGGGATGGGTCTGGGTGGGATGTTCCAAGGGTCAGTGTGGACTTGTTGGGCCAAAGGGCCTGTTTCCACACTGTTCTTAAAAAAAAATCTTTCACAAGCCTGCAGACTACCCTTGCTATGTATTTACTGGGTGATGTGTATTCTCAGTGTTGCACTTGGTTCGCTCGCCAAGCTGGTTCATTGTTCTTCTGATGGTTCATTACCTTACTAGAAGTCTTAGGAGTGCCCTGTGACCACTGGCCATCAGAGTTAACCCACATCAACCCTACGCCATCTGCTAGCCTGAATCAAAGACCCGTTACCCCTTATGGACAGAACTAACGTTATATACAAAATTCCTTGTGAAGACTGCAACAAATATTACATTGGACAGACAGGAAGAAAATTGGCCACAAGAGTACGCCAACTAGCAACAAAAAGACACAACCAATACTCACTCATCTCCATCCACACGGATAAGGGAAACAACAGGATCCTACGACAGGCCAAACAAGCACAGGAATTCCTAGAGGCCTGGTTCTCCACTAAGAAGGCCATCAACAAACACATCAAGCTCGACCCTATATATACTCCACTGTGAAGGAAAGCCGGAAGCAAGGTAACCCAGCTCAACGGACAGCGTTTAAATACCAGACGGGAAAACACGTCAGCACTTCATTGAAGGATGCGCTGATGATGTTACCCAGCAGGGTAATGAAACATCTGCGGAACAACGAACCAGCTCAGTGAGTCAACCAACCACAACATCCACAACCCGAGCTACAAATCTACTCAAAAACCTTAGTATTCTAGATGACTGGATCACATCAGAACAATGCAAAAGTGCCTCTAGTTTTTTTAAATTCATTCATGGGAGGTGGATGTGAATGGCTGGGCCAGCGCTTATTGCCAACATAGAGCCATAGAGCTCTATAACACAGAAACAGACCCTTCAATCCAACTCGTCCATGCCAACCAGATATCCCAAATTAATCTAGTCCCATTTACCAGCATTTAGCCCATGTCCCTCTAAACCCTTCCTATTCATGTACCCATCCAGATGCCTTTTAAATGTTATAATTGTACCAGCCTCCACCACTACCTCCAGCAGCTAATTCCATACATGCACCACTCTCTGCATGAAAAGGTTGCCCCTTGGGTCCCTTTTACATTTTTCCCCTCTCACCTTAAACCTATGCCCTCTAGTTTTGGATTCCCCTACCCTGGGAAAAAGACCTTGGCTATTCATCCTATCCATGCCCCTCATGATTTTAGAAACCTCTGTAAGGTCACCCCTCAACCTCTGACGCTCCAGGGAAAATAGCCCGCCTATTCAGCTTCTGCCTATAGCTCAAACCTTCCAACCCTGGCAACATCCTTGTAAATTTTTTCTGCACTCTTTCAAGTTTGACAACATCTTTCCTATCACAGAAAGACCAGAATTGAATGCAGCATTCCAAAAGTGGTATAACCAATGTCCCCTAGAGCTTTAAAACATATCAAAAATTACAGGAATTTCAACAGACATGTCCACAACTAAGCGCTCAGATCCCTTCCAAAATTAACTTACCCACAGACTTAAGCAATCAAGCAAGTTTACACTGATCACTTACCAGACTAATGTAATTACATAGAACAATTAAACTACTGTACATTACAATCTAGAAAACCCTCTCATGAACCACACTTTGTGAAATACTGGCATAAATAATCTACAAACTGTTGCTGGAAAACTGTAGTATTAAGATAAATTTTCTATTCAATACATGATAACAGCAGAATTGTGGAATATCCTGTCAATGTGATTTGCACCTGATGAACTCGTAAGAGGTTCCAGGATTTGCCCTCGTTTAAGATTGGAAGTGAGACAAAGCACTGGATTGGGCTGTATGATAGGATGTTGTCAGTAGGAGTAAAATATCTGGAGAATCAGCACTTGTTAAATAGATATAACTGGGATTTAAATTAACCTGGCAATTTAACAGTAAATGATTAGCCGTGACAAGAGAAAATTTTTGCAGCCCAATTGGGGTCATATTAAACTTGATTACTAAACCAGAAGGTTTTAGTGAGCAGGAAATAGGGTCAGTGGACAAGGGGTAAAGTGACTCAGCACCTGAATTCACTGAGATTTGACAATGAAGAACATTGTTTAGTTTGACATCCCATGACATCCTTCTCAGAGGACCGCAACGCAATGTATCTGGCAAGAGGCATGGTCAGGTTTAATGTTGTGTATGCTGCATGAAAGGTTTCTGGAGTGGGTGTACAGGAAGGCAGAATAGTTTGTTAAAGCTGCCCAGGGAAAACTGCACAACAGTCCCACACATCAGATTTATGGCATGTTGCAGTGTTACATTCATGGGCTAAGGTGTGTTGCTGGCAAGGGCAGCATTAGCTGCAAGTGTCTTGTTATGGACCAGACCAAAACTCCTCAAAATATATTAAGAAGAGAGCCTAGACTCCAATTTTTTCGTATTCTAAAAGGCAATTTGATTGGTCAAACTACCAGGCTTGAAGTAAAACACACTTTATTCTCACACTATATTTAAAATACAAACAAAAGAAAGAAGAATTGAAATAACTTAATGCTATCAGAAAACGTAACGGAATAATAGATTATTTAGCTACTAAACAGCAACTGTTCCAATATAGTAACATCTCATAAACACACCCCCTGCAAGGGCAAATTCAGTAAAATAGATTATCTCTCATGCAATTCTAGCAGCAGGAAGAGGACCCAAGCTTTCAGCGATAACAGAGAGAGGAATAACAGCTTCCACATCCACCTTCAAGACTCCAGTAATTATTGAAAGTTAAACTGAAATCCTGGTTCTGTGGGAACTTGACCCAACCCCTTCATGCTGCTTCTACTGTTCCAACTATAAACAAAAACCCAAGACCTTGCAAGCTGTTTATTGGCTTGGAGCAGACCGCTCATCTCAACCTCGCATCATAAAATCTAGGACAAAATACACCTCTTAATGCCATAGTATTGTCACACCTAATTGCCTCTGAATGATTGACTTGCTAAGCCATTTCAGAAAGTAGTTAAGATTCAACTACATCATCACCAACCTGGAGTCATATATAGATCAGATTGTGTAAGGATGGCACATTTCCTTCCCTCAATGGCATTAGTGAACCAGGTGGGTCTTTACAACAATGTATGATAATTGTCATGGTCACCACTACTGAAACCAACTTTATATTCCAGAATTATTAATTGAATTTCAACTCCATCACCTGCCATGATGGGATTTGAACCTATGTCCCTAGTGCATTAGCCTAGACCTCTGGATAAATAGTACAATGACATTACCCTTACTTATTGTCTCCCTCACCCTGAAAAGCCTCTGTGCAGCTTGAAAAGTTGTTTCTTTAAAACCTTTGTAAATAGACTTCAGAGAGCAGGAAGAATGGTGGTTCAGGGAATCTATTTGGGCAGGAAGAGGAAGGGGAATATGCTTAATTGAATAGCTTTTTCAAAGTGCCAGTACATGTAGGATAAACTAAATGACTCTCCATTTGCGCTATGTGAGTCAATGAGCTGTCCTGTTTCATTTTGCAGGAACAGCAGAGGAAGGGTGTGATCTTGGCATCGGACAACAACTTCTCGAAGGCCATGGCACACCACGCCACAGAGCTCCACATCCCTGTCTTCATTATTGTGCCTACCAACACCTCACCAGGCAAGGTGAAAACATGCCGTGAGTACGGAGCCTTGGTGATTACCTACGGAAATAGTGTACAGGATTCCCGGAGCCACGCAAAAAAACTGGCCACTGAGAATGGCTACCTCTATCTGCAGGAGTGAGTTACTAACTTGTTCTTGTTTCACTCTTATCTCTCTCTAAGTCACAAAGTTCTGGGTCAACACCTATTCCAGGACTCAAGGTCAGAAACAATCTTGGTTGACACTCCAGTGCAGTACTGAAGGATTACTGTGTTGTCAGATATGCTACCATTTTTCCCATCCCCTTGCTCAGGTAGATGTAAAACATCTCAGAGTACTATTCTGAAGAAGAAAGGGAGATGTCTCCCTGGTGTCCTGGTCAATTTTTATCCCTCAATCAACATCTCAAAAAACAGATTATCTGGTCACTATCACATTATTGAAGCGTGCTGCATGCAGTCAGGTTGGCAGATCTCATGCATTACAAGTGTGACCACACGTCAAATGTACTTCATTGACTGTAAAGCACTTTGAGGTGCCTGTGGTCATGACAAGTCTATTTAAATGCAACTGTTTCCATTTTACAGACATTAAAATAACACAACCATTAAAACATATCAGATTTTCTAATAATCCCAGTGGAAGGAGAAAGTCAATCATTTGGAAATATAATTCTCTGTAAAATATTCTTTGCTGCTGGATCAGGAAGACATCTTGTAACTCAGGCTTTTTAAAATTGACGTTGTGAGAGGGGGTGGAATGTGGCAATAGAGAATTCTCATTTCTGAATACTCTTCGGCTGAGGAGACCCAATTGAGATGTTCACAATTCTGAAGGAGTTTAATATGGTGTCCTTGGACAATTTCACATTTTCATGTGAGTCCAGAAGAAAGGGCAGTTACTGAGTAAGCTATTAACGGTTCAAGTGCAAAATTTGGAGGATTTTGTTCCTATTATTTATTCACTGAATGTGGGCATCGATGGCAAGACCAGTACTAATTGCGCATTTCTAATTTCCCTTGAGAAGTTGAGCAGCCTTCTTGAATCGCTGCAGTCCATTTGGTGTAGACACACACACAGTACTGTTAGGGGGTTGCTGTGCGATCTTGACCCAATACAATGAAGGAACAGCAATATATTTCCAAGTCAGGATGGTGTCTGCCTTTAAAAGATAACTTGTGGGTGATGTTGCATGGTGAAAACATGCCATGGGTACAGAGCCCTGGTGATTACCTATGGAAGTAGTGTACAGGATTCCCGGAACCATGCAAATAAACTGGTCACTGAGAACGGCTGCCTCTGTCTGCGGTAGAAGTCGTAGTTTTGGAAGGTGCTATTGAAGGAACGATGGTGCGTTCTTCACACGGAGAGTAGTGAGAAGCTAGAATAATGGACAGGCTGAAGCAGAAAGCCTAGATGCATTTAAGGAGAGGCTTTATGTAACTGTGGCCGTTAACCCAACTGGGCCTTGCCAATGTTTATACTCCACTGAAAGAAGATACTTGAGGGATCTGATGAAAGTGGGATTGAAGGTAGATAAACAGGAGGCTGGAAGAACACAATAAGCCAGGCAGCATCGAGAGGAATGGAGAAGTCAATGTTTCGGTTATAACCCTTCTTCAGTGGGATTTAGACTGGTTGGACTCCCATGGAATATGTACAGCAGCATGTGGCAGTTGGACTGAATGGCCTGTTTATGTGCTGTGGATTTGATGTAGAATGTTGTTGCTTGTGCTCTTGAGACACAGGTTGGTACCTTCATCAATGATTATCGTTATTGATCAAGAATGTTCTTAAGGACTAAACGTTCTGAGTCTTTGTCATCGTTCAGGTACCTCCTCCACTGCCAGGATCTCTGGGAAAGACATGAGTGCACATGATTTCCCAAAGGGACACTAATTCAACCAAGAAATTCTCACAACTTACTAAATGGAAACGATGTCCAGGTATAGTGCTGGGGGTAAACTCATTCACAAAGACATCTTTACCTCAAGAGTAATGAGAATATAGAACTTGCTACCAGAGGGAATGATTGAAGTGAATAATATGATGTAATTAAAGGCAAGTTACACAAATGAAACAGGGAGAAGAGAATATAAGATTTTGATGATAGATTTAGATGAAGAAAGAAGGCAGCAAGATGGAGTGAAGCATTAACACCAACCACACCTGGTTTGGCCAAATGGCCTATTTGTGTGACTCTTTGTGAAATTAAGGTATCTGCTGTTGTTGTGAGTTATCACAATTAGTGGAACGTTGACTATGTTGTGTGTCTTTCTGACAGGGAGGACAGCGCACCTTACTTGGCAGGACTGGGCACCATGGGGCTTGAGGTTTATGAGCAGGTAAACAAGCTGGATGCCGTGATCCTGCCAGCAGGAGGAGAGTGTAATCTCCTGGCAGGGGCTGCTGCCCCCATCAAACATCTCAATCCGGGCGTTACAGTCATTGTAAGTTAAAGCAAACTGGCACCCTCCCACTGAATTCAAAAGGAAGTTTGGGGAGGAAGTTAATATAAACTTGGGTTGGGAGATGGGAGTGAGTTAGTGGAGTTTGAGGGGAGTTGGTGGCTGAATTTTAAGCTAATCACTGCAAAGAGCTTTAGCGTTATTGGGAATGAAGTCAGAGATGGGCATCAACACAAACCGGGCAGATTCATGTTGGTCACATAGCTGCCCCACCCATTATTCAGTAGAATTGATCGTCCCATGTGTTGTACAAAGGGTGAAAAGTGGAATTCTACGTTTTATGTCCAATCTGCGAAAGCCAATGCAATTTCAGTCCCTAAGAGTGGATCATGTCTTAACTAATTTTACATCTTACGGGGGAAACCAGCTCTTGAATATGTAGACACCATAGTCCCAGAAAGCCATAGGATCATATGACCGCTTACTCACGAGAGAGAGAGATCTCTAGTGTGTTTAACCTGAGGGGCATCACGCCTCAGGCAAGGGATGAGGTTGAGAAGGCAGGACCTTCACAGTGACATTGTTGGTGTGGGATTTGAACTCACTTTGTTGGCGTCACTCTGTCTTGTAAAGCAGCCAACTCAGCTAGCTGATTCCTCCTTGACTATTAACTCCAATGTGTGCCAGTTGCTCTATATATCTCTGGAGTATGTCCTGGTTTGTTCTTAAAGGAGCCATCATTTACAATATTGTCAATCTAGTGTCAAAATACCTCCTGGAACAGATCAGTTTTTTTTCAAAAAGAGTAGGTGTCGGCCATTTGGTACCTCTTTTCTGTTCTGTTACCCAATATGATGAAGACTGCTCCAATCTTCATCTCATCTCATCTCCACATTCCCCTGCCTGGATCCTCCCTTGTGAATCAAAAATCTGTCTACATTTTCTCTAACAATGACCTTTAATTCCAAGTTTAGAACACCACTCTATCTCTTTACCAGTACATGTGACATCTCCATTAGCCACATCATTATGGGTACCCAGAGTGTGCCTGAAATGGGTGCTGGTCATTTTACATATGCAAATAAGGGACCTGACATCTGATAGAGGTCCCTTTTGCAAAGTTGGACTTTGCATGACCACAGGGTGGATCGAGACCTGTTATGATCTGTTCTTTCAGATGTCTGCCAGCTCAGACAATGTTCCTCAAAGGGACTGTTGGACACTGTCACTGAAATTATAAGTTTTCATATATTTTTCTTATGTAATTGCAAGGCTGAGATGAATGGAAGTGTGCTCACAACTCTGAATTAAATTGACAAGCTAGTGTCAGCTATCACTGCCCAGCACACGCACCCTGATCCCTCCCTCAACTTTACACGATCAAGTTCCCAACTCCAGATTGAGGACAGATTAATTAACTCGGTTTATATTCCATGGAATATGAAAGGTTAAGAGGTTACAGTTCTTTAGCATTTTGAAAGGAATTAACAGGATGGACAGAAACCTTTTTCACTGCTGAGAGTCTGGAACAAGGGGACATCCCTTTCAGGAGGGAAGTTAACAAACCGCTCTTCATATTGAACGTAGATGTGTGGACCTACCTCTCATGAAAAGCAGTAGGAGCGAACTGAGTGAATAATTTTAAATTTGAGATTGTTCAATTTTTACTACTAAGTGTATTAAGGATGTAGAGATAAGATGGTTGGATAAAATTAGGATGCAGGTTTAACAATGATCTAATTGAAAGGCAGGTCAAGCTCGAGGATTTGAATGGTTTCCCCTTGTTCTAATGATTCTCAGATGACTCACACATATCTTGATGGGATATGGGCAATGCTGGTATCCCCAATTAACAATGAGATGAGTGACTTGCCAGAAGTCCACCGCATTATTGTGGGTCTGGTGTCACATGTCCACTGAATAAGGTACGGTTCCCAGATTTTCTTCCCTAAAGCACATCAGTAAATCAGATGAGTTTTTAGATATTTTCAATCGACCTGTTCAGAGATATTATGACACACTTTTGGAGCAGGTGAAACTTGAACCCAGGCCTTCTGGTTCAGAAATATGAACACTACCACTGTGCCACAAGAGTTTCCAGATGGATTTTTACAAAAAGCAGTGTTTGTTTGGGTTAACTTGCAATTTGAGATTTTTCATTCATCAAATTTAAATTCTACCAGCTACCACAATAGGACTTGAAATTGTGTATTCAGAGCATGAACCTGGGTCATTAGATTATTCGTCCAGTGATATTGCCATTGCATCACAATCTCCCATCCTTGGGACTGCAGTAAGCTCAGCAAATGAGGCTAGCAGGCCAGTTTCCTGAGGCTTGCTTAAGTGTCAGATTGACTCAAAGCAATTGGCTCAGGAAAGGCAGGTGAAAACAATAGTGATAATATAAGTAAAGCAAAGTCTTTGCTGAGCAATCGGAGAAGTGGAATTAATTAAAGGAGTATCATAACTAGGAAAGATTGTTCATTTTTATCAGGGTTGTGTCTGATCCCTCTTCATTTGTGATTTTGTTTTCTAAGAGAAAACAGTGATACCTGGTTCTGTCTTCTTCACTCACAGGGTGTGGAGCCTGAGAGTTATTCAACACTTCAACAATGCCTCGAGCTGGGACAACCTCCCGCAGACTCAGCCTGCACCAGCCACAGAATATATGGAGGTAAATGACTGGGGAAAATAACTATTAGCCAGACTGTACAGTGGATTTTTTTTCCCAGAACTGGTCATAGATCAAATTATGTAGCCATCACAACATTTAGCCCAAACTGTCTATGTCAGCATTTACCTGCCACATAAGGGCACCAGTCCTGATCAGATCCAATGTTCTCATATCTCTTGGTTCTGTTTTCCTTCATCCACCTAAACAATATAATTGTGGATAATATCTGCCTCACCTACTTACTTTGGAGTGATTTCCAAAATCTCATGGAATTTTGTGAAAGTTTTTTCCCCTCTGCTTTGAGAGATGCATTTTGGTAACAATCAGAAATATGTAAGGTCAGAAATGGGCATGTTCGCTGATCATTGCACAATGTTCAGCATCATTTGCAGCTCTTCAGAAATTGAAGCAGTCCATGTCTAAGTACAGCCAGACCTGGACGATATCCAAGATTAGCATAATAAGTCAGTCATGTCACACAAGTGCCAGGCAATGACCATCTCCAACAAAAGAGAATCTGACTCTTGCCCCTTGACATGCAAAGGCATTATCATTGTTGAATTCCCCATAATCAACATCATGGGTTGGGGTGGGCTTACTATTGACTGGAAACTGAATTGAACTAACCGTAGAAATACAGTGGCTACAAGAGTAGATCAGAGGCTACAAATCTTGCAATAAGTAACTCACTTCCTGACTCCCCAAAACCAAAACCTGTCTAGTACTTATCAGAGCGTAACAGAAGATACCATACTTGCCTAGATGAGTGCAGCTGCATAAAAACTCAAGAAACGTAACACCATCCAGGAAAAAGCAGCCTGTTTGGTTGGCACCACATCCACAAGTGTCCACTGCCTCCAGCACCAATGTTCAGTAGCAGCAGTGTGTACAATCTAAAAGATGTCCTGTAGAAATTCACCAAGGCCCCTAAGACAGAACCTTCCAATCCCACAACCATTTCCATTTAGAAGGACGAGGGTGGCAGATTAATGGGAACACCACCACCTGCAAGATCCCCCCCACCCAAGACGTTTACCATCCTCACTTGTGAATATTTCATCATTCCTTCAGTGTCACTGGGTCAAAATCAAAAGGGAACTCTCTCTCCCTTACAGCATTGGAGGTGTATCTATACCAAATGTGCTGCAATGTGGAGGTGCCGGTGTTAGACTGGGGTGGACAAGGTCAGAAATCACAGGTGACGAAGGATTGAGGCTCTGAAAACTTGTGTGATTTCTGACCAAATGTGCTGCAGCAGTTTAAGAAGGCAGTTCGCCACCACCTTCACAAGGGCAATTAGGAATGGGATTTAAATGCTGACGCAACCATAGAACATAGAACAGTACAGCACAGTACATGCCCTTCAGCCCATGATGTTGTGCCAACCTATTATCCTACTAAGATCAATCTACCCTGCATGCCCTACATTTTACTATCCTCCATATGCCTATCCAAGAGTCACTTAAAAGTCTCTAAAGTATTTGACTCCACTACCACTGCCGGCAATGCATTCCACATGCCCATCACTCTCTGTGTGAAGAACCCACCTCTGACATCTCCCCTATACCTTCCTCCAGTCACTTTAAAATTATGCCCCCACGTAATAGTCATTTCCACCCTGGGAAAAAGTCTCTGACTATCCACTTTATCTATGCCTCTCATCACCTTGCATACCTCTATCAAGACACCTGTCATCCTTCTCAACCTCTCAATCAGTGATGCCCACATCCTCAGAATGAATAAAGAAAAGTTGCCTCATAGTTTTCAACCATGGACAAGTTCAAGCTACTTAACTGATCCAAATAGCAAGACGGTCTCCTGAATTTTACACATGAATCCTACTGAATCTAATGAATCGGCTTGTAGCCAATGAGGCTTCTCAGCTGCCGGAACATAAACATGCCTCACCATGAAAGGTGAATGGTACAAGGAACATATTGTAGACAGAATGTTAATGAGCAAAACTCCAGGTTGCTACATCAGCCTCTTGGGATGAACAGTGTTGAGTATGAGCTTTAAGGTTCCTTGAGAAGTATCTTGCATTTGTGAGCTGACTGGATCAACAACACCGACCTGAAGTTTTTGACACGTTAAGCTGAAACTTCCATTATCTCATTGTGAATGGGATGCCTTACAAATCAGTACTCACAGTCCCTGATACACCTGCCAAGCCCCATATCTGTGCAGCTAGAACATAACCCCATCTGTAACAACTCAATGAAAAGTTTCCTGAGATTTAATAAAGTTTATGGGGTTTTTTTGTTTGACCCAGGAGATTACATGACTGGATAGGGAGTGCATCTACTATTTATATGCAACTTTACAAATTAATAGGGAGACCTTAAAATTCTGATTCTTGTTTCTATGGCAAGGCCCTTCTTGCTCTCTGTAACTTCTGGCCTCTTGTATATTTGCAACTTTCATTGCTCCATTGTTGGTTGCAGTGCCTTCAGTTCTGGGATTCCTTCCCTCAACCTCTGGTTGCCCTACATCTTCTCCTTAAAATCTGTCATGATTTTGGCCAGCTACTCTAATGTCTTATTATGTGGTGAGTGTCGAATTATGTTTGAAAACACTCCTGAGAATCAGTGTTTCTTTTTAAAGGCATAAATGCAAATCCTTGTTTTCTGTTGAATAACGATTAGTGATACTAAACGCAGAACTTGCACATCAAAGTTCAAAGCTTTCTCTTTATTTCACAGAATTGGCCAACTCTTCTTTTGGCAGTAATGCCTTTCAAATGACCAAGAAACTCATAGATAAAGTTGTTACCGTTAAGTAAGTATTAAATTATTTCATAGGAATATTCTTAATGATGGTTCACACATTGAGCAAAGGGTGTCTAGAATTAATTTTATGTGAACTACTATCTCATTGCAATAAGGGACATAGTCCTATAGTGCTGTACCAATTACACCTACTAATTAGCATACTCACTATATACTGATATTATTTGCGCATCAATATAATACAATGTAACCTTTAGTTGACAGAGCCGATATATATAATATATACATACATACATACTGTTATTGCCAAAAATGTACTGTTCTATATATACTAGTTTAGCTGTAAATGAAACGGACAATCACTGTGAAGGTTTATAGATTGAATACATTTTTAATCATAGTGGTCAATGCACAATCTTACCAGCCTACCAGTTACATCCCTCACTTGATGCGCTTAGTAAGTCCTTTAATGATGCACCCGGTAAAATCTATTACATGCTAGTTCCCCTCTGGCCATACTCTATCACCATTGTTTCTGGGCAAAAATCCTAGAACTCCCTAACAACATTAAGGGCGTACCTACACCACATTGACTGCAGCAGTTCAAGAAGGCAGCTCACCACTGCCTTCTCAAAGGCATTTAGGAATAGGCAATAAATGCTGACCCAGTCAGTAATGCCCATGTCCACTGAAAATCCAGTGGTCTAGGCAAGTGATTTGGAAACACAAATTCAAATGGGACCTGGAGCACTTAAATTTTTGAAACGCAGACATACAAAATAGAGCAGAAGTAGACCATTTGGCCCCTTTGAGTGTGATTCATTATTCAATAAGATCATGGCTGATTTGTTTATGTTTCGAAAGAGGAAGCATCCTTTCCACATCCATATCCATGTAAATTCCATGGAAACATACCCAGCTTGTCCAATTATATTCTGACACCATGGTAGTGTCCCAACCTCTGAGCCAGGAGACTTAGGTTTAAGTCCCACCTGCTCAGAGATGTGTAATAACATCTGTCAGCAGGTTGATTCGAAAATGTCTCAACAGGAGATCAAAATAGCACAAGATGTATTTAAGATCTGGTCTTGACAATGTCTGGTATAACTGAAGCGGAACATCCTTACATAAACGATTTTTTTGTGTAATGAAGGATAGCATCCCATTAGCCTTTGTGATTTTGTGTTCAGTCTGCACCAGAACTCCTAAATCTCTCTGCATCTCAGAATTCTGCAGTCATTCTCCATTTAAATAATACACAGCTTCTTTATTGTTCTTGCCAAAGTAAACAATTTCACACTTTCTCACAATAACTCCATTTTCCAGATTCATACCCACTCATTCAACTTACGGGACTTTTTGCAACTTTCTTCTGTTTTCCTCATGACATAGTTCCTATCTAGCTTGAGGTCATCTGTGAACTTAGCTACCTTGCCTTTGCTCCCCTCATCTAAGTCATTGATGTAAGCTGTTAAATTTGACATCCACTTGTTGTGTCCTGCTAATCAAAGACCAATTTATGCATTTTTCGTTATCTGCCAGCCAGCAAATATCCTACCCATGCTAATATGTTACCCCTCTCCCATGAGCTTTTATTTTCTACAATAGCCTTTGATGTGGCACATTATCAAATGTCTTCTGGAAATCCAAGTATGGTATATTCAAAGCACATGTTACTCCTTCAAAGAACTCCAACAAATTGGTTGAACGTGATTTCCCTTTGATAAAAACATACTAACTCTTCTCAATTACTTTTGAGTTTTTCTAAATTAGTTTATAAAAATCTGGAATTAAATGTCTTGCTTCATACTGAAACATAAGATTCTTAAGGAACTTGATGGGGAAGACATCAAGAGTATGTTTCCCCTTATAGGAAAATTTAGAAGAGAAAGCAGAGTTTCAGAATAAGGAATCACCCATTTGAATTGGGCTGAGGAGAAATTTCTTCTCTGACAGTCATGGATCTTTGGAATTCTCTGTCCCACAAAACTCTGGAGTCTGTGTCATTGAATGTATTCAAGGCTGAGATAGACAGGGAACTATAGGGAAGTCGAGGACTATGGGGAGAAAGCAGGGAAGTGCATTGAGGCAAGATCAGATCAGCCATGAACTTATTGAACGGCAAAGCTGATTCAAGGGGATGAATGGTCTACTCCTGCCCTTACTACCTGTGTTTTCATGCATCAGTAATGGTGACCACGTAACTAATCAATTGTCATAAAAATCCAGAGCCCCTCATAAAAATCCCATCTGGTTCATTAATGTTCTTTAGGGAAACAAATCTGCCATCCTTACCCATCATTATAACTGCCCAATAGGCAATACTTAAATATACTGCCTGCATGTGATGTGAAACATGTTGCTTTATTGCATTGGAGTGACTTCCCTTTAAGAGCTCAACATGCAACTGAGACAGGTACTTGGATGTTGTCACATGACTGCAGGGTCTCTGCACTGCAAGACTCTAGACACAGGCTGTGACTGAAGAATGTGCTGTTATATATATTACTTTAGCTGTAAATGAAACTGACAATCACGGTGAAGGTTTGTAGATTTATTTTGGATTGATCTTGCAATTCTGTAAGTACTTTTTGAGCTTGGAATGTTACAAAGCACTTTACACCCAATGATGTACTTCTACAGTCACGGTTGTAATATAGGACGCAGAAAAGCCAATTTATGCACAGCCAGGCCCTATGAAAGGCAATGAAATAAATGACCAGGCAATCTGTTTAGATGGAGTTGGTTGGGGGATAAATATTGGCCAGAGCACTGGGAGAATTTCAGCGCTTCCTTTGAAGTAGTGCACGTGAATTTTTACATCTACCTAAGAGTGCGTTTGGGGTCCTCTATTTAATGCCTTACATAATAAAGAATGGCTATTTTGGCAAAAGTACCAGAGGGCTGCAGCACCTGTCAGACTGCATTGAGAAAGAAGTCAGAGCCTCTCGGAGAGAAAGGAAATAAATGAGATGAAAATAAAGAAGCAGGGAATTAAATGTTGGAAGTTGTCTCTTCCTCCTTCTGTGAGAAACTCTTGTCATTAATAAGGTGTCTCTGCAACTCAGGGTGGAGGACATCCTACTCGCTATTCTTCGCCTGATGGAATATGAGAGGGCCATAGTGGATGCTGAGGGAGCTATTGGCCTTGCTGCTGTGGTTGCTGGGAAGCTACCAGAACTCAAAGGCAAACGGTAAGAGTTTCCTTGGAACTATGGCACCAGTTTATCCAGTGATGTACATTGTTATTGAACATTTTCCTCAAAGCAGATACAAGTTTGAAATCTCTGCAGGAAAATGAAATCCAAATTTTCTGTATGATGTTGCCCAATGTTATCAAAGGGTGATACAGTACAGAAGGAGGCCATTCTGCTTACTAAACATCTACCATTGCAGTTCTGAGGAAGGGTCACCGGACACGAAACGTTAACTCTGTTTTTACCTTCACAGATGCTGCCAGACCTGCTGAGCTTTTCCAGCCACTTTGTTTTTGTACCATTCTGAAACAGTTCCCACTCTCACAGTCCTTCCCCATAGTTCTGTATTTTTTTGTTCCCCTTTCAAGTATAAACACACAAGTTACTTTTGAAGGCGAAGGGCCCAGCTCCCTCCATGATTCAGCTGTCAAAGTTGACACATGGTTGAGCCAGTAGACCAGCAGATCGTAGCTACCATTTGTGATTTCAGCTGGTTTGCTGACTTTAGTTTTCAAAATGGATTCTTAAAATTACTCTTACACTTGATTTTTTTTCCCTAAATGGCAGTTCGTGCTTGAGAGAGTGGTTAGTGTGTGAACTTCGCTACCACAAGGGAGTAGTTGAATGGATAATGTGGATTTAGATGGACACTCGATAACTACATGAAGGAAGAAGGAACAAATGATGTACTAACAAAGTTGATGAACTGGATGATTGTACAGAGCATAAACACCACCAGAAACCAGATGGTTAAATTTATCCATGCTATAAATTCCATGTAATTCAACACAACATTTTATGTAGATTCATCATTACCTCTTAGCTTTTATATTCAATCCCTTTTGATAAAATGTAGAGTTCCATAAGCTTTTGAGTTAATGTCCTTATCATCTTGTGCTTCTGCTTTGATGTCCTGTGATCCAGTAATCCCTCTGCTTCTGCCCAGTTCTGAGTCTGTTCCCATTAATGTCATTCTTATGGACAGCTGTTTTCTCTACAGAGATGCATCAGTTCCACCCGCCATCTTTGAGATGTGTCAGGAAGTCCAGCAGCAATGCTGCTTTGGGGAAGCACGGTGAATTTAACAAAGCAATACATCGCTGAAGCATCTGGACTTAATCTGGTGATTGGTTGGGGGGCGTGAAATATGAAAGAGACAAACATTTGTAGTTTCCTTCCTGTGAGGACAGACAATTTCCTTCAATTGGACTAGACCCTGAGATTGGGATTAACAACAATATCTGTCATTAACACACAGAACAGTTAATACAACTCAAGTCTGCTACTATCACAGGCTTACATTAAATAGATGCCAAGACCATATCTCAAACAATGCAAACTGATTTTCGGGTGCCGAAATGAGTTTTGCTGTTATGGTTTAATGGGCTCTCAGCTGGATTTCTATAAAAGTAGTAATAATGAAACAGGTCATTCAACCCATGATGACTAGGGCAATGGTTATGCTCCACATCAGCCTCCTCCCAACCCTTTTCATCTAACCCTATCATATGCTTCCAATCCTTTCTCTCTCATGTGCTCATCTAGTTTCCTCTTAAGTTTATCATCCTATTTGTTTTAACTACTCCCCTTGGTAGCTAGTTCTAGGGGTTCCCAAGTTCTGGGTTGCACCTCCTGTTGAGGTCACAGGAAGAGCAATTGAGGTCTTAAGGTCTGAGGCAGCAATAGTGGCTGTGGAGCAAAGTCTCAGTTTGACGGCTATAAGACCAGCTTCAAGGACTTTTAAAGTGTACTTTTTTTGCTTCTGGGTGTGGCTTGATTCAATGAGTTCGAAAGCTCAATTGCTGACACCAACAAAGTCTGCAACATGGTAATTGTTGCCTTCATTCCATAAATGAATTTAAAAGACATTTAGGTATTTGTTTTCTAAGGCATATCCGTATCCATTTCAGCAATATTTACTCCTTCATGCTTAACTATAGAGAAGTTTGTTTGCCAATGACTTATCCATTCTGCAAGTTTATTAATGTCTTCCTATGTTTTATTACAATTCCCCTCCGTATTAACTACACTGTGATATTCCTTTTAGAATTCATTTAATATTAAGCAATGCACTTATTTTTTCTGTATTCTCTGTCTATAATTTCAAAGTCACTTGATGTCTGTTGAGATCTATGTCAGCCCTTTACAGAATTTGTAATTAAATCTTTGTATCTCCTTTACAACTATCTGATTCTCCAGGCAGATAGTAATTTCCTTTGAGAGGCTCTTAATTGTCTGGATCGCTGTTAATACCCAAGTTACAATTATAACCTTTAGCTAATTCGGCTTAACTCTGTATTAGAGACAGTGTTGTGATCATCAAAATCGGTGCTGGAGCCATTGATATGATCAGTGGAAGACCACTAGGGGCAGCACTGTGACTAGTAGAAGAGTGGCCTTTCTTCATGAGTATGGTTTGGATTTGTGGTAGAGTTCCTGGCTGACTATACGGTTACTACCTAGTTTCACATAGTTCTGGTGAGTTAGTGCATACCAGCTGTAAATTCTGGATAACCCCAAAGGATAATTGTATCGGTTGGGTATGATTGTATTCTATCGTCTCGCTCCCACATGTAGGAGGATCTAAAACCTTCCCACTATTCAGGCTAGGTTCCTGAAGTTTTGCTTATCCAATTAGGGATGGTTATTCACACAACCATGGAACATCCAGTTACATGATTATTCACCACAGATTCTGCCACTGCTTGAAGAGCATAATGTATTGCCTGGAATCCAGATTCCCTCAGAAAATCCAACAAAATGGCATCAACTGCTAGGAACCCATCTGCAGAATCATTTCCATTCCCCTCTTTAATGATTAAAGGATTTTGACAGTTTAAGCTGCAGGTCAACTTGCTTGATGTAAATGTTTGCTGATTGGTCATGTGATCTGTCTTCCAGAGTGGTCGTTGCTCTATGCAGTGGCAATATAGATGTTCCCCTGCTGCATCAGTGCCTAGACAGGGCACTAGTCGTGGATAACAGGCTGTGCAAGTTCTCCATTCAACTGACAGACTGTGCTGGAGATCTCACGAAGCTGCTTGAGATACTTGCACGTGAAGAAGTGCAGTGAGTACAGAGAAAGCACCAGAATTATTTTGTAAATGTGGTTAGTTCTTGTTTCTTTTTTAAAAAATATATCCATGGAATATTGACATTACTACGTGAGCTGCATTTATTGCTCATTCCTAGTTTTCCTAGCAAAGGTGACGGTGAGCTTCTTGAACTGCTGCAGTCCATTTGATGTAGGTACACCCACAGTGATGTGAGGGAGGGAGTTCCTGGATTTTGACTCACCAACCCTGAAAGAACGGTGATATATTTCCAAGTCAGGATGGTGAGTGGCTTGGAGGGAACTTGCAAGTGACGGTGTTCCATGTTTCTGATGCTTTTGCCGTTATAGATGGTTGTGGGTTTGACAAGTGCTGCCTAAGGAGCCTTGTTGAATGTGTTTTATAATTAACTTTACTGGGTCTGGTGGTTATCTAGTTCCCAGAATACAAGTCCAGGAAATGTGAATTCAAATCTTATCGTAGGCCCTGAATCTTGAAATAACAAGTTATCATCGACAAGTGACAATTATCTTGTCAGATTTCCAAACAAACTCATTCACTACCCCCTCAAGGGAAAGTAAGCTGCCACACTTACCTGATTTAACAAGGTGTAGAGCTGGATGAACACAGCAGGCCAAGCAGCATCAGAGGA